>JALXJV020000003.1:41535212-41852056 GCA_024633595.2 Lepomis macrochirus | reverse complement strand
GAACAGTCTTGAGAGGATTGTCTAAAGCTTGTCCTTAAGAAAGTGCAACATAAATTGGACCCACTGCAATTAGCATATAGGAAGGACATGAGTACAGAGGATGCTCTTTCATAATATTTATTTGACCAACCCAAGCAATTTTTTCATCTGCATTACTACCATCAGACCTCATATTATGTTGGAGAGACTACTGCAGTTAGGATTAAATGTTCTGACTGACTGAATACAGTGTGTAGACTAAATAAGGCAGTGTCTTCTCCTGTTATTACTTACACAGGGGCTCCACAAGGGAGCACTATTTCCCCAGTCTTATTTACCCTTTATACAAATAAATGCAGAAGCAACACACGTGAGCATGTTACTGTAAAATCTGCTGACGATCATTGGTTTGATTAAAGATGAGGAGACCAGCTACTGGCAGGGGGCTGAGCAGTTTGTGGGTTTGTGTATGGCAAGTTTTCTTCTGTTGAACACCAAGAAGAAATAAATCATTTTGACTTCATCAAGTGTTAGAGTATTATGGTAGATGATTATAAATACTCAGGAACAGTAATTGATGCTAAACAGTCGTAGAATTTTAATACAGACGTTATAAGAAAGGTTTGCTGCGTCTCTATTTTATGCTACAGATATATTGGTTATCTTTTATTGCTCCTTTGTGGAAAGCAAACTAACTTTTTGCCCCATTGCCTGGTATTTCACATTGTCAGTGAATAATTAAAATAAACTGCATAAGATAATTAACATGTCCAGTAAGATTGCAGGTGAACAGAAAACTAGTAGCTATGAGTCATGACGATGACCTGCGAGTCCCGATTGGTGAGGAAGGAGCAGGTGATTATTAGAGCTGTATGTAAGCTGCCATCTCTCCGAACCAGTTTCGGACTTCTTAATAAAGAATGACATAATAAAACAGTTGAATCTTGGGGTGAGCTGCAGCGTAGTATAACTTTCCGCTGCACGGTATACCAGCTCAACTCGCCTCGACTCTACTACGTCTTTTGGTTTTCCATTGTGGAAAAGTTGGACCTGTACCTGCTTCCAGGTACTTTTTTGTATCACCTCAGTCGAGGTTCCAAGCGAGCTGAGGGAAACTAAAATGTGACGTGAAAACAAGGCAGACTACTGATTGGTCAGAGAGAATCGTCACTGTTCACTGCATCATCATTGCGCCAGACAGAGGCAGCAACAGGAAGTTTATTATTTTACAGTTTTCATACTAAATCCTGTAATAAACTTTGTACATTTCGAATATTGACAGTTTTATGAGAAGTGATGGCGGAACAAAAATGTGATGAATATTTTCTGTTGAGCAGCTCCTTGGCGTGAAACCTCGGCGACCAGCGAGAGGCGTGTGAAGTGCAGGATTTCACGTGCCCAAAAATGATTACCGGTAGGCCTGTGTAATATCTGATTTAAATTTGGAAAACGGGCTGTAGCCAAATTAACACGACTTACTGCAAACTTTGCAATTATAATTATGACTCTGCATTATTTTACTTGCTGTGTAGGCCTACCAACCAATCCAGTCCTTTTTACCTGTTAAAATACCTTTAAACGGCCAATACAACTCATAAAATGCAGGATTTCACTTGCCAGAAAGTGATTGAAGAGACATGGGCAAAACAGCTCCAGCAGACGGTAATCACTTTTCGGCACGAGACCGGGCGCATAATTTACATTTATTCATTTAGCTGACGCTTTTATCCAAAGCGACTTACAGCTGCTGTTCATGTCAGAGGTCGCACGCCTCAGGAGCAACTAGAGGTTAAGCGTCTTGCTCAGGGACACAATGGTGGATGGGTCACAGTATGTAGAGAATAAACTTCTAACATGACAAAATGTAAAACATGAAGATTTGAGCGTTTAGCAGCTTTAAGAAGAGAAACTTTATATATCAGTCAAGTTTATTTGTCACGTGTTATCATGAAGGTGCATCACTGACGAAGGTACAAAGAAAAGATTTTCAATAGTTTTACTGACCAACCGAATTTCGTGTCTGCTGCACAATTTAAAAAAAACTGGGCCAGAGTGAAAATAAAACTTTACTGTCCGAGTGAAACATCTGTTTTTAGGAGGATCTTTGTGCTGCGGACTGAAAACAATAACTTCTGTCTGGATTCCACTCCTCAGTTTAAAACGTCTCTCTCTCTCTCTCTCTCTCTCTCTCTCTCTCTCTGTTTCCGTTATCCTGCTGCTGCCTGTCACATGACGCCCTGTGCAGCATTCACTGACTCGGATTAAAGTCGGAAAAACAAACGCTGAGAGACACAAAACAAACCCAACAAACGAGCTTCATTCAGTCAGACAGCAGAAATTTGAGATCAAATTAAAAAGACAGCAGTTTTTTTGGTTAATTGCTAACTAGCCTATAAATAAATAAATGTTGTGATATAACAAACATAAATGAAAGAATCATCAAATCCGGACTAGACTGTCCCAAAGAGACCAACGTTTCTTTAGAATCACATGTCAGATTTGTCAAACCTTTATGTGAAAATGAAAAATTGATGTGGTCTAATGTGTTCCAGCCTACATGCAAAAAAATATATAAAAGTTTTAATTTTCACAAATAGAATAAAGGTTTCGAAAAATCTCAAAACTTTGTTTTGTTTTGTTTGAACAAATGTTGGGACATTTTAGTCCAGATTTAGCAGCTCTAAGCAGAGTGTCTGAGTCTGAAGCTGGTCTGGGACAAACTGAGAGGTCACCAGGTAAATATAAGGGGTAGCAAGATTTTATTAAAAAGTCAGCCGAATAAAGTGGAGCTGATTTTCTCTCATCTGTTTGTTTGTGAAATATAAAATAATTTTACATATGCCTGTTCCATGTTTGGTTGAAATGACTGATTCATTTTCACCACGTCACTGTCTTTCCTCCTGTATATTTCCTCTGGTCCGTGAAGGCAGCATGGGTCCTGGTTTATTAGATCTGGACAAACAGCAGCTGGGATCAGTTGAGAGGCGGACTGAAGCCTGATGGGGGCGAAACCTTCTGTGTGCGGCGGAAAGGAAGGCATGTGATGCGGGTCCTCGGAGATGGACGCTCCGCGGTGACGTTTACAACAAAACGGGCCGGTTTGGACTTTTGTCCCGCAGAGACACAAACGCTGCGCCTCGGACAGGAAGCCTGGACACTCTCCGAGCAGCGGTGAAGTAACTTTTTGTCAGTTTGGGGAAGAGTTGAGTCGGAAAAGTTTGAGAGATGTCCGAGCCAGAGAAGAGTGAGGAGGTCCCTGCTGAGTCTGCAGAAACAGGGAAAGGACTTCCGAACGGAGGGAATCCTGCAAAAACCAAAGAGGTGAGAGAGACTGCGGGCGGCTTCTGTCCCCCTGTCAGCCTCAGACTGAGGACGTGCGCGGTTCCTTCACATGACAGCAGTAAACTGACGGACTTTAGTCCTCTTTGCCTCATAAAGCGGTTAAACAGTGATGAGGACGCAGATCAGAAAGTGCAGCGAAGCTCTGCTGCAGCTTAGAGGTGTTTAAAGATGGACAGCTGCTGCTGACGAACTCTTTCAAAGACACGGGATGAGTCTTTGTGACACCAGTGAATAATTAACGTGCCGATTAATCTGAATGGTTTTCTTCTTATTAACTGATTGATCATTAAGTGCTCATGAGTCCAAAATGTCTGAATTCAGTTCACTGAGATGAAAAGCAGAGAAAAGAAAAATGACTGAATCTCTGAATGGATTATCAAAATAGTTTATTCCAGTTTGAGCTCCTCAGCACTCAAACAGCTCTGCTGAGAAGTTCACAAGATCAAAAAGCAAAATGAAGGGAAATTACTGTTAAAATACCAAAATATACAGACAGACACTTTACAGTATGTATCCTGTATGTCTGACTGAATATTTGATGGTTTTCAGAACTGATTTCAAAGATAAGGCATCATCAGGCAGGTTGTTCCAGATGTGAAGGATCCTGATGGCAAATGTTTCGTCCCCTTTTAATAAATAAATACATAATAATCATCATCATATACAACTCAGAATGAGAACCTCCAGCGTCCTTCCTGATGACCTCAGACTGTGTATGTTGAGACACGAAGTGCTTTAAAAGCCAAAAATCTTAAAAACCAAATCAGCAACATCAATATGTTCTTATTATGCGTCGTGCTGCTGCCTGCTGGACTGTTTGGAGTCTGCAAGTTGTTTCGGCAGAAGGTTCGTGAAGTCAGAGAGCGAAGGAATGAAAGCTTGTGTGATGGGCTCAGTAACTTTAAAGAGTCCCTGTCTTCAGTCTGATGTGGTCTGCGTGGTCTGATGTGGTCTGATGTGGTCTGCGTGTGGTGATGTGCAGCTGTCCTCTTAACGCGCTGCCTGAAAAACAGCTTTGTCCTTTAAACAGCAGTCTGTGTTTCAGGACTTCGACCTGGCGGCCATCTACGTGTCGGACGCTCAGTACAACAGGAACATCTACTTCGACACGTCGCCCGAGGCTGTGAGGTGAGACCACCAGGGTTTAGTCTCCATCATACCCTGAACCCTGTAGACCAGTTTGTCCATCTCAGAAACCACTTTCAGCCGAACTTCGTGAGGCCTCAAGGACTCTACGTGGCTTCTTCATTTACAAGTCTGTTGATGTTCTATATATTTTTTTCTTTTGTTGTGACTCAAACCAGCCGTGAACTTCTTCCTCTTCTTCCTTCCCCATAGAGCTCCATTGTTGTTGTTGTTGTTGTTGTTGTTGTTGTTGTGGTGTGTGTGTTACCTTCAGGGACACATTAAAGTTCAGTTGACTGCCCACGCCGTCTCCCCAGTTGGGTAAAGGCAGATTTTGTGGTTATGGTAAATGCATGAAAGTCTAAGCGTGTGTTGTCAGGCTGTATCTGCGCTACAACCACTGGCTCCCCAAGGTGCTCCTCTACTTCTTCATCCTGGTCGATCTGTCTCTGGCGATCTTCGAGGAGCCGGCTGTCCTCCCTCTGCCTACGTGGGTAAGACTTCTAGAAGTTCTTTGGATGTATGAAACCTCTTAAAGCCCACCAGGTCGCCCGCTTGAGTTATATTTCTAAGCTGCTTTTTAAAAAGGTAGGACAGCTACACACCCTCACATCATGTAGACTGTCTACAAATCAGTCATTTCATTTAACGGAAACAATGAGCACCAAAGTATTTAGATTTATCTGCATGATAAACTGTTATGACCAGCTCGAAAGGGGAAAGGGAAGCAACAGAAAGTTCCAGATGGTTTTGATATATGAAAGCTATTTATTTTTGCAGAGAACTTAACAAAAGGGATATTAAACCAACAGAAACAGGAAACAACAGAAAACAATATAACAAAGGTCGATCTCTAGAAAGGTGATTACAGAGAGCGCAGCACCCCCTAAACCTGGTGAAACTAACATAAAGAGGAACTACAGGTGCAAACAGAGTCAGTATTAAAGCTAAACCCTGGCCCGGTTTCTGACGAGAGGACGGAGTCCGATCACAGTTTATACCCACCACTGATACTCCGAGTGGGGGAAAACAAACACACTAAGTTCACCTACTAATTAGCTTCAATGCTAACGCAAAAAATTCCACTCAAACGCAGTCAAAATAATCACAGGAGTGGCAACGAGGCAAGGCGATCACAAGAACGAGAGCTGCCTGCAACAGCAGGATGGCCCCCTATTGGAAGGGGGAGCGTCCCGCTGGCGTGAAACCAGCGTGTTAAAATCACTCGTGCGTCAGCTGACTGTGTTTTTGTTGTGTTTTCAGGCCACCATGCTGGTGGAGCTGCTCTGTCTGCTCGTCTTCACCCTCAGAATCATTCACTACGCCAAGGTGATCCCTCGAGACAAGTTCTGGAAAGATCCCAAAAACATCTGCATCCTCGTCATCATCATGGTAGGAGGGGCTTACTGACGTCACAAGTCTGGTGGGAGGGGCTAAGATGTGATATAGGAAACTTGTGTTGAAAGGGGGCAACCAGCCCAGTCACTTTGTTCCATGGGCCACTAAAGAAGACTATCCAAAGCAACTGAAACCACAATATCTGAAACCATACTGAACCAAAACCAGGATAACTTAAACCAGATCAACTGAAACCAGAACAGCTAAGTCCAGAACAATGTAAACCAGGCCAACAATACCAACTGAAACCAGACCAAATCAAGATCCAGACCAACTGAAACCAGAATAACTGAAATCATACCAAACCCAAAACCAGAGTAACTAGAGCCAGACCATCTGAAACCACAACAAAGCAAAACCAGAACACGTTAAACCTGAATAACTGAAACCACAATAAATGAAACCAAACCAAACCAACTTCATAAGGCATGTACCTGTCTGGCTCATGTGTTAGCCGTTAGCTATCATGTCTGTCAGAACCATTAGACCCAGACTGGTTCCGGGGTCTTTCAAAGCCAGGTCATTTTTATCTGTTAAGGCTCACATCCAGGTTCTGTCACACAGTTTGGATTCAGTTTTTTAGGTTTGGGGACCGGGTGCTGTGCAGACCTCCAGAGTAGAGGATCTCTGTAAACCTGTTTGTCGTCTCAGGGACGAGGTTAAGTCCTGGTGACAGTTGGTGAGTCGTACGGTTTGGGGCCCTGGACAGTTCCTGGTTTTTTGGTGAGGAAGCTGAGCTGATTTCCTGTCTGAGAGCTGCAGAGCCACAATGTGCTGAGAAGACTTTCTGCCTGTTGTTGTGAAACAACCTTTAGCCGCAGATGTTGCCTCGTCAGCACCTTTTAGAGCTGAAAGGCTTCCTGGTGACTCAGTGACTGAGGTGACCAATCACAGCAAAGTACATGAAACGGTTTGAAAAACTGCTGAGCTCTTTACTGACGCAGCAGGGACGTGTTGGACAAACGTTTCCCTGCAGCCTGTCGGGATGAAGGAGCTTTACTGATCATGTGAAATCCAACAGCAGACGAACTGGAACCATCAGACGTTTAACATATAAACTCCTGAGGGACGAGCTCCTTGCTGCTTTTCCCTCTTCAGTTGTTTTAAATTTCATTTCCTTTTCCTGTTTTGTCTCTTGGTCCCTATTGATTCACACGGCCGGAAGTCTGAATCTGTTTAAACCTGATCCTGGTGTCCCCCCTATGAAAACAAAATGTCAGCAAACCTTTCAGAGCTGAGAAGCTGAAATGTGCCGTGTTATATTTTACTTATTTTATACAGTATTTTCTAAAAACTCTGTTGAACATTATTATAATCTGTGTGTCTGTTTGCCGTCCAGCTCACTCTGGTCGACATGATCATCTACGGAGCGCTGGAAGCTGCAAACTGTTACGCCGTCCGCTGGTCCAGAGTCCTGCGGCCGCTGCTATTGGTCAACGTCACAGAGGGACGCCAGGTAACGGCCCGCATGTCTCACCTGTCAGGCTTTTATTTTATGTTGTCATGTAAATAAACTTCTGACGATAGCTTCACAGCTTTGATTTTGGCATTTGATGAATCAGATGGTCGGATTGTCTTGCTTCCTGTTCCTCAGAGGATGAACCCTGAGATTTATCTTACCACTACCGCCACCCTCAGGACAAACGTTACTTGTTCAACCAACCCGTTCTTACTCCCAAGGTGTCACTTATGGAGGCGTGGTCAAGACCTGTTGGTGTCAGGTTGTCATACTGGAGAAAGCAAACTAGCGTCGCTTTCGAAGGCTAAAGGCAGGTGTAGGCAGAAACCGGACTTGTTTCCCATCTGAATCAAAACATTGAATTGTTTTATTTAAAGAGGTCATATAGGTTCCTCGTCTTATTCAGAGGTCGTACCTGAACAGGTTCTCATGGTTATATTTCTGTCATCCTGCTCATTGCTGCAGCTCCTCTTTTCACCCTGTGCTGAAGGCTTCGTTTTAGCTATGGAGTGATACATCTCGTCTCTACATGATCTTTGTTGGGAGCTGCACACGCTCAGTTCCTAGCTAAGGACTACTAGCCAATCAGAAGCAGAGTAGGGCGGGTCAGCGAGAAGCCGGTAAACAGCTCGGGTTCAGCTGCACGTGTTGCCGACCAGCTCGGCAACATGGACTGGAGCAAGAGTTTCAGAGCGGTGAGTTATTAATCTGTAACAAAAGGATCTTTCATCCATAAAGTTTTAACCGAGCTCTGTCTCTACATCACAGTAACAACTTTATGTCCACTGACTGCCTGGAGGGTAGCTAGTGTTTGGAAGGGAGAGGAGAGCTGTGTGCTGCAGCTCGCCGTTTCTGAGGGCGTGTCGGAGCGGCCGCTCGGCGAGCGTTTAGCTTTCATCCCTGTGACGTCACAGGCAGAATACCACCTGTTTAAGTTATGCAAGTAACATAACTTACGTAAGTTGGTGGTGGTTTAGGTGAGCCCCCCCTCTTCCCTGTAGTCTAAACGGACGACGTTTCATATTTGTTCTTGCTAACATGACTGTGGCTCCTACAACGCTAAAAGGTACCCAGGGCGTTAAAGAGCAACGCCAAGGGGTCTTGAGTGTGTTGGTTTGGCTCCACTGCTGCTCAGACTCTCAGAGCTGCCTTTGGTCCAGTGGTAGAAAATAAAGTGAACTTAATTCTGTCTGTGTCACAGTGAGGTTTCTGGATCCACTACATGTTGTGTAATAAGATTAATAATCTCATTTAAAGTGAGAAGTTAGATTCTGCTCTGACTGACCGGCTGTTTTTTGACACTATCACTTGTCGATCTTCTGAGTTGGTGATTTAAATCACTTTACATGGCAAAACAATATTAATGAATAAGACTTTGTTTCATTTATTGTGACGATTCTCGTCCCAGAATAATAAGCAACAGTAATCATTAATAGTTTTCTCAGCTTCGCTGCAGCTGTCAAATGCCGGCAAAATCCTCTTTTAAAGAGACGAGTGTGGGCAGGTGTGTCTCAGGTAAACCCTCACACGAGACGGTGCGTAGTTGCTGACTTCCTGCCGGCCACCGTGTGAGCTGCTGTCCTGTAATCTCTGCATCACGAATGTGTTCTGCTGTTTAAACTTCCTGCTGCTAAACATGGAAATGTTTGACTCTGCGAGCTGATGGCGCCTGAACGCATCATTAGTTTGTGTCTGTGCGTCTGCGTCCTCCGGGAGGACGGGCGGCTTCATCTGTCTGTCTGTCTGTTTGTTTGTGTTCAGCTCCGCAGAGCGTTCAGAAGCATCCGGAACGCTCTGCCTCAGATCTTCTACGTCTTCCTGCTCTTCATGTTCAGCCTCCTCATCTTCTCCCTGATGGCCCTCAAGCTGCTGGGCAAACGGTGAGACGCCGTCCTCCTTTATAAACCCCTGCAGGAGCTTTTTCCAAACAGACGACGAGCTTTGAAGGCTGGAACACAGCAAAAAGGGGGTAGCAGCTAGTAATAATTTTAATTATTTCTCATTTATTTTCCTGACTGATTATTAACCCTTGGCTTTATCTCCACGCTGACGTCCTGAGATGTCTTCAGTCCAAAGCCCACAGAGATTCAGGTCACTGTAGGAAACAGCTGGACAGCTGGAACCAGTGAATTTTAGGAATTTTTGCCAGGAAAAAATGAGTTAAATGGTTAATTATTCTAAAAATAAAACTAATTGATTTGATAGAATTACTTTAGTTATATTTTTTGCAAAAAGAACAAATTATGATGCACTTGGCCAAGAGAAAAAAAAACTTTTATTAGAGAACTCGAGCTGAACCTTGACTTATTTTATATATATTTCCATAAAAGTGGCTCTACAAGAAAAGATCTGTAAGGCGCTGTGTTAGTAACGTGTTTACGTTTAGTTGCTTTGACCTGATACTGAAACCGAGAAGCTGATCTCCGTGTGTTTTGTGTGCAGCGGTCTGAAGACTGTGGAAGGAGCTCCGTACTTCACCAACTACCTGGACATCGTCTTCGACCTTTACGTCCTCGTCACCACGGCCAACAGCCCCGACGTCATGTAAGACCCTGGGACAGATTCACTGATCTGAGCCCGGAGGACTCTGGTGACCTCTGACCTGAAATCGTACAAAAACATGTGCACATTCTAGGAAGTGTCTAAAACGCCTTCCCATTACAACTAAATGTGACTTCCTAGTAGAGAGGAGGAAGTTAGTGATGCAGCAGAAACAGTTTCACACGGGGAGAATTTTCACCTCAAACTGAACAGAATTATTTTCAAAAGAGATTTTTTCTAGTTCTCTTTACTTGTTGTGACTAAAAAAGTCGTCGGCCATCTTCACAGCTCGGCGGCGCCGCAGCGCTTCCCTTTGTGAGGATGAATTTTAATGAACTTCGTATTAACCATTTTCTCTGTTATCGTAGTGAGTCATGAATCCATCACAGCGCCTTCGTGTTTCTGCAGTCAGAGAAAGAAAAGAAGAAGGAAGTGACTCTCAGAAACTTTTATCTTTTATCTATCTGCGTGTTTGGTTTCTACTTCTCATCTGCAGGATGCCAGCGTACAACAGCAGCTCCGTCTTCGCCATCTTCTTCATCCTGTACATCCTCATCAACACCTACATCTTCATGTCCGTCTTCTTGGCCGTCGTCTACAACAACTACAAGAAATACCTGAAGGTACGACGGTCTGATCCAGAGTCAGTGCTCTGTACTCCCACACTGGTGGACTTCCAGCCCCGGGTTTGCTTTATGTCAGGGGCAGTTTGACGGCACTGAAGTGTGTGAAGTTCAAACTACTGTTTCTGATGGGTTTCCTGGACTCACGCCGCTGGGCCCGATCAGGAGCCGAGGGGCCCGGCCGGCTCACCAGACTGAGCCGCCCGTCCTCAGTGTTATTCTACACTGACGCTGGCAGAGATCTTAACCGACAGCCCCTTTCACTTAAGGTTCCACTAATTAGGGCCCCACAGTTAGTCAGAGTATTACTGAAATCCCAGAAGCTGCAGTGTTTTGATGAAGTTAGCCAGCGTTAGCGAGCTAACCTCACATTAGGAACAACCCACAGCCGACAGTTTTCTGGATTTGTTTTAGATTTTGGAAAGAAATAAATTGTACTTCTCCTTTCAGCCTCTCTGCTGAAACTATTACAAGAAGCTCCAGGAGCAGTTTGACCAGATGTTAGAAAAATCAGCCAGAAAAGCTGGAAAACGACTCTTTTCACATCAGAGTCGACGGAGCGCAGCCATGAAAGCCTCTGTGTTGCGTTCAGGAGTTGCTGCCAACTAAGTGTCGTAAATAACAAACCCCTTCACTGATAGTAGTGCAACACTGTGGAGTTTCACTAAAAAGAATTTGGAGCGTTCCAAACCAGCCGACGTGTCCGAAATCTCTTTATTCTTTATTCTTCTTCTCTTGGGCACAAACACGACGTGAACATCGACACAAACAAACAGCTCAGAGAAACCTGGAGATGTTTTCATCTGGTTTGTTGTCTCTGTACACCAGGAGGAGGTACGGCAGCTGGTGAGGGCCAAAAGGCACAAGATGGTGCGAGCGTTCGGCGTCCTGCAGGAGAAGCGGCAGGAGGGCGGGGAGCCGGTGGTGACCCAGGCGAACTGGAACCAAGTGGTCCGACTGGTCCAGCCCCGCATGAGCAACGCCCACAGAGAGCTGCTGTGGAGCGTCTCGGACGACCAGAACCAGGGTTGCATCGGTGGGTCACACACAAAGAAAACCAGGCTCCCATTGGCCGTCAGTGACGGTAGATTTAATGCTCGATCACTGACTGGCCTCACGTTGTCAGGGCCTCCTTACTGTATCCACGAGGAAGGAGAGGAATACCTGTAGTCACGTCTCAGGGCTGAAAGACGCACGACATCGACTCTTAACCCCTCGTTGTAGCTGTAAGTCTCTTTGGATAAAAGCGTCAGCTAAATGAGGAATTATCTTCTTATTTTCTGCTCTTTGGGATAAACGTGCAGAAACAGAAGGATTGCAGTTGTTGGTGCATCAAAGATCTAACGAGGCAAATTGATTTAGCACATTTATTTATTTTTATTTAACCATGAACCCCATTGTTCCTTTATAATTTAGTAATTTTAGTAACTTTGTTTCGTGAATCCATCAAACCTCCTTCATGTATCTACAGTCAGAGCGAGGAAGAAGCTGTCCACAGAAAAGAAGAAGAAGAAGGAAATGACTCTCTGAAAATCTGTGAAAACCAAGCGGGCGTTTAAACTCTGTCCTCTTGCCGTTGGTTTTGTTCAGACGCTCAGCTTCTGTCACGGCAGCCCACAACTTTCTGCGTCGTCACTGTCTTCACACTCGTCTTCCTCACAGAGGAACAAACTGATACCACATGAAGGCAGATGGTTTGTTCTGCATGTTATCATCATAGAACAGGAGGAACACATTCACAGCTGACCTGCAGATCATCAGCTGCTTTAAAAGAGGTGTGTAAGTTAAAGCTGCTGTGGAAAGTTACTGAGGCGAGCTTCATTGATTCAGCAGCAAAACAAAGTGCACCAGAAAGTCACCACAAAAGGACGTTTAAATACGATTCATTAAAGAGCCAGCAGACACAGATTAACCACCAGTGTTCATTGACCAAAAGAGGCTTAACTCAGAGCGCCGCAGGTTTCTAATGACCCCAAATCCACCGAGAGCTGACGTCAGCATCTGATTTCCGAATATTCTGGTGGAGAAATGATGAACTATTGATTAGAATATCCTCAGTCTGAAAATGCCACCACCATTTTTATCACACCACAAAGGAAAAGATGAAGGAATTGATCGTGCTTCCCGTAAAAACATCAGAAATACAAACGGAGATGTAAATAATTTATTAGAAATACTGCAGTATTTGTGTTGTCACCGCAGAGTGTCGAGTGTTACTGCCGCTGGATTCTTGTTCCTAGAGATTAAATAAATAAAAACACTGATAAAAATGTTTTATGCCATAAAACACACAGACGGCTGTGTTGTTTTGAGCCCTGAGTTGTGTCTGCAGGCAAAACTCAGGGCCAAACAAACCCCCCGTCTGCTGCTTGTAAAGCCTAATTACTGCTGGCACTCGCTAACTGATGGCAAACAAGATGAGCGTATCAGCATGATGATCAGCTCCTCGTCTCATTTACAGAGAGTTTAGTGACACAAACAATGAAGAGCGGGAGACATGTTCCCTCCGTCGCCCCCCGGGGCCGGGGGGGAAACGAGACCCTGATACCCGGCTGATGATCTTGGCACATTAACAGTTGATCAATTTGCATCTTCCTGAAATTAAATTAAAACAAACAATAACAGAAAGGAACTGGTCCCTGTTTGAGAGAAACTTCCTGCTGATGAACTCTGAAGTCGCAGAGTTTACGAGGTGACGAGAAGCACCTGAACACACCATGAAGACTAACAGTGGATGCAGCTTTTACTTTGCAGCATCATATTGTTGAAAAACTGAACATTATATTGAGCTTTATTTATTTATTTATTTTTTTGCCTCAACGGCATCGAGTGAAGAAGAGAAGCAGGAAGCCTCCAGTTTGGCATTTTGGTCAACTTGTGACCATATTTGGTAGAGAGGGTGGAGCCAGCTAGCTCCAGTAATTCACGTTAGCTGTGATGTTAGCTGTGATGCTAATTTTAGCTAGCGACAAACAGACTTAAAACTAAACATACTCACTGAAAAATGAGCAGCCGACTCCTGATGAGCTTTTTCTGCGGCACAGAGCAGCGGATACGAGTCCCCTCTATCCTGATTGACAGGTCGCCATGGTAGAGACTTGTCAATCAGCTTGTAGCCCCGCCCTAAAGCCTCCCCTGCTTCCTGGTCTCTGTTCCTCTAAATGGGACCATAATTTACTAAATGAACATCATGCTGTGTTGAAGAAGACTTGAAACTAGCGACTGAGACCATAAACTCATCAGGAAAGTGTTTACTGGGGTAATTATTCAGCTGAGAAGGAGAAACGTTTTCTTTCTGCAGCCGGTGGAGTCGCCCCCTGCTGGCTGCTGGACAGGACGCAGGTCTAAGGTGCTTCAGTTTTTAGACTTGGTCTGTAGGCCAAAAGTTAAAGGGTTTCAGGCAGTGTTTCCTACAGACAGAAACTTTTTTTAAGAAGCTACGTCACATCCAAAGTCTGTTTAATCTGATGTTTTTAATCTGCCTGCTGGTTGGTTGACAGGTAAGGTGGCTTTCGTCCAGCTCGCCGACCTCATGAACATCGAAGTGATCACAATCAAGTCCAGACCACACCCGCTCCACAGTGTGTGCCCCGCCCTCTACACGTCACCCCCCAGCCGCCTCCTCTGCCGATTGGTCCAACACAGGTGAGACAGAAACAGCAGCTTCCTGTGCTCTTCTTCTTCTTCTTCTGTCCCCTACAATTATCTTGTACTGATTGCACTTTTTGTTAACTCTCACTTCCTTCCCCAGGTATTTACCCCACTGATGTGATATGTGTTGGAGGTTATTGATTTCTTACTGTATTGATGCTCATTTGTTCCTCAAATATAAGTCGCTTTGGATAAAAGCTTAAATGTAATGAAGAGAGAGGAGAAACCAAGTGAGTTCAAATGCAAGGAAAATCTATTTTAGAAGCATTTTCCCCCAAAACAGGACGGTGAAAGTTACATTGCAGGGAAAATATTAAAAGTCTTACATTTGATTTAATAAAAGGAGCAGAAGAAGGAAAAGTCTTGATTTAAAGTAACGGAGTTTAGTGAGGATGAACCTGCAGAAACTCATCAGCTGTGCTCTGCTGTGTGTTTCAGGGCCTTTGTAATCGTTACGACGTGATCATCCTGGTGAACGCCGTGTTCATCGGTCTGGACGAGAGGAATCCGATGATCGCTAACTCGGAGTGGGTGTTTCTGTCTCTGTACCTGCTGGAGATCCTGCTGAAGCTCTACGTGTTCGAGCCCCGGGCGTTCTTCTCCAAAAACAGCTTCTGGAACTGGTGAGGACGCGCCGCCGTTTACGGATTTACAGAGTTTGGCCCAAATAACCAAAGGAATTCTGGGTAAAGTTTGTCCACAGGTGTTCCCTGAGAACTCGATGGTGCCCGTTTTGCTCGGTCTTCCTGTTCAGCGGTTTTGGCAGCTGTTACCTTCAACATTTCTCCCAGCTCTGGGATGTTGGAGAGCTAATTTAGGCAGAGCTGATCTCACAGTT
Organism: Lepomis macrochirus; assembly: GCA_024633595.2. Taxonomy (NCBI): domain Eukaryota; kingdom Metazoa; phylum Chordata; class Actinopteri; order Centrarchiformes; family Centrarchidae; genus Lepomis; species Lepomis macrochirus. The sequence continues at coordinate 41,837,100 of JALXJV020000003.1, read as the reverse complement.
TGGATCAACGGCAAAACACAAAGAATAGAAAAATATATTAACGTTAAATCCTCTCACAGCTGTTAGTTGTTCTTTGTGAAGTTTAAATGTTTTCTTAAATTATATTGGTATCGACTCCTACATATCTGGTATGGTGACGTCCCTACATCCCAGAAAACTTACTGTTAACATTCCTGAATTAATCAAACACTTTTTTTATTTAACAACCTTTTTATGAATCAGATTTGAAAGATGATGGGTCGATGTAAGTGTTGAAGAAAATGTGTATGATTTTGTACAAAATAACAATCTCTATTTCAGCATTGGTTTGAAAGTGTTTGTGTTTTGGAGAAACTCTTTCTGAAAACATTTCTAATGAACAAGCTGTCACGTCCGTCTCAAACAGCTTGTCTGCGTCCCAGATTATAAGTACGAGGTACGTGACACATGTTTCACTTCCATCACCTGCTGCTGCTTTTACCTTCAGTCGCGGCCTGTAAGCGCTTAGACCGGCTCCTTTTTTAGGGAGTAAAACAACTTCTGAACTGTGGAGATACTTTATGACCAAAAAGTCTGAAAGTAAAATAAAACAAAATCTTTTGCAAGAAATTAAAAGATAAACTGTACAAACTAAATAAAATAAAAACTGTGATGGAGGAGTGGAGAAAGCAGCGAGTTTGGCTGTTTTGATTTCACTTTGAAAGGTTTTACTTTCAGACTTTCAGGAGCCACTTTATTAGGTACACCTGTACAATCTAACACAGTCCCCGCCGGCATAACATCTGTCTTTAAGGTGGTGTTTGTCCTGGACTACGTCACACTGAGAGGTGTTCCTATTTTTCTGTCCTTTGTGGTAACAAACACGAGGAGTTCAGAAAGTTCGAAACACGTCTGAATATTAGAAACCGTGCAGGACGACACAAACACTGACGGACCTCAGTGTTAAAACACAAACTGAACTCGACAGGCTTCAGATGTTAGATTGCTCAGGTGTACCTAATAAAGTGGCCACTGATTGCGTTACAGCCAACTGAAACTCTTTTGCTGCAGCTGTTGACATTGTACTTTTGCAGTTTTTCCAGCTGTGCGCCCCCTGCTGGCGAGCTGCGCAGCTGCGGTGGCGGTCAGACGTGTTTGTGGGTGTCATGGAAGTTTTTGAAGGACTGGACCTGGGACTCAAAGATGAGCCGAAACAGTATCCTAGATACTGTGTTACTGTGAGGTTTACTGCACATGCTCAGTCGTGTGGGTTTTTGTTTGTTTGTTTTTTATAACTTTATTGTTTCTAAACAACATATAAACATTCAGAATGGGTACATAAATGGAGAACCGGAGAATATAAACATAATAATTATAATTATTATGGTACAGGTTATAATTCTACAAATATATTTGTATACTTTACTTGAGTTACTTTCAGTTTTGATGAATTTTTGTTTCGGGATGAGGATATTGTATCAATAGATTTTTCTTTAGTACAGTGAATATTGGTTTGGCATTAGTGAATTAGATGATTCAAAATGTATTTTTCTTTAAGAAAAACCACAGGAAATATTATTTGTTATAAATCTACAGACTATATTAACAATTTCTTGGTGTAATGCCAGAATAAATGGGCTAAAGGTTCTTCCTGGAAATCACAGCAGGAACACGAATTCCTATTTAAACTAAACTTAAAACTAAACATTTTAAACTTCATAAATGAAACGTCCCTGACTTTATTCACCAACATGGATTTCTTCGAGCACATCAAGCATATTCCAGCGTTGAAAGGTAAAAGGCAGCAACCTTTGAGTGTTCAACGTTGGCAATATACGCCTTTTAGTTTGGGAGGACAATCAACACACTGTAAGGTGCCTCGTTTCAGATAACTGACCTCTGTTGCAGTCGGAGGCGTCTGTCAGCAGTTTTTCTGTTATGGTGGCGGTCCATGGGGAAATGCTTGTGCGGCGGCGCCATATGCTGCTTTATATTTCTGTTGTCATGTGAACGCACACGAGGTGAAAGATGACCAGCTGCATTTCCCGCTAACGCTGGTTCTGCTTTCAGCATCATCGCTGTGGAAGAAAAGTATTCATGTTCAACTTGAAATGTTTGTTTTTCTGATATTTATTTTTCTGGTTTCAGGTTTGACACCATCATCGTCATCTCCGCTCTCATCGCCACGATCATCAACTCCGCCATAGAGTCACGTGCGTGCGGTTTGATTTATTCAAACTTAGAGACAGTTTTAGCACGCAACTTTGAAAACAAGTCATCACAAACAGTTTGTACTGCTGAAAACAATTAGTTGATTTCTTTGTTGACAGTAGAGCGGTTTAATAATCAGTTAATAATTGAAGGTGTTTATCAAACAAAACCACCGTTCATTCTCTAACGTCTCTCTGTAAACTTGGTACACTTGGCTCCAGAATTAATTAGACTGGAGGTTTCTGCAGGGCGAAGATTTGATTAAAATGTAAAACAGTCCCTCCAAGATTTTGCAGGGATTTTTTTTTTAACGCAGGGGTCTGTAGTGGGTCCTTTACTATTTCTACTCTTCATTAACAAAGTTATCACTCCAACACAAGACAAGGCAAGTCAGGTTTATTTAAAGTGTAAAATTACCAACGACATGGTGCCAGTACAATTATAAAATACAGAGATACTTAAAAATGAGCAAAGTTTGATATAAAAACACATAAGACACACAAAAATACAACAAAGTACAATAAGATACATGACGGTGAAACAACAAGCTTCTAAGTATTTACAAATTCATAAAAATACCCTAGGCCTAACTATAAGCTCTATTAAACAGAAAAGTTTTAAACCTGCTTTTAAATATGGAGATGTTGGTTGCTTCCCGAACCCAAACAGGGGTCTGATAGCTAAAGGCTCATACATAATAATAATTATAAGGGGCCGCAAGCCACCCCCCTGGCCCCGCGGAGGGCGTGCGAGTCAGCACGGGTCCACCGTGATTAATTGTCCCATAATTGCATTGCATTCACGGGTTCCCAGCCCACTCGGGCTTGGACCCCTAATAATATGACGTATAATAACAACACATAATATCCGCTTTTATGCAGATGACACCGTTTTGTCTGCATCTGGCTCCTCTCATATCTGCTTTAACGCTTCTGCTTAATCTCATATTAAATGCTGACGAGACAAAATATGTTTTGTTCTCTGCCAACCAAACACATATTGACAATGAAACTGTCCAGTCTTATAAATATAAACTCAACAGCAGACGTTTAAACAGCATAAGGTGAGGCTGGCACAGACATTAAAGATTAACCTGGTTTCTCGTGTTTCTGCAGGAAGGTTTTCTTTCTATCTGCTGTTCTCAGGACTCTCTTACAAAAGAGATCTTGATCTCAGTGAGATGACTTATTAAATAAAAGGTCTTTATATTTTACATCACCCCACTAACTGATAATATTAAAAAATGTGTTGCATCCTGGGAAAGTATGTCATGTCATGTATAACAACATAAGTTAAGCTAGCTTGTGCAACAACAAGCCTCTCATGTGGAGCCGTACATGTATAGGCGTATCAGTGTATGTGACCACCTGTCTGTTTGATTCCTGGGACAAGAAATCGTCTTTCTAAATAATTCTTTCCTTCCCTTTGCAGCGGACGGTTACACAAGCCGTCAGATCCTGGACATCGTCTTCATCCTGCGGGTCCTCAGACTGATCCGGGTTGTGGACAGCATCAAAAGGTTTCAGCTTCAATTTTGACTGATGCACTTATTTATACCATCAAACATTGAGTCTCTCCTTTTTTGTGATTGTTGCAGCCCAAAATGCCGAATTTTGTGGCAGCTGTTCTAAAATGGGGGGTATGATGGAGCAGTGGATAAGACACATGGCTTTGGTGTGAGAGACTGGGGTTCAGTTCCCCACTGTGACCCATCCACCATTGCGTCCCTGAGCCAGTGGCGTGCGACCTCTGACATGTACAGTAGCTATAAGTCGCTTTGGATAAAAGCGTCAGCTAAATGAATAAATGTAACATAATTTAACAAAAGTTGAAATATTTTTTTGCAAAGAAATTTTGGGAAGAAGTGAAATCTGCAAAGGTACATGTGATTTATTTTTTAAAAATAGAATTATATTTGAATCATTAGAAAGTCCCCTCGGGTTTTGGCGGGTCTAACCCTGCATGTTTGAACCAGCTGACCTTGATTCTTTCAGTTCTTGCAGTTGACCGGGATGCAGCAGCATCTGTCTCAGGTCCTCCGTGCGTTTCTTTCCATATGTTTTGTGGCGGCAAAGTTAAGGCTGCACAATAAAACAAAACAATAATTATCACAAAATAATCTTTTTCAATAACAATATAACAAATGTTCAATAAATATTCAATAAGTGTTTGATTTAATAAACTTAAATCCTACACGAATTAGGACTAAATTTTTGTATGAAGGACTGAAAAAAGCTTTTACTTAATTTTACTCATACATATTTGTTGACAAAGATTTTATCAAAATTGTTTTGAATGTTCTTCTTCAGATTTGTGAACTGATCCACTGTTTGGCAAAATCAGCCTTTAAACCTATAAGAAATAACGATTTAGTGCTTATCGTGATAATTATTGATATCGAAAGATATGAAACTTTTTATCGTGATAACATTTTTGGCCGTATCGTCCAGCCCAAGGCAAAGTGTTTGTCAACATTTGTTTTGGCAAAGACCATCTGGATCCTGGTCTTCACGGTCCTTTGCTGTTATTTCTGTAGGCTAACATGATACGTTGGTATCACACCCGTCTGCTGCGTCTTCTAAACAGGGAAGTGAGTTTGCTGACGGCGATGAGAGGTCAAAGAGTTCAGGGAGGGCCTGAAAAATCCTTGTTTCTGATTGGCGGCAGGTGTAAACGTGGCTGTAGTTCGGTTCATATGTTAACCTGCAGTGTTGATTGGTTCATATTTCTGGTTCCCTGTCAGGTTTCGTGCCATCATCAACACCCTGATCAGGATCGGGCCGGCGATCCTCACATTTGGACAGCTGATCATTGTAAGTTCAAACATATCGTCAGGCGTCTAGAAGTGTTTTCATTTTCCCACATAAACGTCTGTCAGTAGTCCCTGTGATGTAATAACCTGCTGCAGCTAACGTGGCTAATAACAAGTTAGCATCCTGGTATAATGAAGCTGGCTGCTCCTCAGGTGGTGTACTACGTCTTCGCCATGGTGGGCATGGAGCTGTTCAAAGGGAAGGTCAAGTTCTACGAGGAGGGCTCCACGGACCCGGGGAAGGACTACTGTGGAAACCCTGTGCTGCAAGGAACGGCCTTCGCACAACTCAGCTACTGCAAGAACAACTTCAACAACGTGGTGTCCTCCTTCATCCTGCTGGTGGAGCTCACGGTGGTCAACCAGTGGCACGATATCCTTTCACCTGAACGCCTCGCACACGGAGGGAGGACACAGAACCTGCCAGGGCTGCTGTGTCTTTTTAGCACTTGTAAACAGAATTTCTTCTGTTTTTCCTCCAGTAAGTTCAATTTAGACAGAAAATTCAAGATTCCAGCATTAACAAAAAATAATTCAAGAAAAACTGTTCAAATTGAAGTTTGATCACTGGATCAGATCAAAAAATTACAAGTAAAAAAACAAAATGAGTTGCTGAAATTGAAACGATTTATCTTTCAAATTAAGTATTGTAGTGTAGGGTCGGGTATCGTTTACTTATGGAATCCGGATCTTCTGGAATCACAGTTGTGGTTCCAACCCCTTCACCACACGTCTTCTTCATCCTCTTCCACCTCCCTGTCATTGCTAAAGTGAAAGGAGTCTCTGTCCTTGCGGGGCGTCTCTGGGGACTCGTCTCTGAGGGGGGAAAAAAAATTTAATCATTTGTAGACCTCATTCATTTCCCTTCAGTATTAAAGTTGAACGTCAGCTCACCTGTGTTTTGTACCTGAGATGTTGCTACTGTTAGCGTTAGCCAGGGGCGGACTTACTACGCATCTCCACTCACCAGCACACGTTCACTACTCAGGCTACGTTTGTGTACTGATATCTGAAATAATATAAGCGGTGGGTATTTGACAGAATGTCCCAATTTAAGTAACTTAGACCAGGCCGCCTGTTGCCAACTCTGCTTTATTATTATTATTATTATTATTATTATTATTATTATTATTAGACATAGGCTGTTAACATTATAACCATAGGAAACTTGTGCAGGTGATAAAACCTCATCTTTTGCACCGTTGTCCTGTAAAAACAATTTCAATATATTCCGTGCTTCTCACTGAATATTTCAGCTTATTTCTTTATTCCCACACGGGCACACAGCGGCCTGCCCTGCTTCCCTTCTTTGTGTTTGTCGGCCCTGTTGACTTTCTCCATCAGCTGTGGGCTGCGTTTTATAAACTGGCTGAAATGACGCAGCACTCAGGATTCATAGTGATGGGAAAAGTCACTGTTTTGAAAGACTTGAGTCACCAAGTCTGTTCATTAAAATAAACTCATCTTTTTTTGTCATTTTGTTCATTTTAACCAGGCTGGTTATTGGAGCTCTGCAGCCCTCTAGTGGCCGATTTTTTTTTTAACCGCACAGTTGTCAAACACAGACAAGTACCCCTGACTGCAGTGTGCAGATCGGGGCGGGGCTCAACGTGGGTCAATGTGGGCGGGGTCAAACGTGTACAATAGCATTGCAGCACAAAGGAGGCTAACCCTACCTGCTAGCACATCGGCCGTGAGGCCGATGTGCACAGCTGTAGAGTTAGTAGGTCGACATGCATATATTTACTGACTTAGGTTTAGGCACTAACTAATGTCATGGTTGAGGTTAGGGAAATTGCCTCGGGGAGGCTGTCAACTCCTTAAATAAAAACATCGCTAGCTACCTAGCTAGTTAGCGACCGGAAGCACTGCTCGCGCATCCGGTCACCCGGGGGCGTCACATACACACGCTGCCGGGATGCGTCTCATCATACACACGCATACCTGGAAGTAAAGTATACCGCTAAAATCGCCGTTGTAGACAGCTTTCCCAAAGCGTGTATATGTGAGCATGAAAAGCAAAAGCATGAGAACAGGCTGAATCAAGAGATCAGTGGGTGACATACGACATAATTTTTTACTTAAAATCGTAACACAATTGAAGCTCTTAACACAGACACCTTATTTAATTATTTAATTTAATTTGTTTTTGACAGGGACAGTGCTCATTAATTAACAGCTGTACTGTAAATGAGCCAGAGTTAGTTCAACAGGCTAATTTCCACGTTAATTAATTGGCTAATTTCCATCCATTTCCATGAGCGTAAATCTCAAGTGAAGGCGAGGAGGCGGGGCTTCTCGTGCTTCTTGGAAGGGCAGTGCTCGGTGTGGGCGGAGTCAAACGTTTGACCCCCGCCCACATTGACCCACGTTGAGCCCCGGCCCGATCTGCACACTGCAGTCAGGGGCTTCTCAACACAGAAGGCTGCCTGTTTGCTCTAATACACAAATTCACCTCTTGATCTTTCTCCATCATGGTTCTATAAAGCCTCATGGAGCCACAACCACATTCAAACCACAGAAATATGTTGTCAATATTCAGTTAATCCACTGCTGCGGTTAAATCCTCTATTTTCACAATCTGTCCTGAATGTAATTTAAGTTCTACTCAGATCTTTTAACTTAATTAAAAGTACTAATACCACAGTGTAGAAATACTGTGACTGTAAAAGTTCTGCTTTTAAAAAATGTACTTGAGAAAAAGTACGAAAGTATCAGAAAGTACGTGAAGTAAAAGTATTTAATTTCAGGATCATATTTATTATATTACAGGATTCTAATTGTTGATGCATTCATGTGTTTTAATCACTTTATATTCTGCTGGGTAACTTTTGAATTTCCCTCCAAACATCAGTGAAGTTTGATCTTAATGACACAACATTTATTTGTATAATATTTTGTATTAAAATCTGCTTAAAGTATCGGATAAATGTAGTTTAGTAGAAAGTAGCAGAAAACAGAAAAAGTCCTGGTAGTTTGTACTCGGTTACGTGTTTTAAAAAGTTCTCGTTTCTGCTGAACGTATTCGCTCAGATTCAGGTTTGTGTTTCGTCCTTAACGCTGCGTCTCACTGCTCAGCGACGGCTTCGTCGCCGTCACCCACGTGTCGGCCAGGATCTTCTTCGTCCTCTTCCACATCATCGTCGTCATCGTCATCATCAAGTAAGGCTGACTGTGCCCCCCCCCCATCACCAAGTACTCGATTAAACTATTTTGAGTTAAATTCTCTGATTTCACTTTTTCAAATGTGAATATTTTCTGGTTTCTTTCCTCTGTGAACAAAACAAGACTCTTCTGGACGCTACCTCGGCGCTTTGGGAAACACTGATCGACGTTTTATAATAAAGTACAACCATGTTTCTGTGTTCAGATCGAATTAACGTCGGCTGTCCTCTCAGTAGCGTCCGTGCACACGGCGCCCTCTCAGCCTGTCATGTTGTGTCGCTGACGCATCACTTCCTGTTGTTTCAGTATCTTCGTGGCGTTCGTCCTCGAGGCGTTCTTCGTGGAGTACTCGGTGGACAAGAGCGACCTGCAGACGTCTCTGGAGAAGAAGATCGAGGAGCTGGAGCTGGCGGTGGAGCAGTACGTCACCGCCACGCCCGGGCCAGAAGATAAACCCTCTCTGATTGGTCCGTGGCCTCGTTGACATGTTTCATGAATCCTCCGTGTTGTTTTGTCCACCAGGGAGAAGATGGAGGACAACTTGGTGAACGCCATGGAAACCGTCGACAACGACCAGGGAACCGGCCAATCGGCGGACAACAGACCGTCTCTGATGTTTAAAATCGCTTCAAAAAGTAAGAAACAAAAAAGAAAAAGATAAAAACACGACAGGAAGGACTCATGGTTTGTCTCATGTTGCTGCTCGGCTCTACGTGTTTTTTAAGTTATCAAACCACAAACGTCACAAATACGTCTGATTTTACTTTTTAAATCCGTCCCCACATCCTGTAGAAGCGTTTACAAGTCGAAACTACGCTCGAGGAGTCGCCTCCGAAATAAAAACTACACATTTTTAACCTCCTCCTTCAGTTCAGGATCAGTTTTCTTAGCGAATTTAGTAGCAGGCACCAATCAGAGGCAGAGTTTTCATGATGTCATCACGTCGACTCCTCACAAAGTATTTTAAAGTACAAAATGCAGAAACACTAAAATATTTTGATGCAAAATATAAAGCCAGTTTTATCAAGTACAAATTCCAACATCCTGCTCTGTGTCTGCTGCAGAACCCAAAGTTAATGAAACATCTGCTCAGAGAACATGAAGTGTGATTTTACAGGATCGGCATCATGTGACCTGCTCTTTAAATATCAGCGTTTGGTAAACCTGTTTGATTCTGATCCAGGATGTTTGTTCCTGACGTCCTGCAGCAGCTTTAAGACCAGAACTCAAACCACGTCTGTTAACGAACCAATAAATCCTCTGTGCTTTTTGTCAAACTGGTCATATTAGGTGAGATGACGGCGGCCGACTTGATAGTCTAACGTGAGACGTGAGCTGCAGGTTACTGCAAAAAAAAAAAACGGCTTCGTCAAGTCAGACAGTCTTCCTGCGTGAGCTCACTGTGAACAAACACTATGAGATAGTGAGATTCGCCTCCCGCCCTGCTCCCGCCTTTCTCCCGCCTTGCTCCCGCCCTGCTCCCGCCTTGTTCCCGCCTTGTTCCCGCCTTGCTCCCGCCTTGCTCCCGCCCTGCTCCCGCCTTGTTCCCGCCCTGCTCCCGCCTTGCTCCCGCGAGGTTTTAATGTCATGTGACATGGTGATGTTTTGCAGCGCCGGCGACGTCGGACACGATTTCTAACCAGCGTGCATCACGTTAAGTCAGCGTTGCGTGAAGTCAAAGGCACCTGCTGATGACAGTTTTGTCACGGGTGGCGCCCCCTGTAGTCCACGTTGTGTTCGACATGAAGAAATAGTTTTAATTCACATGTTGAAACTTGATATTAGATTTAAAGGTAAAATGATTTAAGGTGTTTCTGGATTTCAGAATAAAAAAGGTGCTGTGCTCTCGGCCTCAGCCGGCCTGTCGGTCGTCAGTGTTACTGATTGTGTTTCCTGTCAGGGTATCGGACGGTGGACGCGCTGCTGCAGCGGATGTTCGAGGCCGATCTCGACCCCGAAGACTTCGCAGAGAACGACGATCCTGACGCTCAGAACAACGGGAACTTTGCAAACCCGACGTTCAGCTCTGCGTAGACGTTTATAAATATATCTGATTTCTGTAGTTCTAAATATACTCGGTATGTTTAACTCTGATCTTTATCCAGCGTTATATTTTTGTATTTCTGTCCTGTAGCTGAAGCACAAAGGGAATGTGTATTTTCACATAAAGAGTATTTACACTGATGTGTTTCTGTTGGTGTTTTATTGACCTCTGACCTGCAGGTCTGTAGATTCAAAGCGACCAGCGAGACATTAGGAACCATTCGGATATATTATAATAAATTTAATAAACTCTGTTTCTAATGAGGACAATTCTCTGCTTAAATGTTTCAGGTTAAATTTTGGCTTATCGGCACAATTTGTGCCTGACAACGATAAAAGGACTCGCGTTAAAAATAAAATTTAAATATTATTTAATTAATAAAAAAGAAGGAAATCAACCAAGTTTAATGTGACTCAATAACTCTTTCTTTTATTAAAATGCTTCCCACATGTTTGTTGTCATGAGGTTTTCTTATCAAAGTAAAAAAAAAATCAATTTAAAAAATCAATCAAATTAAAGCAAAAACAAGATTTTAATGAAACTTAACCAGATAAAAAGTAATTAATTAGAAGCTTGACTGAAATAAATAATAAAATAATAATACGTAGGACTCGTCTGTTAAACTGGTCATAAATCAGTGAGGTCAGAAAACACCTCCCCCTGCTGGAGGCCACGTGTCACTACAGCAGGGTGTCCTCCTTCAGGTCCTCAGACTCCAACAAAAGAAACCAGAACCAGAAGTCAAGGTACAAGGAAACCACGTGGGCTCGGCAGCCTCTCAGATCCGTTCTTTGGTCAACACGAGTCCATTTTTGTCCAGACCGGATCTTTAGGAGCAGAATTAGGTCCAAGCTGGACCAGCAGGGCTGCTCTCCTGGCTCAGGAGCTCGGACTGATGAAGACCGTGTGATCCCCAACAAGCAAGTAAGAGGTGAGAAAGAGTCCATTTACACAAGTACAGTACTACTAAGCAGGATTTCCTTTTTACGTTACTTTATACTTTATCAGACAGCCGGAGATACTTTACCTTTAAAAATACTGCGAGTACTTCAGTACTTTTAACGACATGGTGCTGAGAGTACTTCAGTACTTTTACCTACATGATGCTGAGAGTACTTCAGTACTTTTACCTACATGATGCTGAGAGTACTTCAGTACTTTTACCTACATGATGCTGAGAGTACTTCAGTACTTTTACCTACATGATGCTGAGAGTACTTCAGTACTTTTACCTACATGATGCTGAGAGTACTTCAGTACTTTTACCTACATGATGCTGAGAGTACTTCAGTACTTTTAACGACATGATGCTGAGAGTACTTCAGTACTTTTAACGACATGATGCTGAGAGTACTTCAGTACTTTTACCTACATGATGCTGAGAGTACTTCAGTACTTTTACCTACATGATGCTGAGAGTACTTCAGTACTTTTAACTACATGATGCTGAGAGTACTTCAGTACTTTTAACGACATGATGCTGAGAGTACTTCAGTACTTTTAACTACATGATGCTGAGAGTACTTCAGTACTTTTACCTACATGATGCTGAGAGTACTTCAGTACTTTTAACTACATGATGCTGAGAGTACTTCAGTACTTTTAACTACATGATACTGAGAGTACTTCAGTACTTTTACCTACATGATGCTGAGAGTACTTCAGTACTTTTACCTACATGATGCTGAGAGTACTTCAGTACTTTTAACTACATGATACTGAGAGTACTTCAGTACTTTTAACTACATGATACTGAGAGTACTTCAGTACTTTTAACTACATGATACTGAGAGTACTTCAGTACTTTTAACTACATGATGCTGAGAGTACTTCAGTACTTTTAACTACATGATGCTGAGAGTACTTCAGTACTTTTAACTACATGATACTGAGAGTACTTCAGTACTTTTACCTACATGATGCTGAGAGTACTTCAGTACTTTTAACGACATGATGCTGAGAGTACTTCAGTACTTTTAACTACATGATGCTGAGAGTACTTCAGTACTTTTAACTACATGATGCTGTTCAGTACTTTTAACGACATGATGCTGAGAGTACTTCAGTACTTTTAACGACATGATGCTGAGAGTACTTCAGTACTTTTACCTACATGATGCTGAGAGTACTTCAGTACTTATACTGCTGATGATACCCGTGTCGTGTACTGGGCCTCCGGGTCGGCAGGAGCCGCTGTGCAGCTGCAGCTTCAACACGCAGCCGCAGATGAAGAGCGTGTGCGTGCGTGCGTGCGTGCGTGCGTGTGGTGCTGATGCTGGAGGGATGGAGCAGAGGGAGAGGATGGCGCTCGGCTCCGGACCCGGAACAACACCCAGGTAAGAAAACTACCTGCACACATCAGAACCACGGAACCGAACCGAGCCCGGTGCTCGAGGCGAACATGGGACAGGGACCCGAAGAGACCCGAAGCGACCCGAAGCTCTGTGCGTGTGTGTGTGTGTGCGCTGAGGCCACAGGCAGGACTTCGGATCAGCAGACTCTCCTCAGAAAACACGATCGATTTATTTTGTGTTTCTTTGGAAATAAAAACCTCCCGCTGCTCCGGAACACCGGGTCACGTGTCCCGGTGCCGGTTCGAGACGGTAGAACAACAGTAGAACATTAGAACAGGCCTCACGGTGAATGAAGAGGGCGGTGAGGCGTTCAGGTGCTGGTGAGAGGGTGGGACTGAACTGACTGCTAATAGACACAGAACAGTTCCTGTTAAGACGACCATAATGAGTGCAGCTCTCTGCTTCCGGTCTGTATTTTCAAAATAAAAACACTTATGGCTAAAATGTATAATTCAATGCATATATTTTTTAAACTATTAAGTCAGGTTTTATTTAAAGTGCAAAATCACCAAAAGACATGGTCCCAATCCACTTTACAAAATGCATTGAAATTAAATAAAATCAACCATAAAATACAGAATGCATGTAATGAAACACAGTCAGAATAAAATCAGCTAAATAAAATGATAAAAAAATAAAATTTGATAATAATTTATAGTTTGCTCAACACTGTCCTAACTAAAAGCTTTATTAAACAGAAAAGCCTTAAGTCTAGCCTTAAAGTTGGTGTTGTTATCTGATTCCCAAATTAGAACCTGGTTCCACAGTAGAGGCGCTTGATAAGTAAATGCTCTTTGTCCCACTCTAACCTCAGTTCCATTAGGCACCACAAGCAGCCCTGCATTTAGAGAGCGCAGTGCTCTATTGGGGCAGTGAGGTATCAGGAGCTCCTTGAGGTACGAAGGTGCCTGGCCATTTAAGGCTTTGTAGATAAGTAGAACAATTTTAAAATCTGTTCTGTATTTCACAGGGAGCCTGTGAAGGGAGGCTAGAACTGGAGAAATATGCTCTCTAATCTTGACTCTAGACAGAACTCGCGCTGCTGCATTCTGGATCAGGTGGATCAGCTGGAGAGATTTAATTGTGCTGCCCGCTAGTGAAGAATTACAATAGTCAAGCCTGGAAGTAATGAAAGTGTGGACCAGTTTTTCTGCAGCGTTTTGGGACAGGATGTTCCTGATTTTTGCAATGTTAGGTAAATAAAAGTAGACAGTTTATGAAATTTGCGTAACATGCAGGTTGAAGGACATTTTCTGATCAAAAATAACTCAGTTATTAGGTGTTTGGGTCCAAGTAGAATAACTTCAGTTTTGTCTGAGTTCAGCATGAGGAACTACAGGTCATCCAGGCTTTGACATATTGTAAGAAACCTTGGAGTTTGGCTAACTGATGTGAATCATCCGGCCTGATTGCTAAATATAGCTGAGTGTCATCTGCATAGAAATTGAAGTTTATGGTATTGTTTCTTATAATTCTACTGAGAGGAAGCGTATATAGGGTAAAAAGGATTGGTCCGAGCACCGAACCTCGTGGTACTTCATGGTCAACGCTGGTATGCGTGGAAGAATCATTATTCACGTATACAAATTGGGACAGACCGCATAAATAGGACCCAAACCAACTGAGGGCCGAAGCAGCGCTCAGAACTAGCAAGACAAGTACAGAGACAAGTTCTTTGTCCGACGCAATCAGTATATCATTCGTAACTTTCTCCAGGATTTTGGATTGAAAAGGAAGATTAGATGTGGGTCTAGTTATTTAGAACCTCTGGGTCCAGGCTGGGCTTTTTAAGAAGAGGTTTTATTACAGCTGTCCTGTAGGATTGTGGCACATGGCCTGTTTGTAAGGAGAATTTAGCATGTATAATGAGGCAGAGCTGACCGAGGGTAGAACCTCTTTAAGCAGCCTAGTAGGGACGGGGTCAGGGAGGCAGGCTGAGGCTTAAATAATCGACTGAATCATTGAAGTTAATTGCTGAAGATCAACGGGAGCAAAACAGTCCGGGTACACATGAGGTTCCACAAATGAGAAGAAAAATCAATGCTGGTTAAGTGCAGGAGCTGTTGAATTTTGTCTCTGACGAAAAGCGTTTTCTCTCTAAAGATGCCCATAAAATCATTATTCTATTAAAACATCAGGGTGTCAGAAAAGAGAAAAGAGTTTATTTTTAAATCTCCTGAAATAAATAAAACCAGCGTTAAAGGAAAGATAGACGCCGCTTAAAGAGTCCTGAATAGAATCCCGTGGCGGCTGTATGAACATGTCCCGCCCCCTTCTGCAAGAAAGCCAATCGTCTGCTATTTAACTGCTGAGCCAGGAAACATATTCAGCCAATCGTGTGGCTCCTCTGACGTCAGTTTCAGATGTTGATGAAAATACTGCGTTAAATGCTCCAGATGTGACATGTAGTACTGCAGTATCTGTCAGAAAATACCTCCTATAAATGCTGACTGTATCCATAACGTCAGTTAGATTAGCATCTGTTCAAGGTGGGAGGAGCTCATGGCGTCCCGTCCCCGGCGCTCTGCATAGAGCCGTAAATGAAAGCTTGTGCGTGTGCAGTAGAAGAAAACCTGCAGGGAGAAACGATTTTTAAACCTTATTTTGGAGCAAAGTCGTGAAACTGTTTCAGGTTTTCCTGCTGATTCTGCAGCTTTTCTGTCCCAGTGACCAGAGAAAGAGCATCATGGCTCTCTGACCGTTCATTCAGACAGAGACCTGATATCGTCCCAGAGGCGTTAGCGGCTGCCGAGCGGCGGCACCTGCGTATATAAGGACTTAAAACCTACCAAAATAAAAGTAACAGTACTCACAGCTTTACTGTTTTACAGCCTCTGTGTCAGTTTTCACTCCCTGATCTTTAAATCCTTACTTCACTTTAGTGACGGTATTTTTATTACCCCAGTGTGAAAATAGTCAAAGTTTTACTCAAGTAAAGGTATTATCAGGAAAATGTACTGAAAGTATCAAAAGTGAAAGTGATTGTTATTTTACTATCAAAGGAACTGTTCTCACGTGCTTTCGTTTGTGTTTGGAAGCATTTTAATATTAATGTCTGATGAGCTGATGATGATCACGTTCTGTTTTTCACTGCAAACAAACGCCAATAACAAGATATGATTAACAGTGATGAGGTTTCAGCCAGCAGCTGTTGTGTTTCCAAGCGTGTGCTCGAACTCATGAACGAGCCCAAACAGTCCTATAGTACAAGCGGTACAGCTGTACTGTAGCAAATGCTCTGCGTTAAAGGTATGAAAATTTCATCAGTCACACTCATCAGTATTATTACTGTTTTGTTAAAGTGGTCCAATGTGCTGAACCCATTTCACCGAGTTTGAAAACCACAATTAAAATTAACTTTGTTTGCTTAAACATTCAAATAATAACAGTCAAACCTTATGGAAAAATATGAAAACCAGATCATCTGTGCATTAATATTAAAGCTGTTATATAATTATATATTATATAAATTAATGAGGTGACCACATGTACAACTACATGAACACAAATGAAAAGAAACGTGAGAAAGTTTTTCTTCAGTTAAACATGCTGAAAGTATTTGGTTCGACTTGTTAACTGAAGATGTTTGCAGGATGTAAACTGCTGCTGTCAAATACATTTAGTGAAGTACAAGTACAACGTAGCCGCATCTGAAAATACTCAAGAAAGTGTCAAACTGTTTTAAGCATAGTGTCCAGCACTGCAGACTACTTCAGTCCAACGTCACAGCAGCGATGGAAGATTTACATATTTAACTAAGGTAAAAGTATCAGTACAACAATGTAAAAATACTGTATTGCAAGTAAAAATCTGACTAGTACACAAGTATTCTCAGCTTCATGTATTTAAAGTATGAGCATAAAGGTAGTCAGTTATTCTCAGCTTTATGTGTTTAGTGGCTGCAAATAAAAGTGCAGTCTGTATAGAACACTTAGGTAAATGTACTTTCCAGCACTGCATCACTAACAGCATGCAGGATTATTAACGTCTGCTCAGTTGGGCGTTAAATTTCCCCTGAAGAGGAAGTGATGTCACGGCTTTGGTGCGGGTGATTAATATAGGATTGATCGGAAGGTGTGACCAGTCTTTTATTGTGAAAGTCTAGTAGAAGGGGGGAAACATGGAGGAAGGCGTCCTGAGCTGCATGGAGACGCAAATATGTTCATGAATAAACTGCAGCTGCTTCTAAAATCACTTTTTATTTATTACTGTCAGATAAGTAACAAGGAGGAGAGACCAGTGAAACCAGTGAAACCAGTGAAACCAGTCTCCTGCGGTCCATCAGACAGGATCAGACGACACTTCATCAGGTTTTTGGAAACGAGAAAGTAACATCAGCTGAGAAAATAAAGAAGAGGAAGAAGTATCAAACCAGTAAAGGACACACGCAGACATTTTAGTGGTTTACAGCTAAAATAAACGTCTTCTGAAAACTCGTCACTCGTGGAGAAGAAAGATTCTCGTAAAATATTCACATCAAGCCCCAAAAGCTCAAACTCAAATGGATTTGTCGTGTTCGTAGGAGTCGTCTGTAGAGTCCTGATACGCTTTTACTTTGAAGGTTCACTTTTAAACTTTTATTTTAAGCTTCTGCAGGTGGAATCAAATCTAGACTGGGACGTAATTTCTCATTTTGAAACAGAGAAAGTAGAGCTGAAAGTTTAGAAAATGAATCAGCAGCTATACTGATGATCAATTCATCCGTCAAATATGATCAGTGCGAACATTTATGTATAACTAAATTAGGAAAAAAACATTTTGATTCGGATCTCCTTAGAAGACAAAAAGTTTAAATCTGAGCTTAACTCTTTCTCTGCAAATATGAAGAAATCGTTTTACTTTGAAATGACTGGTCAGGCTGTAAAAGCCTTTGACTTCCGGTGTTTTTTACTCTGCAGCTGGTGTATTTATTGTTTACAATAAACTTTATACATATTTATATAAAGTGAATAAACAAGTGATGCTAAAAACAATAAACATTTATAAAATGAACAAAATAAAATAAACCAAACTTCCGGTTTGTTCTTTGTTCGCGGGGGCGTTTTATTGTGAAAGGCACGGCCGGATGTTGTGCTGCGTGATGCGGATTGACGCGGGTGGATGCGGAGCTGCAGTGCGGACAAACAGGCTGGAGCCGGAGAACCTGACACCCACAGACCGCCTCAGACACGCGGCCCGGGTCAGCCTCAGCCGGGCTTCTGGATTTGGTTTTGTCCCGGGATTGAGTCCCAGATCCGGTCCAGCAGGAGGAGGACCGGTCCGCATCCTCCCACCCTCCTCCTCCTCCTCCTCCTCCTCCTCCCCCCCAGCTGCAGCGGACCCGGACAGGCTTTAATGAGCGCTCCTGGACTCGGAGGGGGAATAACATCTATTATTCCGTTTCCTTCTGGACCCGGTGCGTTCCGGTCCTGCAGCGGGTCTGCTCTGCTGAGGACGGACCCGGTCTGGTTTGATATCGGGGACTGTTAGAGGAGAATTAAATGGTGGTGTAGTCCTGCGGGAGTCTGAGGCCCAAACCCCGGCCCCCCCTTTAGAGGAACGGTGGGTTTTCTGGACCAGGACGTTTTGTGCCGAAATAAAATCCCAGATGAAGATTCCGAAAAGGCGGAAAAGGAGCGGACGGTGCGCCAGGTAGGCCTGATCCGGACCAGGTCTGGCCCGGACTACAGAGATCAGTGGGTGTGTGTGTGTGTGTGTGTTTCCCGCAGTGATGCGTGAACGGAAGTGAATTTATTATTGATCCGTATCAGGGATGTTTGATCAGAACGTGGCCTGGTGGGCATGTAGACCAGGACCGAGAGGGTCACTGTACCGATCTTTGATTCATAACCAGGGTCAGATTTATTGATTGGGATGTGATGGTGCGCATGCGCACAGCGGACCCATGACTGTGCACTGCAGAGAGGAAAAGATTCAATATGGGTGATGCAGGGGGGAGGAGGGAGGGGCGGCGGGGGCTCAGGTTGGTTATTATTTATATTTATTTATTTATTTATTATTTAAATATGAAGAAAACAACAGTTTTTAAGTTTAGAAGCTGATTTAAATGTAATTTCTTACTTCTGAGCAGCGTTTGTTGTAAAGTGAAGATGCCTTTTTTATTATCAGATCATTTATTATTTATATTTGTATGAATTCATTATTTTTACAGACTGAGCAGAGCCACATGACACATCTCATAAATAATATCTACAAAGTGAAAACCATCAACAATAAAAGAAAGAATCCTTTTTTAGAAACTTGAACTTTATTTGGTGAATCTGAGCAGCCAGTGTTTGTTTTTAATGTCGGATCATTTTACGGCCTTCTTTTGTTTTTGCATTGTGGCACAAATACAGTTCAGATCTTTCTTGAATCAAACACAAAATAAATGAAGTAATTTAGAATAAAGTACATAAAGATAATGACATTCAAATTCCACTGTTTAATAATCTTATTTACATATTTAAATCTTTAATTTTCTGGTATTTTTTTTTATCTGGTCTCAGAAACTTGTTCTCTGGAACTTTAGCTACCGAGTGAAGCATCTCACTTCTATAAGCTCTTTGTTGGGAGCTTCTAGCCAATCAGAAGCAGAGTAGGGCGGATGCTGTGAAGCAAAACAAAGCCGCTTCAGCAAACCCAAGTCAGATGGAAGCATTGGTCAAGACCCGCTGGCGTCACTTTGTAGCCCACTAGGGGGAGCCCTGTAGCGTAGTTTTTAATGCAAAAGCTGAGTTTAGGATATGTAACTCCAATTATGGAGTTTACCGTTACATAACTGTTACCGGGGAAACCGGACTTTCACCCAGGAGACTGGGTGTGCCAAAACATCGATACAGCAAGATAACGTTATGCATTTCTTTTACGAGACTGAATCGATATTCCAGCCCGTCATATAGATACATAAGAAATAAATAAACAGCGCTTTGAGAGTTAGCTTGATGCTAACATATAATTGGAATCCCCATTAACGTGCTAACAGACATTAGCATTCCGATCGTGAATATATAATCTTAACATAAACTTCACGTTTTGCTTCACATGCTGAACATCCTGAGCGACACACTGTGCAAATACTGAACGTCCATTTGTTTCCTGTGTGAAATGAAACTGAGCTGCTAACTTCACCGTCTGGATCTGCTGCTTTGGCGCTCCACACTGACCAGCTACAGCAACCACAAAGGGTCAAAACTCAAACCCAAAATTCCCTGTGGTAAACGCTGTGTCACTGAACGACTATCAGTATAATGTGATGTACAGGTTAGACTCAGGTGGTGCACAGCGATTTTGTATTTTCAGCCAATAATTCAGTGAATTTTAATTTTCATGTGCCGTTTTATAAAGAAATGTTTTTATAATCATTTTTCATAGTTGCCCTGTAGTTTTAATTTACAGACTGAAAAACGTGAGCTGCTGAATTGTGCTGTTTTCTAACAGTTTGGATTTGCAGCAAAGAAACAGAGAAAACTTTTTCACAGGCATTTTGTATTAATAGATATTGTGATGTATCATTATAGGATGGTCCAGCGATTATCACAGAATTGTTGTATCGCAATGTTATCGGTATCGTTAGCCTTGTATCGTGTATCGTATATTGTATCGTGAGGTAGCCTGCGATTCCCACCGCTAGTCAGCTGTGAGTGTTTTATTTGATACATAGGTTACATTCCTTAACTCACGTAAGTTAAGTCATGTTAAGGAACGTTATTTAAAACCAAACCGTGATGTTTTTCTAAACCTAACCTTAGTACTTTTGGTGCCTAAACCTGACCGAACTGCGATGTTTCCCATCATTTAAGAATGTAAGCAATGTTCCGTTTCACAACGTTAACTAGTAGTTTTATTTAAACGACCTAGCTAACTTGACAGCGGAACCCTGTGCTTCCATAAATTATGCTGCAGGACTTTAAAAGTGACGCCAAGGGTTGTTAACCAAGTGTCCACGTGTGACGAATGTTTAGGTATTAATCCGTATCACATTCATCTAACATAATTTGAATTTAATATTTAACTGGCTTAATTTGACGGCGTGCCCCGCTAGCCGCTAGGCGAGCATTATGCCGCGTGTTACACAGTGACGCAGAGAAGTTACTGAAGTAAACGCTGGGCTACAGTGAAACTGTGTTCAGTTCAGGAGCAGAGTTTTCTGTAGGAGACGGGAACTCCCTTTGGGCTTTTTTTAACTTTGCAAACCTGTTACATGCACAAAAAAACATATGGCACAATAAAGGAAAAGGGAAAAAGCCAAAAAGCAGAATACGACCTCTTTAACACAATGAATAATCCAGAGAACATGTCGGGGGGGTAACGGTTTGAGAACACAGAAAACAAAAACAAGCTCAGGGGAATATTCTTCCTGGCTAGTGTTAACATGTTTCGGCTAGCGTGTTAGCGGTTAGCTCGACTGTAACAACAGTTAGCCTTTGACGAGACGAAGCAGCAAACGTTGACTCTTTTATTTATATATTTCTTATTTTCTATGTCGGCAAACCTGAACCAGACTGAAGGTTTAAAATGATTATTACACATGACAAACAGTGTGACGTGTGTCCTGAGGGTGGCGCTACAGGAAACGGGGTCACCAAAGCGCCTTTAGCCTTCAGCGTGACCTCGCAGTGTCTCTGTGAACGTGGCTTCAGGTGAACCTGGTGGATGAATCCAGGTGTGTTGGAGACACCAGGATCTGAAGCTGCTGTTCTCGGTGTATGAAGGCCCGCCCTTCCATGCTCCGCCCCCCTCTGCGATGTCACTGTTTGAGCGTGTGTGTGTGCAGGTCGGACCGGTCCTCCTCTTCCTCGCTGTCTTGGTTAACTGTGCCCTCTGTTTTGGCTTGTAGGCTAACACAGGAACAGGAAGGGCTTTGTCCCGCTCAGGATTTGTTGTAAGCCGTCAGGTTTTCCGGGAGCTCAGAACTATGGTGAGCTCTGACTGACTTCATCGGGTCAAAACTGGAATGATGCAAATCTGGCTTCTGGCAGAGCACCCCTCCCCATCCCCCCTTCTCTCCCCCCCCCTTCCCCGTAACAGTTTGTAGGCAAAGAAGAAGAAGGAGAAGAAGAAGGGCAGACTGAGGTTTGAAGGTAGAAGGTGTCTGTCAGGATGTTTCTCTCTGATCTGCTGCTGAGACGCTGCTGGACCACAGAGTTCCACTGTTCATCATCAACATCTCTATTATAACTATATTAGTACAGAATGAAGCTGTCCTACAGGTCATTACCGTATGTTGGTGCAGTTATTCTTCTGAATTTAAGATTATTTACTTCTAGCGTTGAATCTATAATCTCTATTTGTATTCACCCTGAACATGTGTTTATATACTATACTACATATTGTACTATATAAGTAGTGCAAAAACACAATACTATATATATATATATATATATATATATATATATATATATATATACATATATATACTGTACTTTAATATAGTGTATATTACTTATACAGATAATAAAATAGTATTCATACAAACCTATTTTCTGTATTGCAAATACTATAAATATATATATATATATACAGACTTTTATTATGCTATGGTCCATGTAAAAAAAAGCATACTACACTGTGCAATATATATCAGATTGTACATTGCTATTGATAATACATTTTTTAACCTACGGTATCTCACAAAAGTGAGTGCTCACTTTTGTTGCCAGCGGTTTAGACATTAATGGCTGTGTGATGTGTTATTTTGAGGGGACAACAAATTTACACTGTTATACAAGCTGCACGCTCACTACTTTACACTGTTATACAAGCTGTACGCTCACTACTTTACACTGTTATACAAGCTGCACGCTCACTACTTTACACTGTTATACGAGCTGCAGCCTCACTACTTTACACACTGACTACTTTACACTGTTATACGAGCTGCAGCCTCACTACTTTACACTGTTATACGAGCTGCAGTCTCACTACTTTACACTGTTATACGAGCTGCACGCTCACAGCTGCACACTCACTACTTTACACTGTTATACGAGCTGCAGTCTCACTACTTTACAGTGTTATACGAGCTGCACGCTCACTACTTTACACTGTTATACGAGCTGCAGTCTCACTACTTTACAGTGTTATACAAGCTGCACGCTCACTACTTTACACTGTTATACAAGCTGTACGCTCACTACTTTACACTGTTATACAAGCTGCACGCTCACTACTTTACACTGTTATACGAGCTGCAGCCTCACTACTTTACACACTGACTACTTTACACTGTTATACGAGCTGCAGCCTCACTACTTTACACTGTTATACGAGCTGCAGTCTCACTACTTTACACTGTTATACGAGCTGCACGCTCACAGCTGCACACTCACTACTTTACACTGTTATACTGAAGCTGCAGTCTCACTACTTTACAGTGTTATACTGAGCTGCACGCTCACTACTTTACACTGTTATACGAGCTGCAGTCTCACTACTTTACAGTGTTATACAAGCTGCACGCTCACTACTTTACACTGTTATACAAGCTGTACGCTCACTACTTTACACTGTTATACAAGCTGCACGCTCACTACTTTACACTGTTATACGAGCTGCAGCCTCACTACTTTACACACTGACTACTTTACACTGTTATACGAGCTGCAGCCTCACTACTTTACACTGTTATACGAGCTGCAGTCTCACTACTTTACACTGTTATACGAGCTGCACGCTCACAGCTGCACACTCACTACTTTACAGTGTTATACGAGCTGCAGTCTCACTACTTTACAGTGTTATACGAGCTGCACGCTCACTACTTTACACTGTTATACGAGCTGCAGTCTCACTACTTTACAGTGTTATACAAGCTGCACGCTCACTACTTTACACTGTTATACCAGGTGCATGCTCACTACTTTACACTGTTATACAAGCTGCACGCTCATTATTTTACACTGTTATACAAGCTGCACGCTCACAGCTGCACACTCACTACTTTACACTGTTATACGAGCTGCAGCCTCACTACTTTACGCTGTTATACGAACTGCAGTCTCACTACTTTACACTGTTATACGAGCTGCAGCCTCACTACTTTACACTGTTATACGAGCTGCAGCCTCACTACTTTACACTGTTATACGAGCTGCACGCTCCCAGCTGCACACTCACTACTTTACACTGTTATAGGAGCTGCACGCTCACTACTTTACACTGTTATACGAGCTGCAGCCTCACTACTTTACGCTGTTATACGAGCTGCACGCTCACTACTTTACACTGTTATACGAGCTGCGCGCTCACTACTTTACACTGTTATACGAGCTGCACGCTCACTACTTTACACTGTTATTTGAGCTGCATGCTCACTACTTTACACTGTTATACAAGCTGCACGCTCACTACTTTACACTGTTATACGAGCTGCGGCTCAATACTTTACACTGTTATACAAGCAGTACGCTCACTACTTTACACTGTTATTTGAGCTGCATGCTCACTACTTTACACTGTTATACCAGCTGCACGCTCACTACTTTACACTGTTATACAAGCTGCACGCTCACTACTTTACACTGTTATACGAGCTGCGCGCTCAATACTTTACACTGTTATACAAGCAGTACGCTCACTACTTTACACTGTTATACCAGCTGCACGCTCACTACTTTACAGTGTTATACGAGCTGCACGCTCACTACTTTACACTGTTATACCAGCTGCACGCTCACTACTTTACAGTGTTATACGAGCTGCACGCTCACTACTTTACACTGTTATACCAGCTGCACGCTCACTACTTTACAGTGTTATACGAGCTGCACGCTCACTACTTTACACTGTTATACAAGCTGTACACTCACTACTTTACACTGTTATACAAGCTGTACACTCACTACTTTACACTGTTATACCAGCTGCACATTCACTACTTTACACTGTTATACCAGCTGCACATTCACTACTTTACACTGTTATACGAGCTGCAGCCTCACTACTTTACACTGTTATACCAGCTGCACGCTCACTACTTTACACTGTTATACGAGCTGCACGCTCACTACTTTACACTGTTATACCAGCTGCACGCTCACTACTTTACATTAGAGCAAAGTGTCATTTATGCAGTGGACTCACTTTAGTGAGATACGGTATATTTAGAATATTAGAATATTAAAGTTTATACTATAGTTATATATAACTATAACTATAGAGCTCCACAGTGACCGCACACTTTTGAAACGGCTCTGGTTCCAGAGGTAAATCCCCAAACTATTTAATCCACTGACTTTTCTTATATAAAGTTTTAAACCTTGAAACGATCCAACCAGCTACAAAATGAATCCCGACCATAAACAATCTGAATAGGAGCAAAAAAACGAGGTACAAACTGTGTACATAATAATTATTTAAATGAGTGAAGGAACTACTCATCCCATGAACCGTTGCGAGTGATACCTTTTCCATGGACTTCCAACCTAATGATAGTTTAGCTTCTTCTTGAACTGAATCCTTCTCATCATTGATGTATTGTAGTCTGTGTCGTCGGCGACACGTCGAGCTTTGTTCCTGCCTGCAGTCAGTGCTCAGGTGTCCAGCAGTTTCAGAACTACAGGAGTGTGATGGATCCATAAAACTTCAATTAAAAGCCTAGTCCCACTTAGAAACTTGTACCTTTTACTGGCCAGGTGTGACTTCACGTTGAGAAACAAATGCAGGTCTTAACTTGAAGCACGTCGGGTCACCCGCCCGAAGCTGCTTAGATCACGCCTCTGTTGAGCTCTGTACTGCACTATATAACAATATATTATACTACTGTATTAGTATGTTATAACAGATCTGATTGGCTGGTTACTCTCTAGGATTTCCTGTTGCGGTGTATTCAGGGGAACTCTGTGGTCCCGCCCTCTGCAGTGATTGGCGGCTCAGCAGCGTGTTGAGGCCTGCAGCAGGTTTCACTACATCTCCAGTGTTACAGCGACTCCCAGCTGCTGGTCGCTGGTCAGCCGACGATGATGACGATGGTGCTGCTGTGTAACAGAGCTGTATCACTGCAGGTGCAGAGAAGCCTCCTCCCCTCCTTCCCAGTCCGTCCAGTCCTCTGTCAGAGCTGGTCAGACCGGAAACCCAGCGGACGCTCTCCATTATACCTGCAGTCCGCCTGAGCTCTGCATGCACTGATGACGGCCCGTGGCCTTGCATGCAGAACAGCATGGTTTGAGGACTGATATGCATCACTTTAAAGTTACCCTATGGATCCGCTGGAGCCTGAAAACCGTTCATGGCAGATATGTTGTATCAGAGTCCAGGTCCGGTCTGACACTGACTAACACTGAGTGTTAAGGTGACCGGTGGTAACAGAAGGATGTACTTTCAGACAGAGGCCTGCTGAACAGGGCCACTGCTGATCCAGACTCACTGTTCAGGAGCTGATCATTCAGACTAATCGGCTCCTCCAGGTTTTCAGTACTTAAATGGAATTAGAACCCAGTTTCAGCCAGTCCCCACCTGTTAGCACGAGCGTCCACGTTTCAGCCTTCGCTGTGACCAAAACAATCAGAAACACCTTTTTTATATAAAACATTAAAGTGTAGTATAACCTCTTTGAGCTCAGGTCAGATAGTCTCAAACCCAGACCTCAACAAGTCAGCATTTTCCAGACATGTAAAGGCCTGCGGGACTTCTTTCCCCTGAAGTCGTCCTCTCAGGCAGAGATCACTCCCGGGCCGGTTGGTTCCCAACAAGCTCCTTCAACTCAGATCTCGTGGTGTACCTTTCTTGTTTGGTTTGATTCAACCGCACTAGAGTTCCTGGATGCGGATCTTTTGGGCACACCACCATACTGAGAGCTAGCTGAAGAGATGGTCTCTGTACGGTTCGTGTAAGGTGTGAAGGTGGCCCGACCTCGATCCGACACAATTGCAGGAAGCACTGAGAGTTAACAGGCTCTTGTAGCCAGAGCTTGTACAGTATAGTTCAATTTACTTTCTACTTTTCCCTGCTCCACAATTTCTGTCCAATGAATAGATGACCTTAGAAAACGCGGTTTTGTGGACGAATTCAGGTTCACTTGCAAAAAGATCAGCAAAATCAACATTGTATTTGGTCCTGACCAAAGCAGGTGAACGATGGACTGTTCTGGTTTGAATCCACCCTCAGAAATCTGTTTCCAACCTTCGACCCAGAATCCTTCAAACTATTTCATTTATGGAGCTTGTTGGGAAGGAGTGCGCACTGCCTGCCAGGCTGCACTCAGGGCAAAAAAAAACACAAAAAGGAACAACTTCATGGCTAGCTTCTTTAATGAAACAAATACCTAAATAACAAAACATGTTATTTATCACTGTCTTCCAAAATGAATCTGGCTGCTGTTTGCTATCACTGCTGATAAACCTCTGTCTCTAGAAACGACAGACCTGTAAGCGTTGCTGAACTTTCGGACTGCAGACATTTGACACCAGCTGTCAGTTTTTCACAGTTTTTGATAAAAGTATTGAGCTTCAACCATTTTCAGGATCAGTTGCCTTGATTGATTTGCATATTTAAAGGAACAGTGAAATCCTCGTCATGCTTTCTCTCTGATAGTCAGATGTTCGGCGTGATGCCACTCTCATGTCTTAACACTTAATATGAAGCAACAGCCAAGCAGCTGGTTAGCTTAGCTTAGCATTAAAGGCTGGAAACAGGGGGAGTCTCCCCGTGATGACGCTAACTGAAAGTGAACTCTGTGAAGTGATGAAAGGTTTTATGTGCAGAGGAAACAAATGAGACACAACATGTTAATCAGGGAGCTTTAGACAGAGCTAGCTAGCTGTTTCCACCTGTTTCCTGTCTTTAATGCTAAGCTAAGCTAACTGGCTGCTGGCTTTAGCTTCATGTTTGCTGTACAGACATGAGAGCGGCATCGAGCTGAACATCTGACTCTCAGAGAGAAAGAGAAGAAGAGGACTTTGCTGAGTGTCAGACGGGTTCCTTTAACGTGCAGTAAAATAAGGTTAAATACTGTTCTGGTTCTGTCCGAGTCCCTGCGGAGCTCGTAGGTCGTGTTCCTGAGCCGTGCTGATGGTTGTTAGTTCAGATGTGCTGATGGTTCGGTGGAGTCGGTGGCCGCCGGGCCGTCGCAGCATCGTGCCTGCAGCTGCAGTCAGGATGAGCGCAGAGCGTCCGGCTGCTTCCTCTGCACTCATGATATTTGCTGCAGTTACTGCAAATACCATCACACCCCCTAACCCAAACCCCCCCACCCCACCGGCCTGTAGCCTGATCCAGCTGAAGAATGGCTTCTAATGGCAGCCAATGCCTGTTGTTATACTGGACTGCTCAGAGCTGTGGTTAGACTGGGAGCCTCCCAGTAACAAGGTGCAAGTTTTAATCCACTGACTGTTCTGCCCCCCCCCCCCCTTCTGTTTTCTCCCCCCCTCTCCCCGTCCTCACAGATAAATGGCTCTTTTAAGCTGGGAGCTGCTCGTGTTCTGTCTGGCTGGCAGATGCAGTGCCTAGTCCCCGGCCTCCAGGACAACGCCAACATGAACGGGACGTCCGAGCAGGCCGACATCCTGCCGCCAAACTGCATGGTCAAAGACCGCTGGAAAGTGGTGAGTCGGGAAGATCGGCTTCTGCTGTGCAGCTTTAAAAGCTTATCAAAATTTTTCTATTTTATTTCAAATTTTACTGTTAAAATTGATTTTATATTCATTGTGCGTTTTAATTTGTAATTTTAAATGTATTTATTTTGTAAAAGTCATCAAACAAATGAGATAAAATTATAATAATCAACTTTATTGATCACATTCAATTATGGACCTAACCCATCCTAATTATGAGCAGCAGTCAGAGGATGAGCTGGCATCTCTCCAGCTACCAGTCTACACTCAGTAAAGGACAAAAGAGAAAATGTACTGGCAGGGAACAATAATCATTACGTCTACCTAAATAATTTATTTTTATATTCACAAGGTTAAAGGTCTGTGGACCTGACGTGAGTCCAGCCAGGCTGCAGATCAGGAATCCATCACAGTCGAAACTCTTTCTCATCTCTGAACTCTACCTGGATCTGCCTTCTGGGACATTACATATAAATAATATATTAAAATAATATAAAAAATAAAATAATATTTTATACTAAGTATAATAATACTAGGTCCACCACCTGACCTGAACACACCTTTCACTGGAACATAAAGGTGGTAAACATGGACTGGATTCTCTCTATCAGCTGGTTGAGTTATTGAAATGAAGTGAAACCTCGGAGGAAAGAAAGAAAACAGATACGTGTAAAGAACATCTGGATAATACAGATTATATATTATATATAAACCGGCGCTGTGGTCCTTTGGTTTCTGAAACAAGAAGTTACATAATGCAGCTCCTGTCTCACCCAATCAGATTGCAGCATTGAGCCTGCAGGCTGTTTGCACACTTCACTGATCAATTTGCTGTCCACAGAAACGCAGAGATTCAACACACTCACACTGTGTATTTATATTGTATGCACAGTACACTGAAAAGGGGAAGTTCCTTAAATATATGATTTCTGTATTTTCTAATCAGTTAATTGCTGCATAAAAAACAGATCCACAAACTGTTTTTCTTCTTCTCTCTGACTTTGTGGTTTCACTTGTGCATCTGGACAAAGTGAAAGAAAGAAGAAAGGCGAGGGAGGTGTATTTATACGGCAGTGTTAAAGCTAACATAATTTATTGGAAAGCCACAGCACACAATGATGTTTTAAAACCTGGTTGAAATGACCTCAGCTGTCCAGGAAGCTTGTTCCTCAGGTAGAGAGCATAGAAACCTTCATACACTGCAGATGACCTGACGGGTCTGTTTGCTTCCCAACCAGCTAGTAACTCAGAGACACATTCAGGCCGAGATCATTCACTGTTTCATAGACAAGTAAGAGGATTTTAAAATCTTCCCTTTGACTCTCAGGAAGCCAGTGCAGTGATTTAAGGACCGGTGTAATGTGGTCCTCTCAGAGGACTCTGGACGCGCTGCAGATGTCTGATGGATTTTTTTAAGACCTGTGGAGAAGTAGCCTGCTGAGAAGAAACATGTTCGTCTATCTTGTTTAACCAGAAATCCTTTAATTATGTCCTTTAAGTCCATATCATCACCAAGAGTTCTGACTTTTAGTGTTGTGGATTCGAGGTGAACACTGACTGCAATTTTTTCTTCTTTTGGGCCAAAAACATATATTTAATTTTTTTCTGTTCAGTTCTGGCACATCCACACATTAAAACGCACTTACTCAGCAAACGTAAAGGACTGCAGTCATGTGGCGACACTGTTCTGTAGAGTTGGGTGTCGTCTGCATAAGGTTGGCAGGAGATGTCCCATAATCTGAGGAAGGGGCCTGGAAATGGACCCTGGAGGTTTTTTTGTTGGCTCAGATTCACAACAGAAAGTCGTCCCCATCTTGTAGCTGTGATTTGATCCAGTTCAGCATAGTGTCAGAAAGTTTTTGGTAGCCTCTGGAGCAGCATTTTATGGTTATGGCCGTGTCGAATGCAGCTCTGAGGTCCAGAAACACCAAATCTGACATTTATGTCACTGCTCAGATGAGTGGTTTAAGACTTTGACAGTGCCGTGGTGCGGTCCAGTCTCAAAGGCATTAAAAGAAGTGTTTTGCACCAGAAAAGTGTTACGTTGCTGAAAAACATCCTTTTTCAATGATCTTTCCTAAAAAGGTACGTTGTGATATGGGCCTGTGGTTATTTAGTACTGAGGCAAAAAGAGCTTTAATAAGTGGGCCCTGGGAAAAGGCCTGACTGAAGAGAACTATTGATCATCTGTGGTACATCTGATGCTGTGCAGTTAAAAAGTCTTTAAAGAAGCTTGTAGACAGAGTGTGAAGGCAGCAGGTAGTTTACCTAACGAGGAGACTGACCTCACCAGAAAAATTACAATATTGGAGATGTATTTAGGCCTGAGACCATTCAGTGCTTTCCAGATAAGTTTAAAATCAATCCTTTAATCAAGCCAGTCGTTTGTGCATATATACATTTACTGTTGCTGCAACCTCTAGTGGCCGTATGTCGGCAGCAACGGAGGAAGTCAGGTGACGTATTTTAAATAGGCAGAATGTCCATGTCAGGCGGTGGATGACTCTGGACTTTCACTCAGGAGAACAGCGTTCGAGTGCCGTGAGAAACCAAGTAAAAGTTGTTTTGTATAGATTTCTATCTTAAATAGCATCACTGACGTGCATCACGTCATTTACGTAATGTGCTCACTTTAATCCAAACCACTATGTTATTTATTTATGGTTTATTTTATGAGTGACCGATACATCCGACATAGATAAACTGAAAACAGCGATCCAATGTGTGCGACATATTGTTTTTTAGCAGCTGCTAATTTGCCACAACCTTCCCTAAAAGTGCTTTCAAAGAAATACAGTACAATACAGTAAGATAAATATAGAGATAGATCTTTTCCCTAAACCTAACCAAACTGTTTCACAACACTAACCAGGTGTTTCATGTCATGTGACGTAGGTCATGTATGTCACTTATTACATAGGACACAAAGATGGAAAGAATAGTTTGGGAGAATAAAAGAGGAAACTAATTGACAAAAATAACGGTAGAGGGGGAAGAAAAGGAAGATAAAGAGAGGGTTGAACTTTTTCTGCTGGAACCAGAAGGGATTTCATTCCTGTGTTTGGTTGATGAACTGATCCAGAGTCTGTCCTGCCTCCTGTGTCCCAGCTGAAGAAGATCGGTGGAGGCGGGTTCGGGGAGATCTACGAGGCCTTGGACCTGCTGACGCGGGAGAACGTGGCGCTGAAGGTGGAGTCGGCCCAGCAGCCCAAGCAGGTGCTGAAGATGGAGGTGGCGGTGCTGAAGAAGCTGCAGGGTGAGACGCACACACATCCAACACACATTTAAAGCAGCTCCGGCTGAACGATTCGATCCGAGTTTTCTGTTTACCCCCCCGACATGTGCTCATCATTTTATTCAGTAAAAAGAACAGAGCTGGGTGTCGTAGTTCCAGCTGCTGCTTCGTGTTTCTGAACTGGAACAGCTGTGACATCTGAGACGCCCGAGTCACAAGAACCAAAGTGGTTCTTCCTGTTTCCTCCAGCCTTCCACATGGTGGATTTAATGCTGAAGATAAATGATGATGACGATGATGGAGATTGTGTAACAGTGTTATGTCACAGCAGCGATTGGTCTGTTTCACTGAGTCACTGCAGCTCGAGCCTCCAGCTGAGGACCGACGGTCTCTCTCCATGTTCCTGGATTCTGGATCTTTCAGCCTGCAGAGTTATTTAAAGCGAGGCTCACACACATCAGTTTAGTAGAATGATAGAAACTGTTTTTTAATTAACAGATTTGAGCTGCTGCTAATGATTATTTTCATAATTTAATAACCTGACCGTCGATTTCCTGGAGCTCAACCTTTTGATTTTGTGTGGTTTTGTTTGAACAACACTTAGGCCTACTTAGTTTAGTAAAAGACATTTCCAGGCTTCAGAAGCTGGAGTGAAGCAGGACAGGAAGCTGCAGCCGCACAGATAAACGAGCTGAAAGTCACCATAAAGATTCAGCTGATGATTCTCACCGACATGCTGTTTACACGCGTTTGTGTTATAAAAATATCGATTACAGTCACGTAAAGCAGCCATTTAAACAAATAGGCGGGTTAAGATTCTCCATCTTCCTTTTGTCCTGTGGTTGTTTTTTTTTAAAAGTCATGGAATGAAAATGTTAATTGGTTCATCTGTGTCTCTGTCTGTTTACAAAAGCTCAGTAATTATCACTCTGCTCTAAATAAGACAATCGCTTCACTTTTATTTTTTTATTAGTGCAATTTTTATTGTACCAAGATTTAAAAAGTATCTGTGATTCTGTATTTTATTTCGCCATGTTTATGTCCTCTGGCTGTGCATAATGTAAAGTCACTACAGGCTTCGGCCACACCCTCACACTCACTCTAGGTTTCCTTCAAACCTGCAGAGACAATCTCATCCTTAGTAACTGGCAGGGATTCAGATTTGCAAATCCAGTCACTGCCGGGTTGTTTAATGGTGACCTTCAAAAGAAACTCAGTGTCCCGCTGAGTTTCTCCAGCTGCAGGAAGTCTCACCATCACTGCTGGAAACATCTTAAATTTTATCCTGACAGGTGTGAGTCCTGTTAGCTACTAAGCTAACTAGGAAGTTAACAGTTAGCAGATAAGTGGCCTGAATCGATAAGGATGTTTGACAGCGTGTCAGATGTTGTGATTGAACCTCTTGTCCTTTTCTTTCCAGGTAAAAACCACGTCTGTAAGTTCATTGGCTGCGGGAGAAACGACAAGTTCAACTACGTGGTCATGCAGCTTCAGGTGAGCGAGGACGACTACAGGCTTTTATTGTGAAGGAGATAAAAACAGGCCCTTCGGCTCTGATCAGGATTTGATAGACACAGGATGTGGACAGGAAACTGAACGTGGCTGATTCGTGTGCTGAGTTCTGAAGATGTTTGGGTCGGGTACAGGTCCTTGACACTGGTTCCTGGACTTCAGTACTGATACCCAGTGGTACCTGTTTGAGCCCCCCGCCGTGGCTAACGTACCCGACTAGCTGATGAATTAACCTGCAGGAGTTGAAGCTTTGCTGAAACTTTTGGCCACGGGGGGTTCAGCTTCTTTGGCGCCGCCTGCAGGTGTGCTAACGTTAGCTGTCAGATATCTGCCATTACAAACCTTGCAGCAGGTGGTTTCTGCCTCGAGCTGCTCTCGAACTGGCTGCAGGGGTGAAACAGTCGATCTCTCCCTCTTTCAGTTTATTCAGTCTGAATCTGTAGCGCCGACGTTATTCGGTGGGTGAAGGTACAGAGTCGGGTGTCGCTGCCTCCACCAGATGAAATCAGCTCCTGTGAACGTGGAAGTTTTGCAGTCTGTTAAAACACTTTAAATGTTGTCGACGGGCTTCGATTCGACTTAAGCCTCGACTCTGACTCTGATTTCATTTGGACTCAAACTGACTTGATACCTTCTGAAACATTAAATTTCATGAAGTTATACAACATTTGTTGGGTGAAACTACGGCCTCTGTGTTTTTAGTGCACAGATTAACACTTTGTTCGTTACATTTCTTCATTCAGCTGCTTTTATCCAAAGAGACTTACAGTAGCTGAACATGTCAGAGGTCCCACGCCTCTCAAACTTTCTCATATTAGTGCTGAACAGGACAAATGTGTGTCTGAAAACATCTGAGGTGAGAAAATAGGCCTCCTACTGCGTTGGACGGGCTCATTTGCATAAAGTTGAGAGCGACTTGTGTTTATGCATCTTTAGATACGGCGAATGGTTACTCAGCTCGCCGCAGCGTATCCGTTATGCACCGTGCAGCCGGATCTCCTGTTCTCCATAGAAACTGAACGGGATCCAGAGTGTCTCGTTCTTTCCTTCTGACTTGTAAAACAATGACTTGGTCCCACCTCGTCAGGATCTCCCGCTTAGATTTTTTGTCAAAAGCAGCAAAAAAAATATAAAAATCCTCTGCCGCCCCTGTCCCCATGTCCACACTGAGTCAGGATTAACTGCTCAACCATCAGGTCCACATGCATATTCCTGGTCTCCTTTGTTAGGTCAGAAGCTCAGGAATATCAGTCTGTTAACATATTTTTGTTATTATTCCAGAGCACGTGGAGATGCAATAAGGGAAAATGTGACATTTTCATCCTCACCTTGTATAAAATTTCATTTCAAAGGCAGCATCACATTATAGCCTGCAGATAAAAAGTCACCTGAAAGTCTTGTACTGCAGCCTGACTACACCTGGAGCGGAGCATTTGATGAAAAAAACCTAAAATACAACAGTTATGATAACATTTGTAAAGATCCAGACCCAGGCAGTCTCCATGCCGTGTTGGCGCTGCATCACCGTTTCCTCTACACTTTTCCTCCTCATGTTGTTTTCTGATCGCGTTGCAGGGTCGTAACCTGGCCGACCTGCGGAGGAGTCAGCCCCCGAGGAACCTTCACCATGAGCACCACCCTGCGGCTCGGGAAGCAGATCCTGGAGTCCATCGAAGCCATCCACTCGGTGGGCTTCCTGCACCGCGACATCAAACCGGTACGGTGAACGCGAGGCCGCGGCTTTTCTTTAAAGGGCCAATGAGGTTGTTGTTTTCTTCTGTGGTGGGAGGGACTAGTTTCAAACATTTGATTGGCAGCCTGTGATTTGTTTAACGGGAGTTTTTCATTTGAAGTCCAAGGAAGGTTAAAAACAAGAGCAACTGGACTCGGATGAAGACACATTCGTCACTTCTGACCGGCTGTTTAACCTCGTCGTGAAGATGCCGCTGGTTCATTAGTGCTCCTGGCTGACGGTGTGAACGGCCGTCGTTTACATTCCTCACCTGACCTTTGTTAAGGGGAGAGTGTAGACGCCAACGATGGATGTAACTTGGCCTCGTGTGACTGTAATGACCATAACGACTGTCGTTACCACAGCCTGGAGCGCTAACGAACCGACCGCATCGATCGTCTTGAAAACGACCCCGCAGAGGTTAAATAGCTGGGACTACCTGCCAGCCAGTGTGAACTGAAGAAGCCTCTCGGGTGAAGGATGAAACGTTTTTATTTTAAGGGGGCTCTCACACCTGTAGTTCGGCTCATTTGGTCCGGTTCACGTTCACACTGCAGGTTTACAAACGAACCAAGTGAAGTAACCATGACGTTACGCAGACGGACAGGTAACTTGGTAACGGTCATCCTGCATCATCAGGACCCAGGTGGAAAAATCAAACCTCGATGACTGACAGACGTTTGTGCAGCACTTTAACGCTTCTGCTCTGTATCGCAAAGAGCTGAAGAAGAAACAAGTTATTATAAGCATGATTAGTAATTTTAGACCCCAAGTTGATCACATGAATAATGACGTAAAAACAGGACGGAGACGAGGCGTCTTGTCAGTAATAATTCGAGGCTTATTGCTCATCACAAATGTTTTATGGACTCAAAGTGATCTACAAAGAGAAGATGAACCTTTTTAACAGGGAGGACAGGAGGGGGGGGGGGTTAAGAGGATTTTGGGGCACGGTGCTGAATAGATTTACATAATGAGGAGCAGAGCTGGAACAAAAGCTGGAGGACAAACACTGATGAGTGTTGTGGATCAGGAAGGTCAGACCGTCTGCTCCGCCTCGGCTTCATCAGCTCAGTTCAGTCTGGATCGGGACTCGGTGCAGACAGAGGAGGAGCAATCGCACTTTGTTGATCCACCGGGTCACATTTCACACACCGAGATCCACTCAGCTGAACGTTTTTCATGTTTGTCACAGAAATGAGTTTTTAATTCAGACTCTCCAGCTGTGGTTTGGTTCAGTTCTCTCTCACAGGCGTTTTTCTGACCTGCAGTCTCGTCTTTACATGGACTGAGTTAGTAAAGATATAACACCCATGCAAAACTCTACTACAAGCATTTACTTTATTAACTTCTTAAATGTAAAGAGGGTCAACTGTAAAAAAGATTCAAGCGTCCGGCGTAAGTTTAGCTTTGTTGTCTTGTGGCTCTTGTTTGCAGCCGGAAAAATAAAGGATTTGGATCCAAACCCAGAACACCAGGCAGAGCGAGTTCAGTTCATAGAGAATTTTTTAACGATGAACAAAAAGCATGAACAAGAAGCAGGCAAAGGGTGAACAAACAGAAGAGCGGCCCGAACTCAAGGCAGACAGATCGCAGAGGCAGGCAGGGACGTTCGGACGAGAGACAAAGACAAGACGACAAAGACAAGGGAACAACACTGACTTAAATACACAGGCGGGAAAACCAGGCCGCTGTCTTTCCCAGCTTGTGCCGGGCTTTAGCCCCATAGTTCAACGCCAAAAGTAGGGCTAGTGTAAATAACAGAAAAGTCCGAATCAGGAGGAGGTTGGGGTGGACGGAGGAGTCAGAAGCTTTCACCCAAGAAGCCGGCGTTTTGTTATGCCACTCAGCCGCCATCTTGGCAACGCCTCCGGGCAGCTATTTCAGACTAACAAGACCAGGCTCCGATCTGAATGGTCACCGGGACACAAAAACTACATGACTACAATCAGTAAAATCTAATAAAAATCGCTGAAAAAGTTTGACGATTTCGCCCAAAATAAGGTTTACAGTAAAAAAAAAGGATGAGTGACGTAAAACGTCTCTGGTAACTTTACTTACGTAATTTAACTCATGTAAGTAACGTAGTTATTTTAACCCAAACTCTGATCTTTTGCTAAACAGAACCAAGTTGTTTCGTTGACTTTAACCACCCTGTGACGTTTCCCAAAGTTAACCGCATTTTATTTTGAAAATCTAACTGTATTTAGCACATTTATTCTTGCTAAATTGACAGCAGAGCCCTGCAAGTGTAAAAACAGCACTAAAGGTTACCCGGGGGTGTTAAAAAAAAAAGTCACGCCCTGGGATGAGAACCAGGAAGTGAAGTGAGCTGACCGTAACTGAGCTGCTGTTTCTTCTGGTGAGTTGATTCGATTCCTTTTTGTTCCTGCAGTCAAACTTTGCGATGGGCCGGCTTCCGTCCACCTACAGGAAGTGCTACATGCTAGACTTCGGTCTGGCGCGGCAGTACACCAACACCACGGGAGAGGTCCGACCGGTAAGAAACTTTATTCACAACATCCACGCTGACAGTGATTCCAGACTGTTGTTGTACGGAAGACCGGTCCTGCCGCCAACATAAATGGATGAACATTCAGAAATAATGAAAATAAAAAAGATTTACTGAGTTATAATTTTTACTCACGGAGACGTGAGATAGTGAATCATAACAGTGGCTTTTGAAAAACAAGAACTGGATTAAAAAGACAGTTTGATAAAAAACGAAAGGAAATCAGAAAAAAATTAGAAACGAAATATAAATTAAAGATTTATATTTTTATCATCATTAGATAAAAGGCCATCTTTTGATTTCTAAACTCTATGATTTTAATTATTAGTATTGTGACAAAAAGAATAAAAAAATGTATATATTTTTACAGCGTATTGAGACAAAGATTTAAAATTATAATTTTAACTTTCAAATTAAATAAAAAATGTTAGTCTTGTGACGTATGTGAACGTCTTTATTTGTGATTATTTTTATATTTTAATCATTTCTGTTTTGCAGTAAACATGTTTTTGCATAATTTCTTTATATATATATCTCATAATGTTTTGGTAAGAAAGGTCTCCCATACACACCACACACTATCTTTGTTTCAGTCTCCTTAAAGCTGCTTCAAAAAATAAACTTAATAAAAGTGTAGCGGACGTACGGAGAGACAGACGGACTGGGCGTGTTCGCTGCACTGCAGCAGATTACAGCCGGACGTCCTGCATGTGTCAGTGATTCACAGGAATCAATAAGGACTGATCAGGTCTTATTGTTTCAGCTGATGCTGCATAAAGGGGGTCGAATGGAAAGAAGGCTTTTATTGTGAAAATGGCTCCAGATTACGTTATTGGTCGCCAGTCAGCTGATCAGGTCTGCTGTTAGTGTCTCTCTCTCATTCAGTTATGATGTCTGAGATATTTTTAGACCAGCGAGTGCGTGAGCTGCTTCCATTTACTGGCAGCCTCCTCTTCCTCTTCCTCCTCCTCCTCCTCCTCTTCCTCCTCCTCCCTCCTCCTCCTCCTCCTCCTCCTCCTCCTCCCCCCCTCTTGTTTCCTGTCCTTTCTTGACCTCTCCTCACCATTTTACCGTGTCACAAAATTGCAAGGAAAGGTCACATCTAGTCACCGCTCCTTCACTCGCTCCACTGGACTCACACTTATCCAAGCAACAGTCTTGCTACGCTAAATCTAATCTACGCTAGCTCTAATTTACGCTAGATCTAATCTACGCTAGATCTAATTTACGCTAGCTCTAATTTACGCTAGATCTAATCTACGCTAGATCTAATTTACGCTAGATCTAATTTACGCTAGATCTAATCTACGCTAGATCTAATTTACGCTAGATCTAATCTAGCTAGATCTAATCTCACGCTAGATCTAATTTACGCTAGATCTAATCTATGCTAGATCTAATTTACACTAGATCTAATCTACACTAGATCTAATTTACGCTAGATCTAATTTACGCTAGATCTAATCTATGCTAGATCTAATTTACACTAGATCTAATCTACACTAGATCTAATTTACGCTAGATCTAATTTACGCTAGATCTAATCTATGCTAGATCTAATTTACACTAGATCTAATCTACACTAGATCTAATTTACACTAGATCTAATTTACGCTAGCTCTAATTTCACGCTAGATCTAATCTACGCTAGATCTAATTTACGCTAGATCTAATTTACGCTAGATCTAATCTACGCTAGATCTAATTTACGCTAGATCTAATCTATGCTAGATCTAATTTACGCTAGATCTAATCTACGCTAGATCTAATCTACGCTAGATCTAATTTACGCTAGATCTAATCTACGCTAGATCTAATTTACGCTAGATCTAATCTATGCTAGATCTAATTTACACTAGATCTAATCTACACTAGATCTAATCTATGCTAGATCTAATTTACACTAGATCTAATCTACACTAGATCTAATTTATGCTAGATCTAATTTACACTAGATCTAATCTATGCTAGATTTACGCTGCTTTTTAACAATGCTACGGCATTGTTCATGTACTTGCCTGCGTACTTTGCGTGTATCTGGAAGATTAAACTAATATCCACTAGGGGGCAGATCAGGGCGGGAAAATCTTTCTTTAAGAATTTGCATAACGTAAACAAACGACACTCGAGGAGGTTGTGATTCAAAGGAGACACCATAAAGATGTCAGTTGTTTGTTTTCTTCAAAACATCTTTTGGTCAGACCTTCTTCTTCTTCTTCTTTTGAGTTTTACGGCGGTTGGAAAACCAGCTGCATTACTGCCACCACCTGGGCTGGTGTGTGGAACAGGACCTGGCTGCTGACCTGCCGGTCATCTTCAGGACGCTGCACAGTTAATTTCTGAAGATGTGCTCAGCCTACGCTCCAAATGAACGCAGGAACTGCATAGTTAAAAGAAAATATATCAGGGCCTTAAGGCAAACTTGGCCCTCTTGTTTCCCTCTCCTCCCTCTCTCCCTCTCTCCTCCTCCCTCTCTCCTCCTCTCTCGTTCCCTCTCTCATCCCTCGCTCCCTCTCTCCTCCTCCCTCGTTCCCTCTCTCCTCCTCCCTCCTTCCCTCTCTCCTCCTCCCTCGTTCCTCTCTCCTCCTCCCTCGCTCCCTCTCTCCTCTCCTCCCTCCCTCCCCTGCTCCTCCTGCAGTGTTGCGTTCCTTCTGTTGCAGCAGTGATGAATATTTGATGCTCCTGCATGCGTCAGTGGGCTAGAGACCTCAGACTCCCAGCCCTCTCTCTCTCTGCAGCTGAGTCAGCTTCTGACCAATGATCTTTCTCTCTCTCTCTCAGAGTGACATCAGCTCTGATCATACAGAAGCTCCTCCCACCAGGTTTATTAGCAGTCTGTATTTACCGAGCTCCTCAAAGTGCCATTTTACTCTTAAATGCTGAGAATTCATGAAATTAACTGCTACTTATAATAAATATAAAAGAAAGTTATCAAATTTCTATAAGGTTCAGTGTGAAATATTTCTGAGGATCTATCATCAGAAATGCAATATAAGATCCATAACTATGTTTTCAGTGGTGTGTAAAGACCTAACATAATAAAGCTTTATGTTTTTATTACTTTAGAACGAGACATTTATATCTCCATAGCCACCTTCCATGGACGTCGCCATGTTGCATCGTCATGTTTCTACAGCAGCTGCAAACGGACAAACAGCCTATAGAACGCTTTTTCACTTCCCCAGTGTCTCCAGGCAGAGGACATTTAGGGGAATCACGTTTGGCAGCTCTTTCAGATGTGTGTCGAGCAGCTACAGACTCTTTTAGTGTCGTTCAGAATTTTTCAAAGAAAAGCGCAGTTCAACTCCAGTACTGCATTACAGTAAACAAGCTTCTCACACTTTTATTTTGAAGGCAAAACCACTAAAGAGGAAGTGATTATGTGAGTAACTGTTGCTGTCATGACTGAGATCGATTTCAGCAGCTATCAAAGTATTTATTTATTTGTATTTTTTGCTGCTATCAAAGCTCCATAATCTGGCAGCGGGCCAGATGTTGTTGTTGCCGGGCAGTTTTGGCGAGGGTCGGTAATCATAGAGAGAATCAACGTGTTTCTCTTGTCATTGTATAAACTTTATTTAATGTGTGGTGCAGAAACAGTGACAGTGTTTTCCATGTTGTCTGTCAGACGTAAAGCACAGCAACATCTGGTTTTTAATGAATAATTAAATAAAAATAATTTCTTAATAAATCTACCTAAAGAAACTTCATTTCCTGCCTGGCCACTCTCTGCTGTCTCAGAAGAGACACCTTTTGTGCTGTTGTCAGCCACCGTAGCTGTGCTACGCCCTCTGAAAGGTTAGGGGGCAGTGGTAGACTGGACTGATCGCTGCAGTTCACAACCCTCACCACTAGATGCCACTAAATCTCACACACTGAACCTTTAATCTCAGGTCCAGTGGTCTCTCAGGTGGTTTGGAGCTTTGTAATGCGCTGTGGAGACAGAGACGAGTATTTCAGGAGAGGAAGAATGTTTCTGAATTATTTGACGACATGCAGTTAATTAGACGTCATCTCACCACTGACTTTACGCAGCGAGGTAGTGATGACGCTACGCTTCTTTACCGCGGGACAACGTCGCAGTGCTGATGGTTTAGGGCCGACACAACCATCAGTGAGCCGAATTGTCATGGAAGCAATTATGGCTCTTACGCTAAATAGCGGCTTCCCAGGAGCAGCTGGAGCAGCTGGTGGGGCTCATATAAAGACCCGAGGTGTGGATCATGTGTTCCCTTGAAAATTCTTAATTGTCAAATTAATTGTTTCACCATTCAGTGTCAGTTTATCTGAGAATATTCTTAAATAAGGAAATCTCTTCAGTGATTGGTCCCCGCCACGCCGTCATCCACAATCCTGTTTGTGGGCGCAGCAAAGTGTCCTGAATCAGCTCTCAGACATTTAGTCCCACACTTGACTCAAAGCAGGACTGAGATGCTCGATAACTAACTTTTAAGCTTTGAGCCAAGACTTTTTTTTTCTCTTCGGTCAGTTCTTAGCAGAGTTCTTCTGCGTAAATCTGAGGAGCTTTGATAAATACGGCCCACGTTGTTCACATCAGCGTTTGCTTGCTAGCTGTCCTGCTGCAGAGCTGCATCTCTCAGCACGTTGGTTCCGTGTTAAACCAGCATCAAAGATGCGTTCAGAGTCGCTGCATCGTGGCGCCACAGAGCTCCACAGGCGCCTTTATTCCCACTCTAGTGAGTATTTGGGGCAGCGGGACGCTGTGGAGGCGAGTCAGAGTAAACTAGTGTGTGTTTGTGGTGATGAAGTGCAGCAGTGAGGACACATAAAAAGAAATAACTAGAAGATCATTAGACTCTCCGTCCCTGTAGGACTCGCTCGGTTACAGTGTCAGCTCTACGGGCTGCTCTGCTTTGCCATGTCAGGCTTTAATCAGTCTGATGGAGCAGGTTCAGTTACCTGCTCTGGCAGCGAAAGCGTATTTGTCACCCTGTGTTTTTGACACATCTTCTTCAAGATGGTTCGGTATCGAGCGAAGCTGTGCAGGTCTGTGAGTGTCTGACAGCCTGATGGAGAGGATCCCCGCAGAGAGAGAGCTTTTTTACAGAGTAAGATCTTTTTTGTTCGACCAAATAAACAGAAACAGTCTCTGTATCGCCTCTCGCCAAAGCCACCAGACTCCACTGACAAAAAACTTCATTTTACTCGGCAGGTTAGTTTGCTTGCCTTTTTGAGTGACTTTGTTGTTTTAAAGGATTTAAAAAAACACATATAATAACATAATAACACACAAACACAAGATTTAGAGAGTTTAGATCTTTGATAGTCAACATTACATAACGTGAAAAGATTCAGGGTCTCAGTGCGTAAAAGGCGAGGTCAGAAACCACTGCTGGATGCGCGTGACCTTCGACCCTCTAAGACAAATAAAGCCACAGATGGACTTCAGAAAACCGTTGACCCTTAACACAGTCCGCCTCTGCATCAAGAGATGCGACCTCAAAGCGTCACCTGTGTGCAGAAACACCGCAGAGGTCGTTGGGCCTGAGGTCGTCAAGATTAAAAAGACCATCCAGATTGCTGTCAGCAAAAGGTGCGAACGCCTCTGTGATGGTGCTGCTGCCGGTCCAGGCTTCGCTTTCTAAACGCCGCGTACGCACTCAAACGGGGCTGAAACGCGCGGACGCCACTTCACAAGCAAAGGCTGTGATCTGTGAACACAGAGCTGAGGGAGGACGCGGCGTCCTGTCAGTAAACTCTGAACCCTGAGAACGCACATCAAGAGGCAAGGCAAGTTTATTTGTACAGTTCATTTCAACAACAAGGTAAATCAAAGTGCTTTACGTGAAACATAGAAGCAACAGGGAAATATAAAAAGTTTAGAAGCAACATAAAATATAATAAACGTTACAGTGTAAAAAGCTAAAAAAGGAGGAGCCTCACATGATGAACAGGCCTCCTGCTGTGTGACATAAATCCAGATGTTCCCTCTGAGGGTTTCAGGCTTAAAGCCTTTCTGAAGAAACAAACAGCTGTTTGGCTGATTTTCCCTGAAGATTTAAGATCCAGATTCAGGATCAGAAACACAAACAGATTCTGTTTCTGCAGAAGAGCCTCAGATCAGTTTGATCAGGAATCAGATGAATCAAACCTGCAGCAGCAGTTTCTTCTCCTGAATCAGGTGAACAGGAGACAAACTGTTTTCAGAGCGTCAGTGGAGGAAACACAGAGTTTCACGTGTTGAACGCTGAGCGGCAGCGTGACGATGCGACGCCTGGAAAAACACATCATGGAAATAAAACACTATTTGATGAAGTAAATCCTTCAGCTGACGTCCTGTTTCTTTAACTCGTCAGCAGCCTCGCTCGCCATCGCTCTGCAGGTCGGTTATAAAGGGGCGGGGCTCCGGGGCCCCCTTTCCTCCGGTGCACAAGCGTTGGTGAAACCGAACAGCTTCAGCTTCACCAAAAGGAAGGTCAGAGTCTCTGAGTCGGATTCAGAGTCTGCCTCCTTTTCTTCCTGCAGTCAGGACGGATTAATATTAACAAGCTTCACTCAGCGCTTACAGGCAGCTGGGGGACACGGGCCCCTGATGTTAACGCGCCTCTTTCCCAGCTTTGG
This sequence comes from Lepomis macrochirus, assembly GCA_024633595.2. Taxonomy (NCBI): domain Eukaryota; kingdom Metazoa; phylum Chordata; class Actinopteri; order Centrarchiformes; family Centrarchidae; genus Lepomis; species Lepomis macrochirus. The sequence continues at coordinate 41,793,453 of JALXJV020000003.1, read as the reverse complement.
TTGGGTGAGTTGCATGAAATCTGACTTTGTTTATATTAACAAAACACCATTAACGCTGCTCAGGAAAACGACTTTCTTTGTATTTTTATTTGTGGAGTTGGGTGGTTTTGACGAGAGCGGCGTAGAGACTGTTTCTGGTTTCTAAAATGAGCTCTCTCTCCATCATGCTGTCAGACACTTACACAGACCTGTTTCGCCGCTGCTGACTGCAGCTCGTTCGCTCAATACTGGACCAGTTTCAAAGAAAATCGACCCAATTAGTCACACAGACACAAAAACATGGGAAGCAAATGCAGCTCCAGGATCAGCTGTCTCTCCGCCCTGATGGATGATGAATAAATCATCGCGGTGGAATAAATAGCTCTGCTGCTTCTGTCTCTGACGGCTGGACTGGAACACTGAGGCCTGTGACGTGTTGACTTGAACAGGTTCCGCTCTGATCGTGATCGTTTCCCTTTTAGTTTCTGTTTCATCTCAGAATCTCCTGCAGGTTTAAAGCTCTGAGATCAATTTAAAGTTTTGTGATTAAAGTGTTTTCTGAAAGGTTTTGACTTTCTCTCCACAGAAATCAGATTGTCGTTCACGTTTCAGCCTGATTTAAAATGGATCCCTTTGGTTTAATGCAGCACTCTGACTGTTACCTGAGTGACATGATGTTCAGTCTGTATTGGTCACCAATCATCACTTCTTTTATCAATGATTTGTCTTCATCGCTTTACGCTTTCAGTGTTTGTTTTGTTTTTCTTACAGTTCCTTTGGACTTATGATTTTGACGTGCATGCCTCCCGTTTCTCCATCATCTCCATGGTTATCCAGGGATGTGAGTGTCTCTTATAGCGGCAGAGGGGTCACAGCCGCATCACCAGCCGACACCACAAAGAGCAAAAACATGTTAGTCGCCCTCAGAGGTTGAAGTGCGTTCAGTTGTTGGAGGATCCAAACCCACTTTATCTTACGGCTACATTTTACGCTGCCCCTGTGAGGACCGCCGTTACCACCCAGGGCCGTGTCGGCGAAGTCATTTCCTTCGCGGTTCAACGGTGCGACAATGTTAGTACAACATCGCCGAGCCTGCTTGCCACATTTAACCCTTAAAATAAAGAGTAAAACAACACAAAAGACAGCAACACGTACAGCTTCCAAGTTTGAAGTCGGGTCACGTACAGCCCATGGCGATCCGTCCTCAAATCGTTACAGAGCTCGTTACGGTTGTGGAACTTTTGAAGCTCTAATTTATTGATTTAACACACCCTGAAGAGTAAAGGACTAACATTGCGGTTGTTGCAGTGCTTGCCATCCTCCGCGGTAGGCTTGACCAATAGCGCGGTATCTCAATTTTGTAGTTAATGCGGCAGCCCTAATACTTGCTCTCTGATTCGCTTTGTGCTACGACCACAGCTGTTTCCTCGTTAGTAACAAGCGGGAAGCTTCCGGTCTACAACATGAAGCCGATGCTAAAGTCCCTGAAACAAAATCCAGCAGGGGGCGACTCTTCTGGTTGCAAAAAGAAGTCCGGCTCCATTAGAAATAATGGGAAAATGTTTCTCCTTCTCAGCTGAATAATTACCCCAGTAAACACTTTCCTGATGAGTTTATGGTCTCAGTCGCTAGTTTCAAGTCTTCTTCAACACAGCATGATGTTCATTTAGTAAATTATGGTCCCATTTATTTTAAAATAGACCACAAAGCAGAGAATGTTTCAGGGCGGGGTTATCTGTGAGTGACAAGTCGTTACCATGGCGACCTGTCAGTCAGGCTAGAGCCGACTCGTACCCTCGGCGCTGTGTAAATTTAACCAGCGCCGTTGAAAAAGCTTATCAGGAGTCGGCTGTTCACTTTCTCTGGTGAGAACATTTAGTTTTCAGACTGTTGTTCTCTGGACAAACTTATCAGCCTGTTAAAATGACAGTTAACCTGAGTTACAGCTGCACCTAGCTAAGCTAGCTAGCTAGCTCAGACTCGCCGTTAGCTCGCCGTGTCGTCACTTCGGCGCTTCCTGGTTGCAAAACCTCGACACGGCGGCGCCCTATCGGCCAAACTCGAGGCTTCAAAACGGCGGCCCACAAACCAACGGGTGGTAAAAGTAAACTAAACGAGTCGCTGTCAAATCGAGCTGTAACATAAGTTACCAAATAAGTCAAACAAAGTATTGAACTGAACTGAACAGAGGCGGGAGAGACGAGTAGCCACAGGGAAGGTCTGCGCTGCTGTTTTGTTTCGTCCTCCTGTTGTTGTTAATTTGTCCTTTCTGGGCACAGCTCTCTGCGAACCCCCCCACTGCTGAAAAACATCCCAGAGGAAACAGCGTTCACACAGTTATTGATCATGCTAACGTACCTGATGTCAGATATGTCGAAAGACAGAAGTTTACTGTGTATAAATCCATCGATTTTGCAAGTTTTTCTTAGTTCTGTATTTAATTTCAGTAAATTTCTCCTTAAAATCTAAACTCATTCGCATGGAGGTGTGTAAAGAGTCTGTTCATGACTCGCACTCGTTTCATTTAGCGCCAAGAAAGGTAGGAGTTGGCCAACAAAAGTGGGGAAGAAGAAGCCTGCGAGCTACTAAACATGGTGAACACAATAAAAAGGATTTAAAAAGTCAACATTCAATGTTTGTTTGATTTCAAGGATTCACACGATGAGACGTAACTTCGATTTGTTAACCGGAAAACTTTCCTCCAATAAACTCGGGCTCGAGTTAAAAAGTCATAAAGACATCCAGATTTCACTCTCAGGTCAGCACGTGTCTTTGCACGCCATCGTGTCCTGCTCACCAGTGTATCACCATGGACCATGTTGAGCTCTTGTTTCCTGGTGAGGCTAAAGGCTGTTGATGCGGCGTGACCCTCTGCTGATGTTTCTGTTTGTGTCATTATTTGGTTGTTTTGGTTTTAATTCACATCAGAAAAGAGATTTCACTGGACGGAGCTGCTGCAGCTCAAACGCCACGTTTCAGCGCAGTCAGGCCTGATAAAGTCTGTGATCTAAAAATGGGAATATTCCTCAGTACATTTACAATTCTCAGGATCTCAGGATAATTAGTTTGTAATAATTTTACACCAGCAGCTCGTGCTTTATTTGGATTTTCATGACTCATGATTTGTGCATCATTTCAATTTGGCGTAAAATGGCTGCCGCCAGAAAACCAAACACCACGTGAACCGAGAGCAGCGTCGACAACACGGGCTGATCCACACGCCCACTATGTGACGTGGCTGAATCCAAATATGGCTGCACTTGTTACGGAGCATGTAACCTTTATTTAACCAGAGAAGAGCCGTCGAGATAAAGTCTTTTCGGTCTAATTAGATCTTAAAGTCTTTTTCAGGCGCGTCCTGGCCAGGAAAGGCAGCAGGGCAGCGAGTTTGACTTTACAGACGTAGAATGAGAACAATATAATTGAGACATTAACAGATTACTTTAAAACACATTACATTAAAACGTCTTCAAGCCACTAAAGCCGTCCCTCCCGGATTTCAAAACCCTCGTTTCCCAAAACACGTCATACGTCAGCAAACTCACTTCTTTGTTTAGAAGGTGCTGCAGACGTTCCAGATCTTTTTTTCCTCAAAGCGAGGAAGCTGTTCAGCAGAACGTGCAGTATCGTGGAAGAACATAACACTTTGAGAGAGAACGTCAGAAACACAGGCTGCTGTAAATGAAAGACAGCAGTGTCAGGGTGAGGCCCGCAGAGTCCTGCAGAGTCCTGCAGAGTCCTGCAGAGTCCTGTTTAATGGTTCAGGGTGAGGCCCGCAGAGTCCTGCAGAGTCCTGCAGAGTCCTGTTTAATGGTTCAGGGTGAGGCCCGCAGAGTCCTGCAGAGTCCTGCAGAGTCCTGTTTAATGGTTCAGCTATAATTCTAAAGTGAAAAATGTCACATCTACCTTTGCAGTTTTCACTTATTCCCACAGTTTCATCGCAATAAAATGCCCAAGAACATCACAGCTATCAACAAAATCACAAAAAAGGCCTTTGAAATTCTAGCAGGACTGCTAGAATTTACACGAATGGAAATCCTGCTTATTGAAAACATTTCATCTCAAGCTGAGTAATGAAGGATCTGAACTCTGCAAAAGGTGCCAGCTCCCCCAACCGGAGAGTCCTGTGCACGGAGTTGCAAGTAGACGGTGCACAGCATGACGAGGTAGTCTTTCCCAACAGTGAAGTCATCCTGGGAACCTTTAAAAGCAGCTGCCTGCTGGACTGGATACAACGAGTTCTGACCGCAAAGCTAAAGAGGCTACTAATGGAACTTGGACTAGAGTGCCTTCTAGATAAAAATACAGAAATGTAGCTGTGTGTGCGTGACTAATGACGGTCAGGATGTTAACTTTCATTTGAGCCTTTTCAATTTGGATTCAGCCACAACAAGCTGTGTTTTCGTTGGTCTGTATTGTCCGCTGATGCTGTTGTTAAACGCTACATTTTAGAAGAAGATCCAGAGAACAAGAAAACCAAACAGCCGTCATCAAAACATTTCAGTGCTCACACTCCCGGCTTTAACAGCTGTCTCCAGATGTTCTGTTTGTTCGGGAACAAGATTTATGTTTTTATGTGTTGGAGCAGCAGAGTGTCATTTAGGAATCGAAGATTCAGTAGTGAGTTATGGTGAGGCAGCGTGCTGATGTGACGCTGACTGACTTCTCTGCGTCTTGTGTGCAGCCGAGGACCGTGGCAGGCTTCAGAGGGACGGTCCGCTACGCCTCAGTCAACGCTCATAAAAACAAGGTCAGTGCTGTTTGTTGTCTTTGAACAACTGGAACCATAAAGTGACTCTGACGATCCTGGTGAATGAGGAAATATTCACCAGCAGCAGTGGTTCAGGACACGGACGCCTCCTAATGATGTGTTTCTGTTGTGTTCCTGCAGGAAATGGGTCGCCACGATGACCTGTGGTCGTTGTTTTACATGTTGGTGGAGTTCGCTGTGGGACAGCTGCCATGGCGAAAGATAAAAGATAAGGTCAGACTGCTTCACAGGAACATGAACAAACCGGGAACTGGTCCCGCATGTACCGTCACAGTTGCTGACATGCTAACAGCATAGTGTAGCCTATGCAAATATTTTCTAGCTTCATAAAACCCTGTTCTATCCTGTGTTTTAGGCAGGTTTTAAAGCTACACTGAATAATATCTTATATGAACTAATGGATCGAATGAATATGTATAATGTGATAGGTTTGTAATAATCACCATCTCTGCAGCTCTACGGAGTTTTTTAGCCTCTTTTAGCTCCTACTTTTGGTTTCGCGGCACATTTCCTATCTGGTTCTGATAAAGCCGCCGTACACAAGCAGACAGACTCAGTCAGAGAGCAGCTGGTAAACATGGTGGAGCATTTAGCAGCTAAAGAACACTGGACTCACCTTAATTAGTTCAATAGTATGGAGCTAACTAGCTTGGTTAGCAAGGTGCATCTGTACTTGACTGTGATATTAGCTGGGATGCTAATTTTGGCTAGCAACAAACAGGCTTAAAACAAAATGTACTTACTGAAAAATGAGCAGCCAACTCCTGATTGACAGGTCGCCATGGTAGTGACCTGTCAGTCAGCTTGTAGCCCCGCCCTAAAGCCTCCCCTGCTTCCTGGTCTCTGTTCCTCTAAATGGGACCATAATTTACTAAATGAACATCATGCTGTGTTGAAGAAGACTTGAAACTAGCGACTGAGACCATAAACTCATCAGGAAAGTGTTTACTGGGGTAATAAATCAGCTGAGAAGGAGAAACATTTTCTTTCTGCAGCCGGTGGAGTCGCCCCCTGCTGGCTGCTGGAGAGGACGCAGGTTTAAGGCTCTTTTCAGACATGGAGTTTCCTGTTTGTGTAAATGTAGTTTGCTTCTACAACTTTATAAGATGACAACATGTCAGATGTTTTGTCCACAGTTTTGATAAAAACAATCAATGAATGCAGGTTTCACACTAAAGTATTTTACATGAACCATGTAAACCCCTCATAAAGCTATTACATTTCTATTAAAATAAGTCAAGTCAGTTTAAATTTTGGTTTTGACTGTCCTGTTTGATGATCACCTGTTTTGTATTAAAGGTGTGAAGTTAAAACTTCAGCTAAATCTTTAATTTGCTGCAGCTAAAAGGGATTTTGGTGTTTTTTTCCCAGGAACAAGTTGGTCAGATTAAAGAGCGTTATGACCATCGGATGCTGCTCAAACACATGCCTTCAGAGTTTAATATCTTCCTGGACCACGTCCTGGCTCTGGACTACTACACCAAACCAGACTACCAGGTATGCATGTGACCGTCTGTCTGCAGGATGTCGCTGGTCCTGGACATGAGTTCAGATTCATGACTGTGTCCTGTTATTTTATCCAGCTGCTGATGTCAGTGTTCGAGAACAGCATGAAAGAGCGAATCATCACCGAGAACGAGCCTTTTGATTGGGAGAAGGGAGGAGGTGATGTCACGTTGTCGACCAGTGCCTCCACCCAACCACAGCACAACACGCGACCCACCGCCGCCATGGTGGGGTAAGAGCAGAACCATCAGCTGTATCAGAGCCGCTTTACGTCCCCTAAACCTTAACAAGAGGTTCACGTGTGATGCTTTCTGACTCAAAAACTTCACCCACGTTACTGATAGACAGGATGGACAAAACAATAAGACCCATAACTACCAAAATAAAACCTAAATCTACCAAAATAAGACCCAAAACCACCAGAAAACTTCCAAAATAAGACCCTAATCTGCCAAAATAAGATCTTAAATCACCAACATAAAAAACAAATCTACCAAAATAAGACCCATAATTACCAAAGTAAGAACCAAATCCACCAAAATTAGCCAAAACGTCCATAATAAGACAGAAAAATTCCAAAATAAGAAAGGAAAATTCCAAAATAAGACCCATAACTAACCCATAAGAACCAAATCTACCAAAATGAGACCAAAAACTACCAAAATATGACACAAAACCCACCAATCTACCAAAATAAGACAGAATACTTCCAAAATAAGAACAAAATCTATCAAAAAAAAGACCAAAAACTTCCAAAATAAGACCCATAACTACTAAACTAAGAACCAAATCTACCAAAATAAGACTGAAAACTACCAAGGTGGATTTGGTTACCTTTGGACAAATCCAGGCTAGCTGTTTCCCTGTTCTTCCAGTCATCAAGCTAAGCTACGCTAACCACGTCCTGACTTTCAGCCCTGTACTTTGTATTTTCCCAGATGGTCAAAACTCCTTCAAGAAACAGGTGTGGAAATGAACAAATTATTTTTTAGGACTTTTTATAAACTCAGCATTTCTTTGCCATAAATCACCACATGTACGACTCATGACTTTCTGTATTCCTAAGATCTTGGCTACAGCCATGTTTGCACCAGGTCACTACCAGATAGCATTATGGGATTGGCTGGCACAGGCCGTTGCCGTCTGTGGCAACACCTCCACACTGCCTACCTTTTAAGAGCTTTCAGTACATTTAAAGGAGCATACTTGTTTTGTACATTCATCCCTTAAAAAGGTCAATTGTATTTGTGTAAATGCTAAAACCTCCCACACTAACTACAGACAAAGGCCTGATTATATCTAAGGCATCATTTGGAAAATGGTTTATTCTGAATGCAGTTTGTTCAACCACCAGAATCTCATTTATCATCATATCATCAGTTTCTAAATGGTTTCTGAAACATCAGCGTCCGTATCAGAGTCTCTTATGTTCTCTGCCCACAGAGCCATCGTGACGCCGGTTCCAGGAGATCTTCAGCGGGAGAACACTGACGACGTTCTGCAAGATGAGCATCTCAGTGATCAAGAAAACGCCCCCCCAGCCCCGCCACCCCGGCCCCCCGGGGAGACGGGCGTCTCGCACGGCGGGGAGCCGGGAGAGGCCTGGGAGGACACGGACTTTAACCGCAACAGACTCAGGATCAGCCTGAACAAGGTTTGAACTTATGAGTTGTTGTGAAGTTCAGTTCAGATTTGTGCAGAAGTGGAAGTACATTCAGTCAGGTTCTGTATTTAAGTACAAGGTTGAAATATTTTTACTTTGCTTGAGTATTTCCAATTTGTTTTTAAGTACAAAAAAGTTTTGTTTTAAAAGTTGGAAGCTTTTCTCTTGTTGTACCAACTGACTGGAGGTTAAAGGATAAGTATATTTCTTTTTCTTACTCTCCATTTTAAGTTTAAATGGCTGCTGTGCTGGACCATAAAACATCACTTCTTGTCCTTCCTCAGGGGGGTCAGGAGGAGGAGGTGGGTCGGGGGGCGTGTCCGGGGTCGCCAGTTCGGGGAGTAGCCCCGGAGTCACCGACAGGTCAAGGTCGGTCCTTACGGTATCGCCGGGTCAACAGCCCTGAATCTGACCGTCTGTCTGCTGCTGAGGGCCGGCCCGACGCCTACGGACAGAGGTGAAACCACTGGAACAGGGTTTTGTTTTATTTTAGATTCACATTTTGCAAACACAAGTTAAAGTGGGAAATATTAAGTTGGGTTTGTCCTTGAAGGTTCTCAGTCATACAGGTTAGAGTTACCCAAGGAAGGTTAAAGTCAAGGGCAACTGGACTTGGTTCAAGATGTTTTGTCTCACATCCGAGAGGCTACTTGACTTGGACTTGGGCTCTCTGCCTTCAGACTTGAGACTTCCTTTGACATGATGGACTTGTCCTAATGGATTTAAGACTTGACTTGGACTCCTATGCCTAACTGACTTGAGATGTTTTTAACAAGTCTTGTGACTTGACCTGGACTTAACCTCAAGAACCTGAGACTTGACTTGCTCTTGTCTGAAATGACCTGCAACTTGACTTGGACTTGGGCTCTCTGCCTTCAGACTTGAGACTTCATTTTGACAAGATGGACTTGCCCTCAAGGACAATAGACTTGACTTGGACTCTGCCACATTGACATGAGGACCAGAGACGTTTTTGACAAGACTTGTGACTTGACCTGAGACCTCAAGAACTTGAGACTTGACTTGGTCCTTCCCTCTCCTTCAGGCTTGAGACTTACTTTGACAAGACTTGAACTTGACATGGAAGACTTGGGACTTATCTTGACCTGGTCTCTTGTGACTTTAGATTTGGCTTTGCCCTTAATTAGTTGAGCCATGACTCAAACTTTGGGTGAGTTTGAACAAACAGCTGTGTCTTTCTGTCTGTGTGACCTCCAGGTCTAGGATGGACATCCTCGGCTCTCCGTCTCGTCACGTCTACTCCTCCCAACCGGCTCAGATGCTGTCTGTCGACCCCGGGTGCCGCGGCGACCGTCAGGTCAGCGGCCGTCAGGAGGTGTCGGTGGCGTCCGTCGACCAGGAGGCGCACAGCAACGCTTTCATCCGCTCCGTCCCGCTGGCCGAGGAGGAGGACTTTGACAGCAAAGAGTGGGTGATCATCGACAAAGAGGCGGAGCTACGAGACTTCCAACCAACCACGTCAGGAACCACTGACGAGGAGCCAGAGGAGCTCCGCCCCCTGGAGGAGCAGGAAGAGAGGAGGAGGCTCAGGGCTGCAGGTAGGAGCTTCTTGTCACTGGGGTAAAGAAATTCAGTCAGGGCAGTTTATCGTTTTCAGTGTGATACCTTAATTCTGATACCGACACCAAAGAGAGAGAAACCTGTTTTTCTACAAAACCCTTTCTATCATTCAACAAAAGAAGAAGAAGAAGAAGTGGTTCATGTGAAATGTTTAAACCCAATCATCTTCCCACGCTGCCGTTTGTGTGTCTCTGTTTGAGAGCCAATAAAACTTAAACCAAATGCAGAGCAACAATAATTCTGTCTGCATACAAAGTCAGGGACGTTACATGTTGGTTTCAAGCCTCATCATGCTCCTGTTACGTGGTTTTCACCCTCTAATGATTCTGCACAAAGTGCCTAATATGCACAAAATCACTAAAATGCTTTGTGTGTCTTTGCACACATGTTCTATAGATCTGGGACTGGTGGTTAACCCTTCCTATGACTCATAGACGTCATCATATTCTCTCCTACAGTCTGTTAGTTTAGCATGTAAAAATATTAAGATAGAGGGGAGCCGGGACGATTGAAACACAGCAATTTTCTCCAAGCCTATACAAGTCTGATAGGTCAAAGTACCTCAGCACATGCAGAACACAGATTCTTACCAGAACAGCGAAACAATCAGGTGGACACGTCTCACTTTCACAGAGTTATACGGAAGAAGCTGTTTTCAGTCAACGAGTAAAGTCATCCTGAAGTTTAACAGTTTAGAAGAGAGTCAAGTTTAAAAGTCAGGAGTCACTTACACCTTTTTGGATACTGGTGGAGGAGGCAGAGTCCACCAGGCTGCAGGCTGGAGCACCAGGATGCTCACAGCCGAATAACAGGGTCTGCACAGCAAAACAGGCAACAGATGAGCATAAAAAGGGCAGCCGAGATCCTAATGTGCATTAACTGTTTGATATTCTAAAAGTTATATTCATTTTATTTTTAATAAGAAAAAAGGACATAATAAGTTTGCAATTACATATCAAGAAGGACACTGTCAAGCATTTTATATAATAACAAGAATAACATATAACGATTTGTGTTTTACAAATTCGAGGTACAAATTCAGAGCATTTATCTGACAGCTTCAGTTACTTTACAAAGTCGAATTTTTACACATGAAGAGTTTATAAAATCTGATGTTTAGTTACAAATTAAACTCAAGTTTATAGAGAACAGCTGGAACGATTAGTCGGTTGAGAGAAAGTTATTTGGCCACTCTTTTGATGGTTTAACTAATTTTTCTTGTAAAAACATTTCATGGTTCCAGCTTCACAGATTAACGTCAGATTAACGTGGTTAACGTCTCAGATTAACGTGGTTAATGTTTCAGATTAACGTGGTTAACGTCTCAGATTAACGTGGTTAACGTTTCAGATTAACGTGGTTAACGTCTCAGATTAACGTTAACGTTTCAGATTAACGTGGTTAACGTCTCAGATTAACGTTAACGTTTCAGATTAACGTTAACGTTTCAGATTAACGCGGTTAACTTCTCAGATTAACATTAACGTCTCAGATTAACGTTAACGTTTCAGATTAACGTGGTTAACGTCTCAGATTAACGTGGTTAACGTCTCAGATTAACGTGGTTAACGTCTCGTTGTCCTGCAGGAGGGGAGCTGGTGGTTCGTCCAAAGACCCACACCAGGGAGAGCAGCCGAGGGATGCTAACGCTAACGGAGGAGGAGGCGTCGAGGAGGAGTGGCGGGAGCCCCGCCCAGTCGCCCTGTCACTCGCTGCCGTCGGGACGCCCCCGCCGAAGAGAGTCAGAGCCCATTGGACCTCAAAGACCGGTAAGAGACCCAGCCAGCCAATCAGAGGAGAGCTCAGCTCTCTGACGGCATGTTGGTGGACAGGTGAGGAAACGGACGGCTGATGATGACAAACTGTTGATCCAGACGCCGCCCCGCCTCGTCCATCTGTCCGCCAACATGCAGCTTAAAGGACAAATCCAGCACGATGGAAGGTTTTTTCTGTCTTTGGTTTCCATCGGTGTCGATGATTCTGCAGCGTTTTGTTCACTTTAGGAAGCAGCGGGCGGTAGTGGGTCAAAGTGAAAACTTTTAGGTTTGGTCAGTTCAGGATAAACCAGGTGCAGCCCTTTACTTACAACCGGTGAGGAGCCCTCGAGCAAGGCAGTTCCCCCGGCAGCTGGACCGGCTGCAGCGTATTCCTTCGTGGTGATTGCGCTGGTTTAGAAAGAGCTTCCTGTTGCCAGCGACAGGCTCAGACCAGCTGTCGGACAGCATCATGGAAAGGATGATGCTCCCGGTGACCCCCTGAAGTTTCGCTTTAGGACAGTTCTCGTTCTGAAATCTGATGAGAGGCGAGTTTTTGCAGGAAGACGCCGGAAACGAGGGAGCAGAGTTTGTTGTATTGAAGTAACATTAAGACGTAAAGTCTTGCTAGCAGCTCCTCTACGGAGACTGGCACAAACACGTTCAGCTGCCGCTGCAGCATCTGTCTGTTTTTCATTTGTTCATTTCAACACCAACATACTGTGTGTGAATATAGGGTCCAGATTTAAAAGTACCAAAACTATCCTTTAACTGACTGTAAAGAGTCCGTGGCCCTGAGCTGTGACTGCCAGGAGGTGGACAGAGAACTTTAACCTCAGAGGCAGTCAGTTCCACATGACGGATATCTGCCGAAAATTATTAAGAGCTTGTCTCCTTTCCATGTTCGCTTTCTGGTTATGTACTATTTGTTGTGCACCTTTCTTGGTTGAGATGCGTTTTTACTTCAGAACAGGAAACCAAACCTTTTGAATACGTCAGTGCTCAGTGAATCCGTGAATGTGTCGTTCTTTCATTATTTCGTTTCAAAACCAAATCGGAAAAATGTTTTAAAACCAAACAGAAAAATATTGATTCTGATATTTAATGAGTCTGATCAGTGCAGCTTTGTGTGTTACACTTGTGGCAGACACACCTGGGCGACGGCGGTGCCTGATTAATGTAACGTAAGACGAGCTTGAACATCAACATTAGCGGGTTTTTAGTTAGAAAAACAGAAGGCTCAACGTTCAGTTTGTATCTCCGTAGCAGCTGGAACAGGAAGGCTTTCCTGAGAGTCCTGAGAGTTTTAAGACTTCTCAAATTAATTCACTGATAGTCAGTATATCCAACGGTACACGACAAACATGTTGTTAGTTAATTCGGCGAGCTGGATATTAACCAATCATACACGGTTTAAAAGGTTTGTGTAATTCGTTCAGCCTCTCTGCACTGTTTCCACCTGACCTTTATTTAGAAAGCTGCCTCCAGCTGCAGGAACACGTGCACTATGTGTAAAATCAGGAGCTCAGACTTCATCCAGCCAGAGGGAACCACCACTGAGCATCCAGAGCGCCGGTTCCCCTGGCAACACAACCCATAGTAGGGTGAACGGAGGGGGGGGGGCGGGGCGCTGGAGCGAACAGGGCGAGGGAGAGGAGGTCGCACCCTTGATACATATATTCAGGTATTTTCTTATATCGCTCAGGTAACCAGCTGCTTCAGATCCGCCCAAAACTAAATGCTTCCTGGATGCTGACGTAGAATTTTGAGTCTTCGAGGCTCTGCGATATAAGTGCTCATTTTTACAATCATTTTCCCACGGCTGATGTGAGATGAGACCTGAAAAGAAATAGCCTGATATAAAATTAAAGTGCATTACAAACACCGATAGCGTCCATATGTGATGGGTCGGGAAGTGAGAACGGGTTGTAGGGATACGACACAGAACAAAACGCAGCTCCTTTGTTTTCCATGATGGGTTTGTTTCCATGATGGGTTTAAAACAGAAAAACAAAAAAAACGATTTGGTTTTGAAACGAAATAATGAAAGAACGAACACAGATTTCTTTGCTTTCTGTTGTTTTTTCTAAATAGAATAAAAAATAAAATCAACAAACTGGTTATTTAAATCAAGAAATCATCTCACGACCAATAAATAAACATCCCTGTTTCACCTGGACCTGCTCACCTGTGCCTGGACAGGTCTCCAGTCCATCGCAGGGCCGACACGTTCACATTCACACCTGCAGCAGTCCTCAGGTTTGATACTAATGAGAGTAGTCAGGAAGTCTTGCAGTGAGCTGCCACTTCAGATCTGCAGACAAAACGTCAGCCAGGTCCACTTAGTCTCCGGAGATGAAGAGCAGAACATCTGGACTCGTGCTGGAGTTGTCCTTTAGAGATGTCACGGTGACGCCGGCAGACGGACTCCTGCAGGAGTTTGTCTGCAGGCTCACGGGCAGCGGCGTCCTGCAGCCGAACACCTGTCACATGCAGTCGTTCGGTCCAAATGATCAGAGGTTAAATGTTTACTTCAGGTCTGGAGAGAAGCTCTGCTGCTGACTTTCAAACGAGGACAGAAAACTTCAGGAACGTCATGTCAGAGAGGCAGATGAAGGAAAATGTGTTAGGAGTGCAGAATATCTGATCCTTTATCTCTTCCTGTATTACCTGGTTGTTCACCAAGTGTGACCAATAAATTATTATTCATTCATTCATTCATTATTATTATTATTATTATTATTATCATTATTATTATCATTATTATTATTATCATTATTATTATCATTATTATTATTAGTAGTAGTAGTGGAGTAGTAACTGTGGAGGTTAGCTCAGTTCAGCATAAAGTTCACTAATTAAAACTAATGAACATGTTGTCAGGGACTTCCCATTTGGGCTGGGCAATAAATCAATAATGATAATTATCGCAATATAATTTTCCTGAATAACAATATAATAAATGTCCAATATATCGTAAAATAAATATTTGATTTAATTTATTTAAATAACGAACCAAATTTGCACTTAACTTTTCTATTAAAATATTTATTTTGTTGATCATATTTGTTGAAAAAGATAATAGTTTTGAATGTTCTGCCTCAGATTTGTGAAGTGATTCACTGTTTGGCATCGAGTGTTTTTCCCGTTCTGACCGTAAAGAAAAGTTTAACCACAAAATTAACCATCTGGTTTCTTCAATTTTCACTCGGTAACAAAAATCAGCCTTTAAACTTGAAAGAAACAATGGTTTGGCATTTATCATGATAATTATCGATATCGAATAATATGAAATATTTTTATCGCCCGGCCCTACTTCCCATGATGAATCTTATTTGCTCTGCACATAAACAGAAATGTAAAAACACCTTAGAGCTGCTGGGAGGTGGATTTTGTTCCCTTGGCACAGAGCCAGGCTAAGTGTTTCCTCGTTTCCAGTCTTTAATGCTAAGCTAACCAGCTGCTGGCATTAGCTTTGTATTTACTATACAGACATGAGAGTGGCATCAAACTGAACATCTGACTCTCGGAGAGAAAGAAAATGTAGAATCACACCTTTGATCAGAGTCCTGAGTTTCTCGTCACCTTCAGCTTCACTTTGACCTTGACGCTGTTAAAGGTTTGATTCTTGCACGGCTGCCTGTGACACTGTTTTTACCGTCCAGCTGTGTGAACGCTGCTGCCGCCTGCCTCCTCGCCACTGGAGCAGGGTTGAAATCTTTTCCATCTCTTTGCTTTTGCCCATGACGTTTGTTTTATTCTGAAGGAGTGAAAGGGAAACAGCAGCTCCTGTGTGATTCAGCCACGATGCTGATGATGTTCTTCTGTTCTGCTGTGTTTATAAAGTGACATCTGGGTTTACGCTGCACACACACACACATGTTTCTGCTGATTCTGTGAGTCAATGTCTGGGATTAACCACCATATTGGACGAATCCACACCTCACGATTAAGTCCAATGTCAACAAACGGGGTAACAGGAACACAAAGGGACTGGGCCCAACGCAGACAGATCCAGGTCAAAGATAACAGGGGTGAAAAGGCTGACACATGAGGGTCAACACCACAGAGAGGTCCAAGACAAGCAAACAAACCCAGCAGGCAGCAGGAACGATCCAAGAAAACATAAAACATCAGGAAAGGCTGGAAGACAAGGACGAAGACGAAGCGACACTGAGACGAGGGAATACACAGACTAAATACACTAGTGAGGGGAGAATCACTATCAGGGCGGGGCAGACAGTCAAACAGGTGGGAAAACACACAAAGACAGGAAGTAAAGTTACACAAGACACACAAGGAAGGACTCTTTCAGCATAAAACAGGAATTACAAAACTAAAACAATGACAAATGTTCAGCGTCGGGGAAAGTAAAGGTGGAAAAATGCAAGTTCACCTGCTGCCTTGAAAATGCGAGTTAAGGGGGCTTTCACACGAAAAGAGGTCGTCTCAGTCCGGATCAAACTGAACCACGGTTCGGTTCTGGTGTGAAACCAAACCAAAACCAACCGAGTGGCTCAAAACATGAACTTTGGTTTCGGACCCTTGGTGCCGACTTTCAGTTGTGAACTTTAAGGTTGTCTTTATTTCAACTCACAAATCTAAGTTCATAAAGTTGATAAAACCACAATGTCAACATTGTGGTTTTATATCTTGTTATAATCTTCATACTTTGAGTTAAAGCAAATCATTATTTTACTTCAATGCAAGAAACCTTCTCTCAACTAGTCTGACACATTTCCTGTATTATTCTAAGTTAAAACCACTTAAGCTAACATTTATACTACTTTCCATTTCAAGGTAAAAGGATTTAAACTACAAATTAGTTTCAGTTTACATGAATAAGGCCGTTGTCAGGTTCCCCCTGCACTAGTTCTTTCTTGTTTACCACAAATGTGTCCAGCTTTGTTCAGCTTTGCCTTGATTTAAAGAGTTTCTCTCTAACTCATTAGATGCAGCGACTGTCTTGCTCCCTCCCTGCACACTCAGAAACCCAGGTTCACTCAGCACGTTCATGAATTAATGCAAATTTAACTTTCAAAAATTCAAACAGTTGAGTTAAAAATCACAAACTACCTACCCACACAACTTCGAAATGAACTCAGAGAAGTGGAGGGGTTGGACAAAATAACAGAAACTCCCCATCACACAGCCCAGCGGTCCGTCACAATAACCCTGACTGAGGATTATAATCACAGACTGGTGTCAGGGCCATGAGGGACTGCTGAATATGTCAGTGCTGATGATGCAAACTCACCAGGTCAGCGGCAGTTTATTTAGCAGCTTTGCAGGCGGAGGAAAACACTTTGGTCTGGAATAAAGCAACAAACACCACAGTTTACTCCGACCGAGAAACGTTGAACGTTTCCTTCCTCATAAATCATTTGCAAATCAAAAATGTTTTGAATGTTTTAAATCTAGCATTGTTTACATTCATGTTTACTTATTCTATTATTATAATATTATTACTTATTATATCATATATATATATGTATATATGGAAGGTTCCTGAGCAAGACCCCTGGAAAAAATATATATTTATAGTATGCTGCTTTGGATTATGTATTCTGAGTCATAGTTTTCCAAGGATGTTAAAAAACAAGGGCAAATGGACTCCAATAGACTTTTTCAGTTCTGTCTGAGAGGCAAAACGTCTTCGGGTATCTTCAACCAACTCCAGTAGCTTGATTCGAACCTTCCTTGGGGATTATGAAATGGTAATTCGGAGCGTCAGGAAAGTTTCGAGAAGCTCATCATAGTCAGTCAGTCAGGGTCGTCTCTCTTTCCAAAGCTGATTGCTTTTGGTTTCTGTAAATCCTCGAGACTTATTTTCTGTCACAGTTTGGCTGAACTGTCGCTGATATTTACTCCAGCTCGTCCTCAACACTGATTTAGTTTCATGACGTTGAGTTTAAATTGAGACAACAAATCCTAAAAGCGTATATTCACAACATCAGCTGTGAGCTGTGAGGACAGTTTGGGTTTTAAAGACACCAAATGAGTCAATCTTTAAGGTTGTATTCAGGGTTTTGTACATGTGAATCTAAGACACTCTGCTGCACTGGCCTCAGTTTGAGATGCATAAAGCTCTGAACATACTCATGTAGCAGGAGGGAGACGTGTCAGAGGTCATGCATCGTGTGCTTGGTGGTCAAAAGATGCTCGAAGGTTCAATTTGTGTGTCCGCTGATCCTCCTCTCAGTGTTGGACTGCCAGAGGTTTCTCAGTGTTAGTCTGTCGAGGTGACGTCTTCTGCTGTAGATGATGAATCTGTCGGCCAGGATGCAGAACGAACTGCTGGAAAATGAACTGGGTGGTCAATGCGGTTAAAGACTCGACTGCTGTTGATGTCAGGAGCTTTGCATCAAAGTGAAAACTGTGGTCTGACTGCTTTAAACATAAGAACCCTGACGTCCAGCTGAAAAACCAGGAACTAAATGTTATTGGTCATGAACACACACGAACAACAGAAACATCCAGATAAACAACAGATTCCAAACGCACACAAGAACTCTGACAGAAGATGTCAAAGAAAACATGACGTTTGTTTCTCTTCTATTGGTTGAAAAGGTTCTCTGATCAATCCTTTAAAAGTGTTTTGTGATATTTATACGGAGGCTCCTCCTGAAATACATTTTTATTTATCTTTAAAAATTAAAATTGCCTTTCAGGACTTCTGAGCCTCCGTCAAATTAAAGGTGAAGCTAAACTAAAAAGAAAATAAAGTTTGTGACTGAAACTGAACTGAAAACACTTAAATAAGAATAAATCTTTTACCAGTTTCTGAATAATAAAAGGTTCTGGCGAATGAATGGGCTTTGAAACAACAACAACATCCTTTAGCACTTTGTTACGGAGGACCAAACCTGACTAATTAGAAAAAAAACTGAGTGAATAAAACTCTCAAATAAAATGAAATTATTAATTAATTCACAGTATAAAGTGCTGTCAGCGCCCCCTAGAGGCTGCTGAGGTTATTACAGCCACAATGTGAACAAACAACATCCTGATGATTTTTCTTATTTATATGATGTTATTTAAATTTAACCCGTTCTCATCCCAGGGCCTGGCGTCACTTTTTAACTTCCTGGGTACCCTTTTTTTACGTTTAGGGCTCTGCGCTCAAGTTAGCAAGAATAAATATGCAATGTCCTTTTAGACTTTCAAAATAAAACTTGTGGTAAACGTTGTGAAATATTTGGTTGGGTTTAGGCAGCAAAAGTACTTTGTTAGGTTTATGTTAAATTCCGTAAGTTAAGTAACGCTGCTTACGTAACTTACACGAGTAGCGTTACTTAACTTACGTAACATCACTAAAGGGAAACAAACACCGGTCTCCTGGGTGGAAGTCCGGTTTGGGTCCCAACCAACCGCATTCCTTACTTGACCTTTTATTTTACTTGAACAATGGAGCTAAAGGGTGCCATGTGCGTCGGTACGGGACGCCAGCAGACGTGACAACGTTTGACGCTCTGGGAATGAGAACGGGCAGTTCTATTTATCTGTCTGAACACTGGTGGAGCCGAAACTGTGAAATGGGATCGTTATTATCTGCAGGGTTCATCCTCAGAGACCATGAAAGAGATCAGGAAATGTCCTGACCTTATATTTTGAATGTTTTGTTTGTATGTGCTTGTGTATTTCCTGTAAAATTCCTTATGGAAACGTTCTCCTGATGGTGGCGCTAGAGGAAAGGTCAGAATCATTAGGCTTTAATCTCTGGGGGAGTCTGAATATGCACAACTGATTTCATGAGAGTGAATGTGGACTCATTGAATTTACCATTTATTTTACGTTTTATTTTCACTTCAGGATTTAAATTTAGTTTCCCGTCTGCAGGATTTTCCTCATGGGTGTGGTGGTTTCTATCGATTCTTTTCTTTCTCCTTTTTTAGTTTAGTTTTATATTCATGTGACCATTTGATTTATTCATGCACTCATTTAATTTTTCTACTAATAAGTCAGATTTGGTCCTCCATACTTGGTGGCTGCTGATGTTTCACTGTAACATCTTCCCGTTTCAAAGGCTTCGTCTGTGCTGAAACGGGCACAGATACGCTCTTAGAGACATTTTAGCGAGCTCTGCTTCGTTATTTTCGTGTCGACCGTCACCGCTAGACCCTGAGCTCTCCGCCGCCAACCATCGAGGACTGCCACGCTCTTTTTTTACTCCTCTCCAATTCTCCCCCCCCCTCCCCCCTCCTCCACATAACTACTGATGCTTTTGCCCCCCCAACCTATCGCTTTAAAAGTACACAGTATGTCGAGTTTGACTCACCTGAGGAGACAGAGAAAAGAGCGAGGGTGCCATTGGGACAACACAAGAAGAAATAAAGTGATGTTTCGGGGTAAGCACAGTTTAGGAACAGTCCTTTACCTCTGTTCTCTCACTCAGTTTCTGTTCCTCCTCTTTCCTTTTCCTTCTGTTCAGACATTTTTCCTCCCTTTTTTTTCCTCCGTCGTGTGTCTGTGTTTTGTGTGCTTGATGAATCCATCTCTCTTTTGTGCTCCCCGTTTCTTTTTTGCATCTCCAGTGGTCATATTTCTTTTTGACAAAGCAAAAGCTCAAACTGTCAGTTGTCCAGGCTCAGACTGTTGTAGACTAGTGAGATACAGTATGTGCAGTGTGTTCGTGCTGGTGTCCTTTTAAAGTGCTTCCTTTTGGGGTGGGGGGGGGTATTTTCGTCACCATTTTCGCAGCTAGAGGGATGCTAGTCTGACCAATCTGGCAACCCAAACAGCTAAAAGTCTATTGGCTCAACTGTCCTGTTAAGCTTCTAACTAGAATCTGATAGCTGTAGACAGAGTGCCAGATTAACACCAACACTCCAGCTTCTCTCCCGGGGCCCCTCCCCTCACAACCTTTCACCAATCAGCTAAAGGCTTTAGATGTGCGAGAGCACCAATCAGCTCTCTCCTGTCTAACGTCTGGTCAGGGAGGGGAAGGGAGACGAGGGCAGGAAGTCAAATCAGAGTGTTGGGACGTAGCCGTAGGAAAAAAAATTAATTAAAGCATTTTATTTTCTTATAAAGAGTCGCTTCCCGCTCATTAACCTCCCTCCTCTCTCTGATTGGTCTGTTTGCAGTTGGAAGAGGACAGGCACCAACCGCGACCCAATCAGCTGAGGAGGCTGGCCTCCTACGTCTTCTCCTCCTCCACCCTGGAGACGGAGCAGTATCCCCACGGAGGAGGCAGCTTCATCCAGAGGAGCCGCTCGGCCGAAAGCAGCCCCGCCCACATCACCGCCGCCAACGCCTCGGTCCGGCGGCGGCACGCCGGCACCCTGCCGACGCCGGGCAGCCCGCGGAGCAGACACTCTGTCCTGAACGTGTCGAGGACGCAGCTGCAGCATATGTTAGCCAAGCTCATGAACAAGAACAACAGCTGAGAGGACTGAGAGACGGACTCAGAACACGCACACATATAAACACACATATAAACACACGTATGTGCAGGGCCTGTCACACCGTTTTTAGGGCCCGGGGCAGAATTTGGCCCCCCTGCCCCACCCTGGTGTCCCAGCACATAACTAGTCTACCCAGTGTAGATCAGCTACTGAGGGACTGTCATTGGACAGCAATTATTTTATTATCTGTAAATTTATTTGATTCATCCTCAATAAAATATTAAAACAGTTAAAAACAATCAAACAGTTGCCTGTATCTAGAGTCCAAAGGGAAACTTAAAAAAAAAAAAAGTAAAGTTCCCCTAAATCTGCTTAAATCATTTGTTAATTGTCCTTACTTTCAAAACATCGTGTTGTCCAACAGAGAGCCTTAGTCCCGCCCTTACTTCGGAAAAAATATGTACGGTAGTCAACGGTGGGAGACGACTAATTTTTTCATCCTGTTTGAAAAGTGCTCTGAATTACACACGATGGTCAATTTAAAATAAATATTTTTAAGTCAAGAAAGTCACAGTTTGATGTTGAACTGTTGAGGTATCAGACTGTGAAAATGCAGAAACCTAAAAGTCGCGTATGTGACATCATAACTTCTTCTCTCAATGACTGAAGCTAACGTTACTGAAGTAACGTCAAACAAACTTACACGACAGGATGATGTGATAAAAGGACCGGGTGAGATATATTTCTGCGTGGAACACAGCTGATTAATCAGCAGTAACCAAGCTATAAACGTTAGCTAGCATCACCGCGTTAACACGTTGGTGACGTTATACTGTGCGGGGCGAGAGATGTAGTTCATTGAACGGTTTTCACACAAAACGACATGTAACTTTACTGTTTTACGAAAAACTGGGACTTTTTTTGGCGGACAAAATTATCTTTTAAACTGACCAACATCGTGCGTGTGATTCAGAGCTCAGTTCAAACAGGAGCAAAACATAAGTTGTCGCTCGCCGTTGACTAGCGAACATAGTTTTTTCCGAAATAATTTTGCTGTTGGAAAAGGACCCCTTTTGGGGTGGGAGGGGGTATTTTCGTCACCATTGTCACAGCTAGAGGGATGCTAGTCTGACAAATCTGGCAACCCAAACAGCTAAAAGTCAGTTGGCTCAACTGTCCTGTTAAGCTTTTTAGCTTCTAACTAGTATCTGATAGCTGAGACTTTCTTGGCGGACAAAATTACATTTTAAATTGGCCAACATCGTGCGTGTGATTCAGGGCTCATTTCAAACAGCTTTAAAGGATAAGTTGACTCTCGCCGTTGACTAGCGAACATATATTTTCCGAAATAACGTCCCATGAGCTGGAAGCAGAAGTGAGTGACTTTGGCTCTCTATAGAACAAAGACACAAAAACATAAACGGTTGATTTCATATTTGTAATTCCCTGGTGGCTGGTTTACTTCAGGCTCTGCATATACAAACACACCTGAACGCAGCACACTGAGAGCCAGATAATATCCACACACGTTAATTAAACAAAGCCATATTACTGGCTGCGCTGGTAAACACACACACCGTAGCTCCACCAACTACTTTTTCAAGCAGAGGAACTGAAGAAGAGGTGAAAAGTGCTGACGACAGGAAATATTTTCCACTGCAATAAACTCTGAAAGCCTCTCTGCAGACCTTAAGTTGCACACGCCACAGACCTGGCGAACTGCAGGAAATAATGTGAAACATTTCCTTTTCGTGTTCCTGTGAAGAAGAAACAGAGCGGGGCTGCTAACAGACTGTTAAGCTTTACAGTATTTGTACATTTATTTATTTGTTTCTGCTTTCCCTGCTGTACAACGAAGGAGCGATCGACGGGGAATGCGGGTCGAGCCGGCGATAACGTTTTTTGCGCGGAGACTTTGGAGTCGGCGTTTTCCCTTCATCCCGCCCACCGAGCAATACAGCGCCATCACGAAACCCCCCAGTGATCCGAGCGTCTCGGTCTGATTCCAGCTTCATCATTAAATGTTGTGTACGAAGAGAGAAGTGTGAGTTTTCTCTGCGCAAAGGTTTTTCTGATAGTGTGATAACCGATCAGTCACTTTGGTCTCTAATCACAGCCTTTTAATGACAAAAACTGTTACTGTGCTGGGTGTCTGGGTAGAATGTATGGTGGCCCTGAAGTGCAAAATTTTACACCCCGACACAATGTTAAAAAAAAAAAATAAACGGATTAGCAAGAGTGAAAACACAATGACAACAACATTTTACTAAATACATTCAAAACTCCAAAACGTGACAGTTGCAGAAAACAAATTAAAGTACAATCGCAATATTCAATTTATATAAATATAAAAAAATATATATTAAAAACGAGTAGAAAGAAAACATACTGACACTGTAGATTACCCAACATTCACCCCGAACAAATGAACACAACAAAGACGTATTTTTGCAAAATGAACTTGTAAATCACAAAAAAACAAAACAGAAACTTGTGTGACGACTGAGTTTTTATTTTGCTGAATGTAGCAATTTGCAAATTTTAGTTTCTGATTACTTTTAAAATAAAATTTTAAAAAGTATTTTTCTGTTAGAAGAAGCGTTCGAGGCCAGTAATAGTCCGCACACAGAGCTGTCTCTTTGCAGCCAGTGTGACACTTTTTTAAACTAAGCTTTGTGTGATTGGTCGGGGTACCGAAAATGGAGGCGGAGCTTGAAGTGCGCAGGAGGGGTCGAGCTGTTTAAGTACAGAATAGAATAGTTCCTGTCCTCCCGTCAGTTTGTCGTGTGATTGTTGCTTGTCAAGTTTGAGCAGCTGTGCGGCTTCATATTTATTTTATTCTATCTGGAGATTTTGACTTCATTTTCTCATCATCCTAACACAAAGTGTTTCACAAAGTGTTTCACAAAGTGGCGTTGAACATCTACTGGACTCATTGAATGTGTCCACACACTCTCATTCCCAACTCGCCACATATGGACGCTTGGTCAAGACACCTTGGCGTAATCTTTTAATGCCCTGTGTCCCCTTTAGTGTTGTTTTTCCACGCTTAGGGCTCCACGGTCCAATTAGCAATAATAAACACTCAACGTCTGGTTAGACTTTCAAAATGAAAGTACTTGTTAACGCTGCGAAACATCACAATTTTGAGACAGCGGTTGCTAGCATGAAATGTCGCAATTTGGTTAGGTTAAGTAAAAGATGGTGATTGGTTTGTGATTTTGAAAAAAACTACATTTAGTATGTAAGTTAAGGAACGTCACTTGCATAACTTACATTAGTTAAACATAAAACATTCAATGTTGAGCTGTTGTTTCACAAAGGAAACGAACACCAGTCTCTTGGTTGAAAGTCCATTTTATTATTCCAAAAATGAGGCTACAAGGCTTCTGGCAGTGTGTTATAAACTGACGCCAACGGGTTTTGACCATGCGCCCATGTGTGACGGCATGGGGAGTCAGAACACTTTGAATTATAACCAAATACCTGCAAAACCAATGACATTCAGCTTTACTTTGTGTTTACTGCTAATTAGCATGCTAACATGCTACAATGAAGAACATACAGAATGTACCTGTTAACCATCAGCATGTTAGCATTGTCACTGTGAGCGTGATGCTAGTGTTAGCATTTAGCTTACAGCAGCGCCGTGTCTAGCCTCACAGAGCTGCTAGCATTGCTGCCGACTCTCAGCCTTGTTTACGCTTCTTAAGTTTTAATCCTGAGATCAGGATTTAATGAGCAGGTTCTCTGTAGATATTTAAAGCTTAGTATTGATCAGGACTCACGAGAACAGGCTTCCTGTACTTCCTGTTCTGTCCATATCATCAGAGCATCTTCTTTTGAAGACAGACGGCGGCCGACACACTGTGTTACTTCAAAGATAATGAGATGATCAGAAGTCATAATCTCAAGCCGACGAGCTCAGAACACTTTCAGAAAGCACAGCCGGTCAAAGCTCCGGAAGGTTTTCGCGGAGTCTCATCGTCACACGTGCTGGTGTGTTGAATTGGGTCTTCCAGAGGACGAGGTCCATCCTGTTTTCATTCGTGATTGTCAGCTGAAAATGCAATCAGTAGAATTTGTTCATGTTCCGTCCGTCAGATCGTGGAGGTCGAGTTCGGTCCTTGGTTAGTGGGTTTGTTACAGGCTGTCGTTCTCTGACCCAGTGAAGAGCTGGAAAGGTGACTGAAGGATCATCTTCTGCTCATGTCGAGTTTTGTCTGTTATGTAAACTTCAGCGAGCGCGACAGAGAATCTCTGAGCTTTTATTCTGCAGCTCCCTCTGGAGAGTGTTTCCTGGTTCCTGACATCTTGTCGTGTGTTTGGATCGCCGTCTTTTTTTACATCGTGCTTCCTATTCCATCACTATTTTCTGACCGCTGTACATCACTGTTGCACTTTATCACAGAGTGGATCGGAGAGGGGGATCAGGCCGGGCCGAGGGTCTCACTATATGGATCCAAAACACAGATGCAATAAATGAGATGTGGGACGAACAATAAAAAAGACTTCCTGGTGGTCTACGATAACATTTTTAGATTTATTTTCTTTCTTCCAGGCAGCTATTGGTTTCGGTTTATTAACTTGCAGAGACTTGAAGGAACCTCGAACTCACCACCGAGGAAGAGTTTTGAATGGCCAGAAAAACATGATAATAATGAAAAATATCTGTAATGAAATATCTGCGTTATATTTCTGCCTCGAAGGAAGGAAATCAGTCTGATGGAAGATTTAAAAAATGCTGAATGAAAAGTAATTAATGGGACGAAATAAAAATAAAAACTACCACTATAATAACGGCTCCATTGGAGCAAAGCGAGGACTTTCTTATTTCACAGCGCAGCGCGCCATTTTCTCCATTTCACAAGCAACGAGACAGAATAACATTAGTCGGTAACGTTGCATCGTAAGCATAGTAAATGTCTGTTGATTAACGGGAGACGAGCGGACGTTGGACGTGTTCTTTGTTGGTTTTAGTGAAAGTATTTGTGTTATCGTGTCTCCATTTTGGAAGTGCTAGTTCCTGGTAAAAGTCTGTCACACAATGATAAAAGAAAAATTGTCAAATATTTTATTTTGGAGGTTTATTAGGTGGGGGGAGTGTCCAACGGTCAGGAGTAAATCAGCTGGTTTGTCAGACATTTATATTTCGAGGGACATCCGGAGTTTGATTACGAAGCTGCTGTAGAAGTTGAAGTGACCTCCCCACTCCCATGAGTCAACTCTTGAAGCAGGCCGTTTTGTGACATTACCTCACCTCACTAGGTGTTTCACTCAAATACTGGTATTGAAGAATACTAGAAAAATAACATTGATAACTTGTTTAAATGTAGCTTCAAACAGTCTGTTTAGCTGTTGGGTGGCCAGATTTCAAAGGTTCTGACTGTCATCACTGTCCACGTAGTGTCTGCACACTTTTGAAGGCCATGTTGATTGGTTCATTAGTCCCTTCAGAATCAGACGTCTTACAACAAAATTAAAAAGCCGTCAAAACAAAGAGCGTTTAGAACAGTAAGTGTTCTCTCATCGTATTGCAGCAAAAGACCTCAGCAGGAGGTGCCAATGATTCATCTTTATTTTGACACGTACAGATACATTTCTCCTGTGTGTCTAGATCAGTGCTGGTTCCGACCTGACAGATGGAGGCTTTCAGTTGAAAACCCACAAACATTTTTGTTTGGTAGTTTATGGTTGGCGGCCTCCAACGTGTTTCCTTAAGAACAATGAACCGGTGGAGGAACGTCGAGTTGTGGAACCCTGTTTAGATATTAGCTGCTTTGAACGTCAACCCAACGGCATTCTCCGAAGTCAGAGCTGTGTCTCGAGAACATGTTCAGAGACGTTTCGGAGTACACGAGACGAGCTAGGGCGGCCATTTTGTGCAATGAAAGCCAAACGTTTGCTTTCCTCAATGAGTTAAAGGGCTACATTAACTAAATATGCACCACTTGCTGTTTCATTAAGCTTGAGGCGTTAGCATTAGCTCAGCCTAAGCAGGAGATCTCCTTTTTTTGGGCTGAGGCTCATTACAGCTCCAGCGCGAGTTTGTGTTCATGCTGCTTCATGCTGAGTTCAGGACGTCCTGCCTGTTTTATATTTAGCATAGCATTACACTACAGCCACTTAGAGAATGTATGAAGTGGACTAGCTGCTAACTTTATTTTGCACGCCTGCAAAATGTTTCACCTGCCGTACAAGATTGTCGCTGATACATGTCGATGTTTCGTCCCGTGTCACCATGAAGGCAGTGCCACATTCAGTTAAAAACAGGCGGTGGAAAGCTTTGAGTGTGCTTATTCTGCAGCATTACTGACGGTATGTCGTACCAAAAGACTGTTTACCGACTGTCACCACTCTTTGCATGAGATCTACTGTTTGTACGACGCACACCTCTGACTGTAAAATGACTGAAAACAGCACTGTACTGTAATTACAACAAAAACACGGTGGATACACACCTCTGACTGAAAAACGTCTGTGATTTTATTTTTTTGTAAATAATTCCCACCGCTAGTAGAGGGGATGCTCACGGATCAGAGCCGCCCAGTCCACAGCTTTTTGTTAAAAGTCACAGAATCCATATATTTCATCACATCTTTTATTGTGCAGAATTGACGTGAACATTTAATTCCAGTGTTTTGTTTGTTAGTGGAGGAAGTCATGATGCTGTTAAAACATCGTGGACTTTTTGATGCTTCTGAGTTTTGGACATAATTCCCAATCGGTCATAGTAGGATTTGATTCGACAGCTTCATTGCAGATGTAAAGTAAACCAATGGGAACTTTAAAGTTTTTACTCAAATTGTTGTAAAAAAAAAGTTGAAGAGTTCCGTCCTTGTTTGTACAGGACTTAAAGCAGGTGGGTCGACCATTAAAAAGGCATTTCTTTAACTTCATTCATACGTTGTGGTCTGTAGGAATTATGGCCAAAACAGTAATCTTAGGACCCAGGATTTAGAAACGTTCCTTCAAACCTTTACATGTGTAGTGCAAGTTTAAATACTTGCGAGACAGTACGCTCCAAACGAAACTGTCCGACTGCTGCTCAACATGGTGCTGAGAGAAAAAGCTTACATACTAACTCCAACTATTGATTTAAGTGCAATTTTTTAACAAATGAAAATATTGCCAACATGCCAAAATATGGTGTTTGCTACCAGGCCTTAATGGCTGTAAGAACACATTCATTTTAATCTGGTTTGGAGTGACGTGTCTAACCGCTGCTACTCGTGTTGTTCAAATTAAAAAACATATATTATTGTTTTTGTGTAAATTGATTTAAACCTACAACTTGTTAACAGTACAACTGTAAAGAGGTCAAACTAAAAGTTGGGTTACTTGTCCAAGTCGTCATCATTTTTAAGGTTTTTATTAATAGTAAAAATGACATTTGAAGTAGTGTTGTGAATCAGCAGAGGCCCCACGATACGATATTATCACAATACTTATGTCACGATACGATATCATCACGATACTTATGTCACGATACAATAGTATTGCGATTTTAAACATACTGTGTCTCCAAAGGCAAACTCTTTTTCTATTAGACTGAAAAAGCAACTGATTTTATTATGATAGTACCAAAAAGTCAAAATCTCATGGACAATTTATGAAATAACAGATCGATACTTGTAGAAAATATCGCGATACTTTGCTGTATCGATTTTTTTTCTCCCCACCCCTAATCTGAATCCTTTAGACTTTCCTCAAATCTACATGAGTATGGATTTAGCAGAAACTGTTAAAACTGTCCCGCAAACCTTTTTCAGTCTACCACAAAACATTTATACCTCATAAATCACTAGATAAACACTAGAATTATATAAATGTTTTTTCTAAAAGTGTATAATGCTCCTCCCAAACATACATTTATTTAAGTATTTGATGTGTTAGCGCTGATCTTTATGGAATAACAGGGTGATATTATACAGATAATGTGTCTGCAGAGAGAACAAAACTGCATTGTGTCTTTAGAGGTGAACACTCGTCTCCATGTTAGTTTTGTTTATACTGTAAATCACTTTCACCAGTTTGTTAATCTGATCATTACGTGTCACTAATAGTTGATTCTCAAAGGAACATTCAGATATTTTAAGAAATCCTTTTTAAGCCTGAAGTCATTTAGAAGATGGAAATCGACCTCATCTCAGTGTGTCCAGCACAGAGAGAGGACCAGGACTTGTTTAGCTTAGCTTAGCTTAGCACAAAGACTGAGAGTGGGGGGAAACTGCTAGCTGATCTCCTACCTGTCCTAACAAGCTAGTCGGCAGTCCACCCTGCGGTCAGCTGGGTTTAAGTTGGCAGTAGATTTAGGACAGAGCTCAAACCAAAAACCCCACTGTTGTTCAGGAGATGCTGCTGTCAGTCAGATATTCAGTCACTGCTCCCATCGGTTGTTGGTTAGCTTCAATGCTAACTGCAGCTACCACCACAATATGTCATGTTTACATTCCTCTGTCCACACTTAAGGAAACAAGATACAACATGTAAATCAGACAGACTGGAGGTTGTTGGAAGGTGGATTTAATTTCAATGTTAGCTTTAAATTAGCCGGGCTAGAATTTGATAACATGCTAATTGTCTCTGCTAAGCTAGGCTCAATGGTTTTCTTTAAAGGCCACACAGAAGGGAAGCTGGTATCAATCAGTTTATCTTTTTCTGTCTGTTTATTAAAAAATATACAAGTTGTCAAATCTTTGGAGTTGTTGGGAAGAAGAATTGTTTTCCTTTAGGCTAACAGTTCAACCCACTGCTCCAAGTCTTTGTGCTTTGCTAAACTAAACACATCCTTCACCTGCTGGTCACACAGTCCTCATCTGACTCGGAGGACGACAAAAAAACAAAAGAGTGTTTCATAAATCGTCTGAATGTTCCTTCAAAGTTTTTGCAATAACAGCAGAGTTTCTGTTGTCGAGGTAAAGAGGTTTGAAGAGCTCACAGCGTTATTTCGGTGTGATGATCCGCGAGTGTCTTTCACGTGTACAGTATAATACATGTAAGCGTTTTTTTTTTTTCTAGCATTATATGATTGTACAGTACTGCTTGTATAATTTACAGGTAAAGCATGTATTTTAAACTTTTTGTAAATCCAAATGATAACTGTGTACATATATACAGAAATGTAGAAAGTAATTAGGTTTGCAGTTAATCTCTAATAAGCATGATAATTAGCGGGGTTTAGTATGTATGTACAGGCTGTATGTTAAATATTAATGAAGGGAAACACTTGAAAATCACCTGATATCAGACTGCGTGCTGTCTAAGGATAAACTCTGCAATGCATTTTTTGTGCCTTTTATATCAATGTATGTAATCTAGACAATCTTGAAACGCTTGTGTACAACCAAAATGACATTAAATGGTTTTGGGGGCAAATACATCAGTTCCTGCTGTTTTGTTTTTCGTGGGAAAGGTACTGTTAGCTAAAGCACTGAAGAGTTCTACACGTGTTAGCCTCCTCTAAAACATCAATGCACAACTTATTTTCTTTTTTGTCACAACTCACTTAGGTTTAAAAATGAAATTGTTGGTACTGCTGGAAGCGGGTCATCGTTCACTTGTTCAGTAACTAGCAAGCCAGCGAGCTCGTGTTTAAACGGGTTTGTGTGGTTTCTTATGTCCGGAAACTGTTGCACGCTACAACACATTGTTGGTGGAAAACCTTGGTAGCCTCCTTTTACTCCCAGTGTATCCTGAGAGGACGTCACACTGAATTTATGAACCTTTGCTAGTGAGTGATTTGATTAACACAG
This sequence comes from Lepomis macrochirus, assembly GCA_024633595.2. NCBI lineage: Eukaryota > Metazoa > Chordata > Actinopteri > Centrarchiformes > Centrarchidae > Lepomis > Lepomis macrochirus. The sequence continues at coordinate 41,763,097 of JALXJV020000003.1, read as the reverse complement.
TGTCATTTCATTGAAAACATTTACATCCACTGAGACCAGTGTTGGGCAAGTTACTCAGGAATTGTAATATATTACTAGTTACTTATTACAACTTATTACTGGGTGATAAAAGCAACTAGTTACGTTGGTCATTATGTTACTATATTACTTCCCAGTGTTTCCCACAGACAGCACGGGGTGGGAGGGGGAGGCAGCGTTTATAATTATTAAATTAATTATAAACGCTTTTAATCAAATTTAAAAGGAATCCGTTACACTACTAGTTACTGGGACAAGTAATATTATTACAGTACTGCCCAACACTGTGACAGAACCAGAGAGGGTATCTTTAACCAACAAAATCTATTTGTGGTTTAGTGAGCCCCGCCAACGACTAGAGTCAACAAATATTCAAAAACAAATGTAGTAAATGTCAAGGTCAGTGGAAAAAAACTAGACATGATTCAGTTCATGGGTGGCACGGTGTTGCAGTGGTTTGCACAGCACCCAGAGTTTGAACCTTGGTCGTCCCAGGCCTTTCTGTGTGGATGTTTGCATGTTCTCTCAGTGCATGTGTGTGTTTGAACCAGGTGCTCCGGCTTCCTCCCACTGTCCAAGACATGCATAGGTTAACTGGCGACTCTAAATTGCCCTTAAAGAGGTGGTATTCTGCTCATTTTTAGGTTTTACCAGAACACGTTTACATAGTTTCATTTTCTGTCAGACTGCACATTGCTGCAGCTCCTCTTTTCACCCTGTGCTGAAGGCTTCGTTTTAGCTATGGAGTGATACATCTCGTCTCTAAATGATCTTTGTTGGGAGCTGCACACGCTCAGTTCCTAGTTAAGGACTACTAGCCAATCAGAAGCAGAGTAGGGCGGGTCAGCGTGAAGCCGGTAAACAGCTCGGGTTCAGCTGTACGTGTTGCCGACCAGCTTGGCAACATGGACTGGAGCAAGAGTTTCAAAGCGGTGAGTTATTAATCTGTAACAAAAGGATCTTTCATCCATAAAGTTTTAACCGAGCTCTGTCTCTACATCACAGTAACAACTTTATGTCCACTGACTGCCTGGAGGGTAGCTAGTGTTTGGAAGGGAGAGGAGAGCTGTGTGCTGCAGCTCGCTGTTTCTGAGGGCGTGTCGGAGCAGCCGCCGGCGTAGCTTTCATCCCTGTGACGTCACAGGGATGAAGGAAGCGGCTGGACTACAAACGAGCTGTTTTTAAGCGGTTCAGAGCAGAGTTTTCTGTGGGAGATGCGAACTCCCTTTGGGCTGGAATTTAGGATTTTTCACTTTGACTGGGCGTGTCAATTACTACATCCACAAAGTTAAATAACTCAATAAAGGAGAGGGAAAACCCAAAAAGCATAATACCACCATCTATAAGTGTGAATGTGTGTGGTTGTTTGTCTATGTGTCAACCATGTGATTAACTGGGGACTTGTCCAGGGTGTACCCTGCCTCTTGTCAGCAGGGATTGGATCCGGCCCGCCCCCCGACCCTGCAAGGTTGAAGATGATGGATAGATTAAATTCATTGTTTTGCCGTCTTATTTTAGCAGGGGTTTGTTTTCTTTAGGTGTCATATACAGGTGTCAAAAACTGAGTTTGATTCCGTATCCTGAATTAAAATGGACATATTTTATGAATTCCACCCCTAATATGGTTTTATTGATTTTACATGTTGAAAGTCTATAAGCTGCTAATGAGTGTTAGGCCTTGAGTTAATGCATTGTGTGTGTCCAAGATCAAAAAGCTTCATCCGTGATGTCTTGTTTTGAGTTTCGTTGCAATAAAGAGTGTTGTTGGATTGTTTTCAGGTGTTGTCCCCCTCGGAGCAGAGCACCCCGTCGCCAACCTCCCCAGACTATCGGACAAAGGGCCAGAGTGACGAGAAGGAGCATTTCCACATCCTTCCTCAGCTCCAGGCCAAGAGGGCCGACTTCCTTACCGTCATGCTAACTGGAACTTTGCCTCAGCGCCGCAGCTTTGCCACACCGGAAGAAGAAGTCCCAGAACCTCCAGGGCCAAAGGATGACGACGTCACAAAGAGTGAGTCCAACAGCGAGGCCAGTCAGAAAAGCACTGAACGTAGCCAGGACGCTGCACCTTCAACACTCATGGCCGAGGACCAGAGGGGCCAAAGGGAGCATGGCTCAGCTGCTGATGCAGACCCTGACCTGGAGGATGCTTCCAAAACCCTTGTCCTCTTCTCACCTGGAGACACTCGCAAGTCTCCCTCTGGTGGTGATCATGCTCTAGAGGGTGAGTTGGCCACACCATGTGCGCTCATTTCCCGTAACGACCGTCTCCTGGTCGGGGAGGGGATCCAGCTTGAACCCTCTGAGACCGGCCGCCTGTCCCCTGCTCTCAGGTCAGACCTTAGGCCTTCCACTCCCATCGCTCCTGCATCACCACCCTTCACCAAAGTTGAGCGCACTTTCGTCCATATTGAAGAAACATCACACCTCAATGTCATGTCTTCAAATGGCCACTCTGCCAAGGACAGTGACCGGGAAGTCTTGGCGATCATGAATGCATTGGCTGTAGAGGAGAACACCTGTGAGCAGGGGGCAGCACCGGTGACAGAAGAGTCACCTGAAGAGTCCGTACCAGACCAAACCACAGCAGCTGACAAACATCCCACAACTGAGAATGGTCCGTCAACTGTCCTGGCCCAGTCTTTGGAGCCTGTCCCAGAAGCCATGTCACCAGTTCTTGAACACAAAGGTTTGTCACAGGAACATAAGAAACAGCCATCACCCAGCGAAGAAGCTGCCGAGCTTCAGACAACCGGTCCCGAACAACCGGCTGCCGTAAAACCCAGAATCCGGAGCCGAATTCCAATACTGATCTCTGAAGAGGACTCGGGCTCAGAGCAGTCCTCCTCCCTCTCGGCTCGGGCTCGGCTTCAGCAGCGGGCCAGGCAGCTGGACTTGGCTCGCATGCTGGTGCAGAAGCAACAGGGTCGCTGGATGAGGAGGAGGATGCTGTCCGGGACATCGTCATCATTGTCCTCCGGGGACGATGAGCGTCGAAGGGCTTCGGAAACACTGTCTACCACTGGCTCAGAGGAGGACACGCATACCTCGGACGAGTCCAGGAGGAGCTCCCGTCTCAAGCCGACTGAAGAGCAAGGCTCCAAGGAGTGCAGGAGCAGGATCCCTAGGCCCGTCACTCCCATAAAGAGGCCTTCAGTGGGGCTTGCTGCTGCTGCTCCTTCGCCTCTGTCCTTGCCAGATTCCAGCACTACCAAAGGAGCATCATCCTTCACAAACGGGTACGATTCAATTTAGCGTATAGAAGTTTTCATTTTTAAGCAGTTTAATTAAATATTTCGCTAAAATTTAAAGAAATAACACCTTCAATTTACACTTTTGTCCACAGGACTCAGAAACTTGGACTAAGCACTCTCAGCACTCAACGCAAATCCAAACCTGTCTCACCCAGATCCTCCTCCTCATGTCCCCGTCCCGCCACTGCCCCTGCCACATCCGGCAGCCCTCGAATGCCCCTGCGAGTGCTGTTCGGAACCCGGCGCAGCCTTAGCTCCACGCACTGCAGGACTGACAGCCCCTCCCCTCAGAGAGTATGTCCATCCAGGCAGCCCCTCTCGGTTCGAGCCCCGACCGTCCCCATGCTACCGCCCAGGACTACATCAACCATGCGGCGCAGCGCCTCGCAGGAAGCCACCGCCCAGACCTCCTCTGGCGCCACGCCCGCCAGGACCAGGCCGAAACCAGCCGCCACAGCTAAGGGGAAGCCTAATGCCAGGGAGAAAGCGGTACCCGCTAGATAATACAAAGAGACTCATCTCTGAGACATGTTTGTGTATAATCAGTCTTCGGACAAGCTACGCCTCAAAGGTTCTCACCTGACACCATGTTAAACTGTAATGTTACAATGACCACCTTCAATTAATTTAGTGTATACGGACCTCTTATATAAGGACAGCTTACTGAACTATCTTCATGGGCTTCCAGTAATCTTAACTGACTGTCGTACAGGAGCATTGCCGCCATGGTGCTATGAATACGTCTGCCGCTCCCTGGAATAATCCCTGATTCAACTGGTTTCTGGAGCTGAGAATCATGGCTTCTCAATTTCAGAGACTCTCACCTCACACAGTACTACCAGCTTGTCCACAGCTATACAGCTCTTCTATTGACAGTACCTTGCTCGGTTCACATTGCATGGTGAAGTATATCACAAATACATTCAATCTGTAGAGGGAAAACAACATGTACAAAAAAGCTGTACCTTTAAATGATTTGATATAGTTCTCCCCGTCCTATTGGGATAAACAGGCCAAAAAGAAAAGATCAGATTGGACTGGTTTGAATGCCCGAACTATGTTAATATGATAGTAGATTCCTGATTATATCCTGTACTCATTATGGCCTTGGATAGAAGATAAAGAGAGTTGGACGTGAACACAAAATAAATTGCTCGGCCGCTCGCCTCCTCCTCATGGTGTGACAATGGGCATGCTTTAATCATTCTATTTTCTGGGTGTTTTTATTTTCTTTATGCTCTGAATTGTATATAATAGAATCATTTCCCATAAAGACATCTTTATTTTTTATCTTGCCAAGCAAAATGTAAAGTCTTTAACCTTCTGTTCCAATGTGTTGGCACTATGCCTGTTTTTTTTACGCATGAGAAAAACAGGGTTAACCATGAGAGGAAGCTATACCTGCTTGGTTTATGCTGACAGTGCAAAGATCTGCTGGTTGTTGGAGCCCGCGGTGTGTTTGTACGGGGTCGATGGGCACTGAGCTGTGAAGTAAAGTCTTGGTCATGTGGATGGGCGTCTTGTCATTCCTTTCTCAATCTAAATGTTCTGTATTTGTATAGCGCCTTTCTAGTCTTTGAGACCGCTCGAATCGCTTTTACCAGTCGCACACTGAGCCAAAGTGCTCAAACAGAAACCAGCCACAATTCAGGGTTCAGTATCTTGCCCAAGGACACTTGGTGTGTGAGCCTGTTCGACATGTGAGGTACGCTTCAGTGTCCCCATGAAGTTTGATTTATACTCCTGCGTAGGGTCTACGTGCGTACCTACGCCGCATTTATGCATTTATACTTGTGCGTCGGCGTCTCAGTCATTCTGCATTTACACCCCCAAACACTGGCAGTAGCGCTACAGCGTCCACTGTCTTGACTTTTGCCGGCCGAGCAGGCTAACTTCCGGTTTAGAGCTCCGCTAACGTGAATGTGGGTGAAATTGTGGCTGGGAAAGACTTTTCAAATGTTATTGGCAGAATGGATCACATTCTGATGGTGAAACTAGTCATTGCGCTCGGGTTGTGACGGTCAAATATATTGATCCACCTTGTTACAGCCGCAGTTTTGGCAGCTAGTAAAGGTTACTTCAAAGCACGGGGCACTTCCTGTCAGCTTGGAGGCTACCCAGCCGACTGCTACGAACCTCAGATGGACGCTCAGGGCAGAAGAAAACGAGGAAACAGGAGTACGTTTGCAAAGAAGGGTATGTATTTACAACATTAACAAAAAGTGTCTCTTAACACTCGGAAAACAGATAACAAGCGAGCAACAAGGTCCTTTTCAAAGGGATCTAAGGTGAACACAAATGCATAAGTAATGATAGCAAACTAACACACAAGCACACGGTGCAAAACAAAACCATTAAATCACTACACTTAACCACAGGACTCCCCCTGTTGTCACTGTCTCTGCCATCTGCCTCACACTAACTGACTCCAAACACTCGGTAACTCTGCCCCTCTGCTGTAGACTGTTGCATATTCAGATTTTGAGAAAGGAGAGGCTGGGTCCGATGAAAATTAACAAGAAAATTTAATTAAAAAATAGGTGAATAAAAGATGGCATTACAGAACAAACATAAAACAAAAACACTGCAGTGGTCCAGAAAGCCGCCTCCAGCAGTGGACTGAAAAGTTGCTTCTCCTCCCGGATCCACAGCTTACAGTCCTGATTCTCACAAAATGAATTGTTTATATCCTCCAGGTATGTGGGCGGGTCCTTTTTCCTACAAATGGCTTAGGTCCATAGCCATTGGTCGTTTGGTTAACTTCTTCGTCACCCAATTAGGAAGGGTGTATCTTACTGTTCTACGTTGCTATTGGTTGAACAAAAGAGCACCAATCCCAGATGTGAAACCCCCTTCAATCTGCAGGAATAAACAGTCTTTTGCTCTAAACTAATCATAGAGAACAACAGGGCTTGTCTTTAAAATGGTTGACTATCTTAAGTGTCAATGAAACAGTTAAAACAAAACAGTCCTTCTGAAACTAAACAAAGAGGTGTCAGTTTTCTTCACATTGCAAAGAGGATACAGACAATGGTTTAATCAACATCCTGATGCAATCGTCTGGCCTAAAATCCTGCAGTTTTACATTTGAAGGAAAACAGTGAAACACTGGAACACATTAAGTTTGTTGTAACTTTTTAAGACTCAACAAGACCACCATGCTCTCCCCCAGCAGCTTCCTTTTCCAGCCCGTATACAATACTTACGGTCTGCGTCGCCTCGCCGTGTAGTTACATTTTTGAGGAGGTGCACATCAGGTTACGCTGTAGGTGACGGCGTACGGAGGGGAGCTACGCAGAGGCTACGCCGTCGATTCAGTGCAGGAGTATAAAATGCACTTGAGACACCCTGGGCTTTTAAGTATCCAATGTAATCCATCTGCCGTCACTTAATGTGCTTAATTCAACCGAACACGATGTTTTCCTAAACATTACCAAGTAGTTTGGGTTTTTAAACCAGCCAAAGTGCATATAAACGCTGCCACATGATAAAAAAGCATCAGAGCAAGACTGATGATGGTCTAATATCAGTGGGCTTCATGTTGGTTCTACAAGAGATTTATATTTTATTTGTATATTAAATATGTAAATATTTATAAATATTACAGAACCTTATGTGTGGTCTATATTATATGGGAATACCTGCTGACAATAAGACAAATATTATTATTATTTATTTATTTATTTATGTTTTATTATTATTATTATTTTTATTATCAGAATTAATATTATTAGCATTAGCATTGTTGTTAGATTTGGGGTAGTAAAGGTCAGTCCTGTTGTAGTTCCTCTGCTCGGCCACGAGGTGGCGATGATGACGCGCCGGAAACCGTGAAGACGCAGCGGTGGTGACGCAGTCCAAGATGGCGGTGCAGGTAGAGCTGTGTAGTTTGGAGACTTTCCCGTCACACCTGAGTCCTCTGGATGTTTTGATGTTAAAGTGTCACCTGGATTCGGTTTTCCGGACCGACACCGACCCTCCCACCGTCCTCTTCACCCCGCAGCGGCCTCAGCGTCCCGGGAGCCCGCCGGGCATTTTACTGCGCGTTCACCCGACCACCGAGGAGGAGACCGCGGGCTGCGGGGGAGCCGAGTCCGGGAGCCGGGTCCGGCTGTTCGCCAGCCGCCTCTTCCTGCGGCACCACGGGCTCCGGCGGCTCGGCAGCACGGGGACTGTCCGGGCTCTGGAGCCGGTCGGCCTGGACAGAGTGGTGCTGGGAGCCCGCAGCAGGCAGAGCCTCCGCCGGGCCGGAGCGGAGCGGTTCACCGGCGGGCTGCTGGAGCTCTGCCGCCCGGGACAGTGGCTGCTGGCCCGGCGGGGAGACCCGCTGCTGCTCCCTCAACACCCGCTGCTGCTGGGAGACGATCCGGGACAGGTGAGAACAGAACTTAGCTCCGGGTTTTATAAAGTAAACTCTTTTACTGAACTTCATAAACACGCCGGGATCTGAAGACAGGTGGCTTTTCCTCCGGAGACACTGGGGGCTTTTTAAAAATGTTCTGAAAAATAGCAACAAAAAATAATAAATAACAATGAAAATGTTTTCACAAAAATTTATTTGCACAATAAGTAAAAATGCAAAGTAAATATAGAGATTACTGCATTATATGTAATTATATTGTTTACACAAAATATAAAGTGATCAGCTGCCAGCTGAAGTTGGTGTTTCCCTTTTATGTAAATATAAAGAACATTTCCACCATAAATTGGTGCAGAAAATGTCTCCAGAGGTGTTTAAAGCTCAAAATGTTCTGCTCAGATATTCATTGAAATATCTCTGGTCTTGTTCTGATGAGTTTGTCATTATGTCCCCAACACAGTTATACAAATCCTGTAAAGTACAGATACGTTTTGCTAAATATTTCTCAGTGCAGACAGAAAAAAGCCTGTTCCTGTTATTTCTTGCACATTAGATTAAAGCAGGACGTTGCTGCTGTGGTTGTTGAACTTTAATCTGCTGATTATTTTCTTTGTTTATCAGTTTTTAAATTCTGAAAATACTGAGAAATGCAGTCACAGTTACTCGGAGCCCAAAACGACTCCTTCACCGTGCTTTGTTTTGGTTCAACCAACAGCACGAAGCTCAACTTTATTACAAATAAATGAAAGTAATTAAAAGGAAAAGCAGTAAATCATCACATCTGTGGGATTCTGAAATATTTGTACATGAAAAATATTAAATGAAATATCTCGGAGGTTAAAACTTTTAAACATTTATATTTGTTTTGAAAAAAAGTTTCTCAGTTTCAGCAAAAGAGCCGATGTTTTAAACAAAGTTATGTTTAATCAAATATTTTGGATAAATCATAAATAAATTTTGTATTATATTTTTCAACATAAGGACAGACGCTCTTCACTGTTTCAGTCTGAAAACTTTAAACCTTAACAAACTAGTAAAAAGCTTTTAAGAGGTTTTCTCGAGGACATAAAATTAAATAAATGTTTTAATGTTTAATCCAAACTTTCAGTTTTAATGTTTTATATGACAAATAAAATGTGAGTGTAAATGCAGCTGAGCTAAGATCCCAACAATCCACAGAAACATGAATGTAAAATATTTGAATTGATTCTTAAACATGGCAGCAGTTTGTTTCCTGTCACTCTGATTATTTTCTGGATTTAATAAAATGTACTAACGCTTGTTTCCAGCTGACGGAGCTGCTGGTGTTGGACTGCAGTCCTGTGACGCAGGGTCGGATCACGGCCGACACGTCTCTGGTTCTGACAGACTGCTGGGACTCTGCGGACCCCCCGGCCGCCCCCCCGCCCTGCAGACCGCTCAGACTGTGCGTGTCAGACTTCGCTCATTACGCCGACGGCCTCGGAGGGGGGCGGTCTCTGCTGGACAGCCGGAAGCTGCTGGGCTCGGGGTTCTCGGGGGTCCTGCAGGCGCTGGAGTGCAGGCTGGACGTCCGGGTGGCGGACGCTCGGCGGTGGCTCGGGGCCGGAGGACGGCGGGACGAGGACGTGGACGTGGACAGCTGTGTGTTTGTGAGCAAACAGCTGCTGCTCAGGCTGGGGCTGTTTAACCAGGAGTGGGTGAGGCTGTGCAGGCCGGGGGGGTCCTCCAGACCTCCTGCTGGCCAGACCGAGGTCAGGGGGGCCCCCGTCTGCAGAGAGCGACTGGTCTCTGTGCTGGCGGTGGATTTACCACAGAGTCCAGACCTGAACCAGAACTACGAAGAACTGGGTTTTATATCGGGAACGCTGTGGTTCAACATGACTGAAGGAGAAGAGGTGCCCCTGAACAGCTGCTCACTGAGGATGAAGGTGCTTCAACACACTCACACAACACACACCAGGGGCCCCCGACCTGGGGGCCGGGCCCTGCCAGGGGCCCCCGACCTGGTCGCCGGGCCCTGCCAGGGTTGTTTATACCCTCTGCTGACAGTGTTGTACTTTTTCCTTCACTATGTTTATCTGACAGCTTCAGTGAGAATGTTGCCTTCAGTCATTCAGAGTTATTCCAGCTGCTGACTTCTGTTGTGCAGAGTCGGCTTGTGAAAGTCGTGACAGAAAGAAACTGTAAAGAACGAGCGTCTTTTTGGTGCGCGCCACTTTAGTGCTTTGTGTGCACACGTAGACTTTCAGTAAGAATCCTCCGCTCTGCTTCATAAATGAGGCTCCTTCTTGGACTTGTTTCTGCTCTTTGGAGCTTAACTCGTCAATACTTTTAGATGCCGTGTTGACAGCAGGACACTTCGTGAGGCCTCTTTACAGCACGTGGAATAAACCTGCTCGTTCATCTTGGCTAAACGCCTCCGGGTCATGCAAAGTCTTTAGTCGTCTTGCTTGAACCGCTCGTTTGAGATCTTCCCAGAGCGGCTCGATGATTTTAAGCTCAGGAGGCTGCGATGGTTGTGACCAAAAAGCTCCATTTTGGTCTCGTCACTCCAAATTACAGCGTACAGGGTTTTTTTTGTGCAACTCGACCATGCGGCTCATTTTTATTGCGCTCCTTGCAACAACCGCAGCGTCTTTTAAGTCCCGAACAATTCCTCTCAGAGTTTTGCCTGAGATCTGTCTCGGTCTACTGGACCTTGGCTTGGTATCAAGAGAAAATGTCCACTTCGTAATAAGTGGCATTTGCAAAGCTTTGGATATCTGTTCATATCCTTTTCCATCTTTATAAAGTTCTGATACTTTGTCACGCAGGTGTTTCCTCCTGGCTCAGTGCGCCTCTGTGAGAGCTAATAAACTCATTGACTGTTTATACTCACTAATCGACCATCAGTGTTTCCTCTAGGATTTTTTTGTGAGCTGCAATTTATTTGCACATTAAATTAGTTTGCATCACTAATTAGCTTCACTAAGCTCAGCTCCTCCGTCACCTCCGTCCTTTCGTTTCCTAAACTCAGTCTGTACAGGACAGAGCTGCAGGCTACGTCAGTTTACTCTCAGTTTGTACCTGATGTTCTCAACATTGGACAAGTAGGCAGTAATAAAATCCAGCTTCCAGTTCCTTTCTACAAACTGAGCTAATGTTCAGTTCCACAGCAGCTCTGAAGCTGCTGGAGAAGCTTCCTGCTCAGTCTGAAGCGGAGATGTTGGCTAACTTAGCGCTAACAGGCTTCACTTTTCCAGCAGCTGGAAACAACAGACTTTTCTTGGTCTGTAGAAGCCGACACGCTGTAAGAGACACCGAACGTTTACTGACACAATATTTTCACCGTCACTTTCTGCCGCTCGGACGACCAAACAGCAGGCCGCCGCTCCTGAATGCGTAGAGGAAACACTGGCCATGTAAAAAAGCCACATATGTGGGAAACTTGCCATTTTCACCTGTGTGTTTCTGTGACGAGGCCAAACATTCAGGGGAATGTAAACCTTTGAGCCGGGTCATTCGGGGGAGTTCTGTTATTGTTATTTAAACAGCTGTGCAACATGAAATGTCTTCACATGACCTCTGTGCTGAAGTCACAGACAGATATTTTGCATGATGAGTCTCGAGAATTTAAAAAATAATAAACGCATCATGTGATAAACTCTTTAATGAAACATCAGTAATGATCCTTGTTGATGACCTTTACTGTGAAAGTCTACAGGTAGTGTCGCCTTTCAGTGGCGTTCATACGTGACTAACAACAGTTGGGGGTTTTCTTGCTTCTGATCCTGATGTCTTGTTGTTTTGTCTCAGAGGTGGAGGCCGTCACCTCCGGCGCCCGGCGCCCGCCGCTCTGACAGTTTCTGCCGATCAGCTTCTCCGCCGTTCGCCAGCGAGCTTCACATCCAGCCGGTCGTCTCTCCGCTGTACAACAACCTCAGCTGCTACGACAACCTGCTGTCTGAACACTTCAGGACGCCCAGGTCAGCAGGCAGCGGCGTGCATGTCGTTTAATCCAGTGTAAACGAATGATGGCGGTGACGTGCTTTTACTGCTTTACAGGAAATCAAGCCTGCGTGTGCTTTAACCCTTTCATGCATAGCACAGCGGACAGCTGTTCAAAAGCTTGTGTGGGCAGAGTTTCTGATAGTCTAGCTGCACGGTGCGTCACGCCGTACGCTGCCTCCCTCTGGTAATCCATTGTAAGTGCAATGGATTACCAGAGGGACACGCGATCAGAAACGCTGAGAGGCTCAGGTAAATCAGGAGACCCCTGCAGGTAAATCAGGAGACCCCTGCAGGTAAATCAGGAGACCCCTGCAGGTAAATCAGGAGACCCCTGCAGGTAAATCCAGGAGACCCCTGCAGGTAAATCCGGAGACCCCTGCAGGTAAATCCGGAGACCCCTGCAGGTAAATCAGGAGACCCTGCAGGTAAATCCGGAGACCCTGCAGGTAAATCAGGAGACCCCTGCAGGTAAATCAGGAGACCCTGCAGGTAAATAAAATTTGGTAACAACTAAGGAGGAATACAACAGTTAAACTTTCCAAGTACTGATTTTACGTTGGGAGCAACGTTTAATCATCTGTCCACTAACTTGGACTTTATGCATCGCTGGCTGTATTTCAGCTGGGGCCGGACGATACGGCCAAAAATGTTATCACGATAAAAAGTTTCATATCTTTCGATACTGATAATTTTCACGATAAATATCGATTTGTTCTTTATTTTGTCTCCTGAGTGAAAGTTGAAGAAACCTGACGGTTAAATTAAATCCTAAATTGTGTGTGATTCAAGTGAATAAACATTTGTTATATTGTTATTGAAAAAGATTTTGTATGCGTTTCCACCGCGGTCTGAAGACCTGTGAAGATCGGCCAGGTTAACCAGCTGATCGCCGGACACAGCGTCATTATTTGTAACCACGATCCACGAACAACATTTAGAAATGAGCATCAGATGGAACATAATGAAAAACTACAGGCTGTGTTTGACCTTGTTAAAAACAGCTTTCTGTGTGGGAAGAGAAACACCATAAAGTTTGTTACACATTTAATAACAAACTGGATAAAACCATCAAGTTCTGAACAGAAGTTCAGAGAAAGAAACACTAAAATAAAATCACGACAGTTTGGAAGGTTATTAAAACATTTCCAGCGACGAGCTGCAGATCAGCTGCAGCATCTCGTCTGTTTCCCAGCAACACATTTAATGTCCGATCTCAGGCGACGTCGGCGAGACTCGTGCGTCTCTCTGACTTATTGGTTTGCAAACAAAAGCTGGAAAAGACCGAATCAAAACCAGCCGACATTCTGCCTTAAAGGCAGCAGCCTCCAGTCGCCCGCTCAGAGATTCGCTCTAAGAGAAGCAGGAAGCGATGAGCAGAGTCCAGTCGTGCTGCTGTGGATCGATTCGATTTATTGGTTTGCAAATGTCACTGAGTGGAAAAGAGACGAGCGGCTGCAGAAAAGCAGATTCCAAACACCCGACGTGCTCGACCTGAAGCGAGCAGCCTCCCCTCTACAAGGCCCAACCCCCAAGAGTCCCGGTACTTCTAGGAAGTACTGCCCCCCCCAGCAGGGACTAAATTTATACGCTGATCTCGCCATTTTTAACATATGGCGATATATTGCAATTCAAATTAGTGAAAAACTCTTTTTGTCCCCGTGGACTGAAAAAACAGTCGGTTTTATTATCACAGCAGCAAAAAGTTAAATTCTCACGTATGACTTGTATAATAAAAGATCGACCCTTGACCTCCGTGTATCGATATTCCCACGTTAAACATCCCTGTGCTGAATGGCGCCACCTGCCGGTGGACGCGTGTCCTGATCTGACTCCCGGTCTGTCCTCTCTCTGTGCAGACTGGTTTCTCAGGGCGACATCCTGACAGTTCCAGCTGAAAACCACCCGGACCTGCTGGAGAACAGCTCAGAGGGGATTCTCAGGTACAGCCGGTCCACCAGAGGACGCGTGAGATCTTTCTGCCTTCACAGTGTGTTCGTTTTATTTTGGATTATATTCAGTTTTCTAGACTCAGAGTTTCAGTCGAGGACTTTGATCAGGGACTAGAATTCCTTTCCTTACCCCCGGATCTATGAGGTCACACTAAAGTCCTGATCAGCTCTGATCTGCGTTTGACTGCGACACAAAACCTCACTGTTCAGATTTCAGGCATGACTCTGCACTTGTGATAAATAAACAGGAAATGGTTTCTGCTGTGTGACGAGTCTGTGTGACCTTTGACCTCTGTCAGGTGTCCAGTGCTGTTCTTCAGAGTGCAGACAGTCCGTCCGTCTGCAGAAAGAGGAGAAGAAGGAGGAGGAGGAGCTTACCTGGCCGACAGACAGCACACCTCACTCTACATGGTGACCTTCCTTTCTTTCCTAAACTTTTTTGATCCCTCAGGTGAAATTTATTGTCGTCTGCGATGAACCCGTCCTCACCAGGAGGAGCCGCTGAGCGGCGCCGGGGGGCAGTTAAGGGTTCAGAGGCGGTGGTGCTGGACTTGAACCGCCGTCCGCAGTCAGATCTTCGCAGACTCGGCTTACGTTGCCCAGCTAGAGCCTCGGACCTTCCGCCTTTGTATTCGGTTAGAGCTGCACGACTCTGGTCAAAATGAGAATCATCACAGCAGTTCATGTTGTCGTCAGGCAGAAATCAGCTGGTGAAGGACGGCTGGTAAGAACCAAAGTAGAGGGTTGCCGACTCAATTCAGGTCAATTCAAATTAGCTTTATTGGCATGAATGTGTAACAATATTGCCAAAGCAGAATACATACGACATAAGAACAATCATCCCCATACATTTCATTAAAGAAGTAATTAAAGCGTATGTTTGTGTTAAAATAAATAACTAAATAAATAAAACAGTAAGCATGTGTGTGTAAAATTTTTTTTAAATATATATAAAAAATTAAAATCAATAAATAAAACAATAAGCGTGTGTCTGTGTGTGTGTATAAAAATAAAAATATATAAAAAAAATTAATAAATAAAACAGTAAGCGTGTGTGTGTGTGTGTGTGTGTGTGTTTAAAGAAAAAAAAAATTTAATGAAAATATATATAGAAAATGAAAATAAAACAGTAAGCCTGTTTATGTTAAAAAATTAAAATTTAATAAATGAAACAGTAAGCGTGTGTGTATAGCGCTCACCTGAAGCTGGACGTCGTTTCTTTGGGTGGTTTCTTGGGCTTTTGTGACGTTTCAGGTTTTCGGTGTTACCTTTGGTTGCAGGTGATTTCGATTGTCGTCATCTTTGAATCGGGTTCCTCACAGAGCGGCTCTACGGTACGACACAGCATTAGTGTCAGAACCGTGGGTGGATACGTGTGTTGGTTGTTCTGTGCATTCAGTATGAACCCAAAGTAAACATGTTGCTGTGATTTAATAAACGGATCAAACTGATGCCGAAATAACGACAACATGATGCAGATTTGTTAAACAGGTCTGTGTCAGGTCTGTCAGCAGGACAACAGCCTTTAAACAGTTTGTTTTCTGAATGGAGTTCGGTTCCATCATGGCTGTGCTATGCTAACTCAGTCACAGTAAAGTCCAACGACAGCTGTCAGTATGGGGCTGGTTTCTCCTCCCCCTCAGTGGGTCGGTGCAGCTCAGGGAGGTGCGTTTGTTTTGATTGAACTGATCTGTCTCCTCAGCGAGCGTCCACCAACAGCCCCGTCCCCTGCTGCTCCGTGGACGGAGCGTCTCTGTGGAGCGGTCTGTCTCCTCCGGGCCTCCAGAAGACCGTCGACCTCCTCAGCGGCATCATCCTCCCACACCTGCGCCACAGGTAACTGACCGGCCTGTTAATGTCATAAAGCGTGATGAGGTCATGTGGTCACGTGACCGGTGATGTCAGTGTTTTGTCTGGTCGCAGCAGCTCCCTGTCTGGCTGCACCGTCCTGCTTCACGGTCCTGCAGGAAGCGGTAAGATGACGGCGGTCGGAGCGGCGAGTCGCAGACTGAACCTCCACCTGCTGAAGGTAGAACAGCTGACACCGTCCTTCTTCTTCTTCTTCTTCTTCTTCTTCTTCTTCTTCTTCTTCTTCTTCTTCCTCTTCTTCTTCCTCTTCCTCTTCCTCTTCCTCTTCTTCTTCTTCTTCCTCTTCTTCCTCTTCTTCCTCTTCTTCTTCTTCCTCCTGTCTCCTCGGGCTCTTAGAGAGATAGAAATATATAGTTCTGTGTTTGACGCTTTGCTTCTTATAGTTTGTTAATTATTAAAATAAAAGATGTTGATATTTAACCTTTGTGCTATAAAGGAATAGATTTGGATTCAGTGTCTGTGAAACTGAATGACTGAAGCTTCTTTCTTGTGGTTAGTTTGAAATCAAAGACATTTCATAGTCATTCAAATTAAGAGATTTAAAGAAAATCTATTTACCAAAAAACAGCCCGGGCTTTGCTAAAATCATTGAATTGACCCGGCCTTTATTTGGGACGGGCCTTTAATTATTTTTGCACAAAACTGAAACTATTATGACACAGTTTATTTCAAACACAATAATACTTATGTAAAAATGATAAAATAACATCAAATACACATCATTCATTTGATCTGGCTCCAACAGACGGCTTCTGCGCTTTTATTTTGAAGGCAGCAACAAAACAACAACAGGCTGCAGGATGAGAGACGTTAGCAGACAGAGAGCAACTTATCCATCCAGAGAACTTCTATAAAAACCAGACCAGGCTTCTAATGGAGACCGGCGCTTATTTGTCTAAATGTGTTCCAGCACCAGGTCAGGAGGGGGGGCAGGCGGCGGTTTGGGACTCGGCTATTAATTTTACGGTACTTAATAAAGAGCACTTGTTTCTCTCAACTGGCTCGACAAAGAAAATTAGACGACTTGTTGACGGATGTTTAGTTAAAATGAGTCCCGGTTGCTGCTCAGTGTTTCCACAGCTGTTCAGTAAAGTTTGATGCTGTTCTGACGCCTCTGATTGGCTCTCCTGTTTGAATTTGCAGCGCCGCCAGTTAACAGCTGAAAACATTTATTATAACTTTAGAAATGTAATCAAAAACTAATTAAAGGTAATAAGTTATATTACTTTAAGTAATTGGAATAGTTTTGCTCCTCTTACATTTTAAACAGCTGTTAGATTTGCAGAGAAACCTTCCCAACGCTGATCATCACAGATTCCAATCTAGCAGCTTTACATGTTTCACAACTCTTAAAAATCCTTATTTATCTTTGACCCTCAGTTCATCCAGTCTGAAACCAGCCGCTTCAGTCTCTTTAACCCCGCCCCCTGATTAACAGCCTTCCATGAAGCCTGCCGAGCGGCAGCGTCCACGCCGCCTCCTGCCTGTAGAAATGGGCGGTTTGTACGAGTCACTCGCTAACGAGTCAGGTTTTCAAGCCTGTGGAGTCACCGAGATCTGGGTGAATCCCCCAGCAGCCCCGGAGACTTTGTGCAGACTTTCCAATTGTTGTTGGACCGCATGGATCAAATTCTGATGGTGGAATGAGTCATTTTCCTGCGGCGAGTGGTGTCGTCCTGCGACCCCACCAAACCTTTTCCCTTTGAAACAAATGCCAACGTGCTTTCTTTTCTCGCAGGGCAGGTTAATCCAGTTAGTTACATAAAATATTTCCACAAATACAGTTAATAAAAGAAAGGGCTGCACCGAAATGAAAAATCTTGGCCGAAGGTTTTTCACATTTTTACCATTTATTTTGCCTTTTTTAACCATTGAATAAATAAATTAGTCAAAATGAGCTTTTTTGTCAGTGTTTCCACAGGATGTGGAGAGACTATGTTGGAGGGGTCAGTTTCCTTTTAATGGACACATGTAACATGTTTTATACTTTCAGTTAATCTTATTTCCATCCTGTACAGACGCCTTATTTTGAAAAGCGGACGTTGTCACGTGTTAAATCCATCCAGTCCGACCCAGTTTGATAAATAATGTTGTAACATGAAGCCTTCACAGCCTCTCTGCAGGTAGGACTCTCACACTGACAGGATAAAGGCTCTAACCTGCCTGTCAGCTCGCTCTGGGCCCTTTCACTTACCGTAAAGGCTCCAAAACGGCCGCACTCCGAATGTGGGCGGGGCTTAACCTGCTCCTGACAGACGAGAGACCGAAACACTCAGACTCTCATTAGCAGCCAGGAGGGCGAGTCAGAGTCAGAGGCGATGAGGATGTGACTCCAGAGTCAATTTTGAACAATTAACTCGACGGCATATTACAGCTACAGTAACGAAGCTGCGCTGATCTGGATGAATTTGATGTTTATCAGGTATCAAATGAAACGATAGTGTTTTGTTTCACCGTTTGCGGCGGGAGGCTGGGGTGAGGTTCCACGTCGTTTCACTTCCTGTTGTTACCTGTGTGCAGGTGGACTGCGTGAGCGTGTGCGCTGACACTCCTGCAGCCTCGGAGGTGAAGCTGACCTCGGTGTTTCAGCGGGCCGACGCCCTGCAGCCCTGCGTCCTGCTGCTCAGGAACCTGCACCTCCTGCTCAGACCTCGAGGTGGCGCCGAGGAGGACGGCAGGGTCCCGGCTGCGTTCTGCCAGCTGCTCCGCAGCGCCCCCACCAGGTCACTGATTGCCTTTAACCCTCCTACTGTAGCACTGATCTGCTGCAGGTGGAGACCTAAACTCAGCGAGGTCCTGCTGAGGTGGATTAAAGTTCAGTTCAGAGGAAGTGAACCCTGGTGGTCTTTGTGTTTCAGTGTGGTGGTGGTGGCGACCGTCAGCAGAGCTCGGGATCTGTCTGCAGGTGTCATGGCGTCGTTTGTCCACCAGGTGGCGTTAGAGAGTCCCACTGAGGAGGAGCGGCACTCCATGCTGGTCAGCCTGAGCCGAGACCTTCACCTGGGGAGAGACGTGGACCTGGAGAGACTCTCCAAACTCACTGCAGTATGTCACTGTTCAAACATCAGCGATTAGACGACCGGCACACAGGGTCCAGATCAGGGACCAGACCAGGGCCCAGCACAAGGTCCAGACCAGGGACCAGACCAGCTCGGGACCAAAAGAGTGTCTGTAAATGTTGAGAACAAACTAAAACCTGTGCTGGGTGAACTATCACGCCTCATTAACGGTGATGTCTCCTCGTCTTCCTCCTCAGGGTTTTGTTTTGGGGGATCTGAGCGCTCTGCTGGTGGAGGCAGGTCGAGCCGCCTGCAGGAGGCTGATTCTCACCTGGTGAGACTAAAGACAGATAAGAGTCGCAGGCTGAGTGTCGTCCTGTTGGCTGGTTTTTAAAGTCCTGCTGTGTTCCCAGTGGAGGCCGTCAGGAGGAGGATCTGTGCTCCAGCGGAGTGACCATCCTGAACCAGGACTTCACCTCCGCCCTGAAGACCCTGCAGGACGCCCAGTCTACGGCCATCGGAGCCCCCAAGGTGATGAGACCCCGGCAGCTGGTTAACTTGAACCCAACTGCTGGTTAACTGTAACCTAGCGGCTGGTTAATTTGAACCTGACTGCTGGTTAACTCCCTGTGCGATCAGATCCCTGATGTGCGCTGGGAGGACGTTGGAGGTCTGCAGCAGGTGAAGAAAGAGATCCTGGACACCGTTCAGCTTCCTCTGCAGCGCCCAGAGCTCCTGTCTCTGGGTCTGAACCGGACCGGGATCCTGCTGTACGGACCACCAGGGACGGGGAAAACTCTGCTGGCCAAAGCCGTGGCTACCGAGTGCTCCATGACCTTCCTCAGGTAGGAACGCCTTCACGTCCTCGACACAGACGCATAGGAATCAGATTTAAAGTTCAGACTTCAGCTCTGATCAGTCGCTAACTGCAGTTTGCAGGATTAAAGGAACCAGAGGGAAAAGATTAATCTTTTTAAAATAATGTAATTGAAGCTGATTGAACTCCACGTTAGATAAACCGCTTCCTCGGAGGCAGGCTGATACCAGGACTCGATCCTTCCAGCAGGACAAAGATTAGCACACGGTCAGAACTGATCTGCAGGACATGATGCATTTATTTTGGGTTCGTCCTCATGTTGTTGCCTTGTGGCTGAAATGAAGCGACTCTGTGTTCTGTCGCCTTGAGTTTGATCAGAAGAGGAAGCCCTGCTGGATACGGCTGTTCCGTCAGCTAAAGAAAGAAAGTACTGTTTTCTACCTGAGAACAAACGGGACGTTCTTACAGCTTATTTATTATCATTATTTGGTGTTTTACTTATTATAAATGCTGTGTGCTGTTTGCATGTTTTTCTGGGCTGTGTAGGTTGTATAGTCTTTCTTTTTCAACATGGACAGGCCCTGAAGGCACCTGACTTTAAATTCCTTGAACCTGTTTGTGTTTCAGCGTTAAAGGTCCGGAGCTCATCAACATGTACGTGGGTCAGAGTGAAGAGAACATCAGAGAAGGTTTGTATTGTGGGAGATTTTAGCTTCACTTTATATTTTGTACACTTGTGTTCATCCTTTCTATCACGCAAAGTGAAAAACTTTGTCCGCCGGCTGCAGCTAAAGAGCTTTTTTATTGACCGCTGGCAGGCTCAGATTTTTGCTGCTGAAATAATGATAAAACGATAAAAAGACCAACTGCAGGCTAGGTTTTCAAAATAAAAGCCTCAGAAGGTAACAGGAGCTGATCGCAGGCTTGAAGATTTTCAAAATAAAATCTGTTTCCTTTTATTACTAAAAGAATGCATGTTTTTTTTAGTAATATGTTGTTTCCAGTTCAGTTTATTCTTCATTACTCCAAAAGCACATTAAATATACACATTTATAGATTTGTGTATTTATTTATTCATTTAAACAAGGTGCACATTTAACAACACAATATAATTTAATATTATTGTTTACTGAGTTGGGCCCAGATTAAATTTATTTAGTTTGGGAGTTTATTTATCTTGAGACAACTTGTATTGCTTTACGATGGTCTGACGTTCGCTCGTCATAGAAACTTTATTGAGCAGCTGTTTGTGAGACTGACGCTGTGTTCAGTGTTCTGCAGAGCGCGCTCAGCAGCTCCCTGCGTCGTCTTCTTCGATGAGCTGGACTCTCTGGCTCCCAGCAGGGGGCGCACTGGAGACTCTGGAGGCGTGATGGACAGGTGAGTGTTTCTGATCCCAGGTCACGTGTTTCCACGTCATGTCAGAAGTTTATTTTAAGTTTATATCCTTATTCACGTTATTCTCCTTCTTTATGCACGTTATCGTGTTTGTTTGTTGCTTTTTGTTTGGTTAAATTTTTTGGTCTTATTTTCTTTGGATTGTCAATAAAGTTTGATTGAATCTCTCTGTGCAGAGTCGTGTCCCAGCTGCTGGCCGAGCTCGACACTCTGCACTCGTCCGCCGGCGTTTTTGTGATCGGAGCCACAAACCGTCCCGACCTGCTGGACCAATCGCTGCTGAGGCCCGGCAGGTCAGAGGTCACGCGCACACCTGCATCGCTGCTGTGATGCGAACACAAGTGTCGGCTCACAGACTTGTTTTTAGATGCATTTTATTCTTTCTGCACATCAGAATTAAACACAGACGTAAATTACGTCGGCAAAGGAAACTGAGATTAAAACATGCAGATAGAATAAAGAATTGTCCTGTTGAGTATCAGATATGTAGCTCAAATTTAAAATAACAGAACTATATAAACACTGTAAGACCGACTGCATCTCATCTATCGTCCGTCATACTGAACCTCGTGCATTAGAAACTCCAAAATAAAATGTCACTGTGTCTCCTTCAGGTTTGATAAGCTGGTCTATGTTGGGATCAACGAGGACCGGGTCTCTCAGCTGCAGGTTCTGCAGGCCATCCTCAGAAAGTAAGAACAGCACCCCTACTGGACGTTATGGGGTCCATGAAGTGCTGAGAGATGATACAAAAAAGAATTTATGCACAAAGGATCTGAATCCTGGGACCAAAGATAATGAATGCAAAGTACCTGAGGGTCCGTAGTCCTCCATGTGTGACGAGTCCTAATGATGTTGATACCTTAAATCCCTCCAGGTTCCAGCTGGACTCTGCTGTGGACCTGCAGGAGGTGGTGGATCGCTGCCCCGCTCACATGACCGGCGCCGACCTGTACGCTCTGTGTTCGGACGCCATGACGGCCGCCATCAAGAGGAAGATCTCCCTCATCGACGACGGTGAGAAAACACAACACCAACAGGAATTTCTCAACTCACCTTATTTAATGTCATTAAAGTTTATTAATTTCGCAGAGACAAAGGAACGGTTTAATATATAAACACAATGTGCTGTTTGTTTAAGATTTGAGTCAGTGTTTTATTGACCGAATGTTTGTTTCTGTAAGGAATAAAAAGATGTGTGAACACGGCAACAACTTAAAAACAGCTTTCACCCTAGAAACAGAAAACATTTGTGGGGTTAAAGCTAAAAAAAAGTGGACCTGCGAGCAGTAAAATCATGAGTAAAAAGTTATAATCTGAGGTTAGAGGTAAAGTAACGGGATAAAACAAATAAACAAGTAAATAAAGTGAAAACAAGTGGACCTGGTTCAGCCCAGAGTCGAGGCTCGTCCAATCACATTCTCTCTCTCTCAGGTCTGGACTCTGAGGACTCGCCTCTACTCGTCTCCGCTGAGGATTTCTCAGCAGCGTTAGAAAACTTCAAGCCGTCAGTTTCAGACCAGGAGCTGCTGCGATACAAAAACATTCAACAGAGACTCACAGCAAAGTAGAAACTTCATCATCAGCCACTGATGATGATGATGATGATGATGATGATGATGATGATGATGATGATGATGCTGACCCCTCTTCAACAGCTAACTGGATGTTTTAAGGTCTAATTAAAATGTAAACCACCTCTGAAAAATCAACATTGTGATAAACTGTAAATGATGTAAACAAGAGGAAAAGTTGTGAAATTTAATGTTAAATTAAACCTGTGATTTGAGTTTGGGTTTTTTTGACTACATCAAACGGGTCAGATCAGCCAATCAGGTTGAGAGTTTCTTCATGTCCAGATGACGTTTCTGTGGCTTTTCCATAAAATTACTCTCGTTAACAATTACTGGATTAATATGGTGACATACCTGCTCTGCTTTTACTGCAGTACCACTACGATGGCTTTTAGGGGGGGCTGTGTCATGTCCAGTTTCAGTAACCGTCCCAATCCAATCTAACACAAACTGCAGGAAACCAGCACTTTGGTAAACGGTCACAAATGATGAAGGCAATATTATTATTTTATTATAGGCTGTTAATATACAAAAACATATCATAGAAAGTGGCATGAAAAGAAAACACTAGTAAAGCACAGATGGCCTCTAATCTGGACTGCACCGGAAATAACCACATCTTAACGGCTAAAATCCGCTGAGTCTCCGGTCCAGCAGGGCTGGTTTAGATGGAGACACGTAAAGCAGCACAGAACTGATCTAACCAGGCAGGAAGTCAGACACAGAACGGCAGAAAGAATCCGGTCAATTTTCAAAATAAAAGACTGGATCGTCAAACAACAATAAACACGGTTGAAACAGACACACAAGGAAATCATTTAACTACGTAGCTACTGAATCACAGTAGAAGCACAAAATGTAAACATGTCAGCAAAGTCAGGCAGGTAAAATGCTCTTATTCTGAAAGGCTCCCTTTGGGAAATGCAGCCTGCGGTTTACAGAAGGAAACAGAGACACAGCACACAGAGCTGTGAAGGAGTTAAACACAGAAAGGACAAATAAATAACGCGGGACAGGCTGCGCGGTTCTGTGCAGAATTCTCCATCCGCCTCTTAATAAAGCGTCCTTTTCAGACGCTTTGCTGAGCGCACTGATCAAACACGGTGATCACCACATATTTTCACAAACAATGCAACTTCTACTAAGAGTAATAAATAATTAATGACTCTAAATGTTCATAAAAGATATACTTTGACTCATTTATAAAAGCAGTTTTTGAAGGTGCAGAGCTCGGATCAGCACCGGTCTGCGGTCCAAACCGTGACGCAGCTGTGACGCAGCAGAGACTCTGAACACTTCAGGTCTCTATAAACCATCCAGCTCACCTCTGCAGACACCAGCTGATGTTCTCCTGGTCGATGTTCCGCAGCACGAGCACCAACCGGGTGGAAACATCAGTCTCATCTGCCTGAATAAACATTTCTCTTGACTGACAGCTTCCGGTCCAAAGGTTTGTTTTGCAGAGTCTTTGAGGTGCCTTTGAAGCCGGAAGCTGTCTTCAGGTGCTCCTCCAACAGCTGTCCGACGAGATCTGCTGAAAACGGCTATGCTAACTGTGCCTAGCACGGCTAGCTTCACCGTGCTATCCGTCTGTGCCCTCGTCAGTCCTTCCTCAGATAAATGTGTCCTTTACTCCTGTAACAGTCCGTGTTGTTTCCGTCCAGCCGTTTTAAAAAGCAGGAGGAGCAAAAAAAGGTATTTAAATCACTGCATCCAGCTAAAGTTAGCCAGTTAGCCGAGACTGGAGGCCTGTGTCGGTCTGGAGTTCCGCATTCATCTCGTCAACAACGTCACGTGTCCCTCTACCACCGTCTGATTGGCTTGGGGCAGATCCTGGAGCGCCCTTCAGGCATCAGATTCGAGGACGCTGATTGGCTTAATTTCTGTTGCCATGGGCGTGTCTTGTGTCAGCCAGAGTCAGCTATTGGCTGCGCTGCTGCTGCTGCTTGGGCGATCCATAGATATGTTTATGGGGCGATCTCTGTGGCTCCCAGAAGAGATCAGAGGATGAGCAGGAAGTTAATTTCACCCTCAAACATAATTATTTACCCTATATTTTATATATTACACACTATTGCTCATTTTAAACACACATATACTTAAAAGGTAATTACTGTTTATTAAAAAAAATTTAAAAATAAAAATCAACACTTTCCAACCGTAGACTGTCTATAAAAAGTTTCCACCACCAGGGACGGTGGCGCCCTCTATTGGCCAGCCACTAACCAATATTAATTATACTGAATCAGTGATGTATGTTGTAAACAAATCACTGCAGTGAATAACACTCAACTAATTACTTAATAAAACTTTAGTATAAAGTTAGGAAATTTCAGTGGATCATATAATCTGTCAACCTTTGCATAAAATGCGTTGAGCAAACCATGACATTCAACGCCAGAATCTCCAACAATTTCAGCAGCACTTAAAATAAATTTAAAACAGAAAAAATAATTTCTAATTAAAAAACTAATTTACAAAATAAAATCTGACATTCTGAGATTAAAGTTAGGAGTAAAAAAATGTCAAATTTAAGTACTTTTTTTTCTGAAATTAAAATTTCATTGCGAAAATGAAATTTAATTTACAATTAAAAAACACATTTACAAAATTAAATCTCTGATATTCAACCCCCCCTTTTTTAAATAAAAAAGTCACAAATTTATGAGTTTATTACTGTGACAAATTTATAATGTAAAACCGAAATTTTACAAATTTATAAGAAAAAAACTAAATATTTATAAGTAAAAGATTGAAACAAAATTGAATATTTTCTGAGATTTCAGTGGTAAATTTCTGAGATAAAAGAGCTTACTCATTTACAAGAAATAAACCCATAAATAAATCTTTGGGATTAAAGTGGTAAATTTATGAGTAAAAGACAAATTTGCAAATCAAATTTACGAGTAAAAAATTTTGATATTCTGTGAGATTGCAGTGGCTAATAAAAAAAATCGCACATTTACAAGAAACAAAATTGGATATTATCTAAAATTAAAGTTATAGATTTACAAGATTTGACACAAATTTGAGTAAAAATGTTCACAAATATAGGAGTAAAATAGCAAATTTTTGAGTAAAACTTACATATTTAACTGAATATTAAATATTATAGATGAACTACAGATTAATTTACATATTTAACTGAATATTAAATATTATAGATGAACTACAAATTAATTTACATATTTAACTGATTATTACATATTATAGATTAAATACCGATTAACTTACATATTTAACTGAATATTAAATATTATAGATTAACTACAGATTAATTTACATAATTAACTGAATATTAAATATTATAGATTAACACTGTTCCTGTAAAGTTGGGTAACTCTCTATTTTAATATTCTAATAGATTTATTTTATTATTATTTATAATATTACAATCATTAAAAAGCAAAAACAGTACGGTTATATACATTTATTCCTTTTAACTGACGCTTTTATCCAAAGCAACTTACAATTGCTATATATGTCAGAGGTCGTACGACTCTGGAGCAGCGAGGGTTAAGTGTTTTGCTCAGGGACACACTGGTGGATGGGTCACAGTGGGAATCGAACAGGGGTCTCACACCAAAGGCTTGTGTGTTGTCCACTGGCCTATCCCCAACTCTTTAAACGTTAGCGTTGCATTCAGTAGTGAGTTAGGTAACGTTAGCATTAGCCAACTAACATTATACTGCGTTGTGATTGGCCAGTTGCTTATTTGAGGCGTGGCTTAGCGAAGGGTCAATTATGTGAGAGCTGTCATGTATGTTGTAAATAAATCCTTTTAAAATGTTAGGTTTAAAGAAAAACGTCATGAAGCTTAAAATAATGACTCAGGTTTTTATCTTTTCTGTTAAAACAAAAACTGTAGTATTTTTTATTCATTATAAATGGTTCTATTAAATGCAACTGGTCAGATCACGAAGAAGCTGCTACACTCAATCAAAATACATTTTCTGCATCAAATCATCAAGGCTGCTGTATACACTTCACTGTCAACTATTTACTTAATAAAAGTATAACATAAGTTATTAGAATTTCAGTGGACAATATCATAATGTGTCAACTCTTGCTGAGAATGTGTTGAGCAAAAGCACAACATTCGAATTTTGGCAACTGGGAGTTTTTGCTTTTCAAAGTCATGCTGGGATGCTACGCTACATACAGCTAGCCACTTTTATTTTCAAAAAAATCAGAATCACAAGTATCAGCGGTAGTAATAGTATCACTAAACGTTTCCCCGTTGGTGGCCAGCAGCCACGAACCAAAAAGTCAGTTGAAAAATACAGTAAACAGTAAATGTATAGTTATTAACAAGAAAACACCTGACGGGTTTGTGGTCACACTGCTACTAGTCAAAGATGCTTTTGTTCCTTTCAAAATCTAGAAGCATGTCAGGATGTTTTTCACGTTCTGCTGTGAAAACCTTGTAAATGGTAAAGAGTGACAATTTATTAGTACAAATGCATCTGTTATAGTTTAGCCAGTTAGCTAACTGTACTACTACTGCAAAGCTACAGTAACTGTTAGCATAACAGCTAAATGTTTCCTGCTCATTCCTTTCTGAAAGCCCCCCCCCATCACAGTTACTTCTACCACACGTCATAACATGTTATCAAACATTTCTTCATCGCCAGGAAAAACCCTCAACTCGTTTCCAGGTCATTAGCCGTAAAGCTAGCATTGGTTAGTGAGCTCACTGGTTAGCTGTCCGGGCTGTCACTTCTGCTGCCTTGGCCAGTAGTGTGTCTTAATTAGCACCCTTCCATTCCTTACACTAAGAGTACAATTGTGTTCACACTGAGACGTATGGCAAAATGCACTATGACGACCCGGATGGTGCAACTTTTAATGGTCATAAGGATCTGTGTAGCACGCTGGACACTCAACAGTCGCCATCTTGGCTACGTAGCAAAAGGGGAGTGACTACCAACGTATTTTCAAATGTGAAAAAGGGGGCTGAATAAGCTGCAGCAGCCAGCTGCGATTGCAAAAGTAAAAGTACATTTGTTTTACTGTAATTCATTTTTAATAAAACTGAATTTAAGTCAAGAGAGCAAACAAGCCGGCAGATATTGTGGCAGCTGACAATCGCGTCAAATGATGGCTATAATGATCTGGCCATTAAACAGAAGAAGTAGTAGCAGTCAAATGTTGTGATCGTTGTGATTAGCGCACAACGGCAGTGTTTAAATCTACGCTGATGATATTTACGCAATGAAGTACAGAGCACACAGTGTACTGCATGTAAGTGTTCTAACAAAAGAGATGGAGAAAAAAAATCCTGTGAATGCGGAAAATTATCTGTCCAACTTTAAAACTTGGTTGTGCTTTATGTTTCATAAGGTAGTAAAATGCTAAATGTAGAATCAGTGCTGAATGAAAAATTACATCAAACCATGTGTGAAGAAGCATTTTGGATTTGACACCATGGATGGGAAAAAAACATCGAACAAAGGTCTGCTGGCTGTGTAAAATACTCCTTTACAGTAACGTTTAGCTTACCTAACAAATTTTCTCTTATTACCGGACAAACGTTACCATGTTTTCAAGAAGTGAATTAGCCCGCCGGAAAACCTTTGGAGTAAAAAAAGTTCCCAGAACTTTCTTTAAACAATCTGAAACTTTAGTTTTGACTCTCAGAGTCGCAAATCTCCTCGACATGGCGAAGTAAAGCAGAGATCATCCTGTTAATCAATAAATATTCGGTGACACTTTATATTAAGGAAGTAGTTTATTATCTTAAATCACTCAACAGCAAGTCGATATGGTCAACAAAAAATTTTAAAAATTAGGTTTATCAGATAAAATCTAAAAGATCTCTTAAAAGGTTGAATTACAGGCAAGAAAAAAACACAAGTAGAAAACTTAATGTAAAGTGTCATCGTGTCTGGTGTGTTTTTTTCAGCACGTTCTCATGTCAGGGCGTCCAGTTCCAACGCTTTCAGAACGTCTCTATGTATGAGAAGCTCTGAGGCGTTCCGTACAGGCCGGAACGTAGCTAGCTAGCTAGTTAGGTAGCTAGCTACGTTCATGATAAAGGTGTTGACAGCCCCCCGAAGCCCCCTGCCCTTACCATAACCATCAGAAATGTTACTACCTAAACCCAAGTCACTGATTTTATGCATATCGACCGGCTAACCCAACCTGCTAGCACATCGGCCGTGCGCAGCGTTAGCCAGTTAGCCTCCTTTGTGTTGCTGCAAAGTAGCAAACTGGGACGTTTCATACGGATGCTGAAGGTAGCTTTAGTGTCAAATCATTACGCTTTGTCACGCTGTCTGAAAGCACTGAGATGAGAATGCGTTGTTTTTTTCATATTTGTTTTGAAGTGCGGAACCCTGAAGAAAGTTAAAATGGTTAGCACTGTCAGACTTCACAGCTTAGTTAGCATGCTGAACAAAACTTATTCTAATATTTTGAATGCTGGTGTTGAAAGCTCAAAGAACAGAATGAAGGCTCCACTTAGTCAAAAAAATGAGTTTCCATTTTATTGAATAATTTCTTTGCATCAAATAAATCAAGCTAGTCTGTAAGCACACCATTACATCCCTGTTGTTCAGTGTTTCTGGCTGGGGCCTTCCTCAACCAACCAAATTCTTAATCAATTAAATTAAAAAACTAATGTAGTTGAAGCAGTGGTTCTCAAACTTTTCTGTCACCCCCCTTCAGAAACATCATGCCCCCCCACCCCAGCAATAGCGGATTTAATGTTTATCAATCATTAACGATCAAAAATCTGAAAAACTCAGATTAGCAAAATAGCCTTGCTAGCTTTTGTTTGTTTATGTCACCACATGAATCGTATTCATGCAACTTAAGGTCCGCTCAACATCCACGACCCCCCCGGAGTGGCTCTACGCCCCCCTGCCCAGGGGGGCCTGCCCCAGTTTGAGAACCACTGAGTTACAGGATGTTTTCGGCTGGATGACGTTTAAATTTGCGTACGTTTTTTTGGCATCAAAGCTGCAAGTAAAGGAGAGATATCTAACCCAGGCAGAAAAACGTGTCACAAACCCTGTTTCCTGAGGGGTTGTAAGAAAATACTATCAGTCTGTTGGCTCAGCGAGGTCCAGAAATCAGCTTCACGTGGGATCCCGCGTGAAGCTGATTTCTCCGGGCACGCCACCATTTGAGCCGGTGGTGTGGCTACGATTACATACTGACAAACACAAAGACCTGTTCTCACGGCCATGTTGCCACACATGGACGCATGGTCAAGACCCCTTGCCGTCAGTTTATAAAGCACCGGAAAGCCCCTTACCGCCATAGTTCAGCGCACTAGGGGAAAGCCCTTTGGTGTCACTTGTGAACGTAGATTATAAATAACAGAGAAGCCTGATTTATACTTCTGCTTCGCGTTAACGCCGTAACCTGTGGTGTAAGCTATGGCGGTAGCCACGTTGCAGTTTCTTCTTGTGTGTTGATGTCTGCAGTAAACCGCCAAAATGCTAGTTGGCGGCAGCGTTATAGCGTCCACTGTGTTGACATCTGCTGGGCGAGCCGGCTAGCTTCCGGTTTAGTCCTACATTTAACTTGAATAACAGTAAAATGATAGTCGTGCGGCTCTTCTACACTTGCCAAATAAATCGATCCTGGAGGCTTGGAGGAAATGTGGTGCTACCAAGCCGACCAGTCACAGTTCTCATTTCTGAGGAGGTGCGCATCAGGTTGCCGTGCAGATTTGACGCAGAAGTATAAATATGGTTAAAGGAGGTGGTTAGGGTGGAGGGTTTGTTTCAAAAATCAACATAGATTGTTTTTAATAAAGTAAGTCAGTACCATTACTTAACTTGCAAAAGTTAAGTCACATAAGTAACAAAGTTATTTTAACCCAAACTATGATTTTTCCCTAAAACTATCCAAGTAGTTTTGGTGCCTGAACTTAACCAAATCATCATGTTTTACACATTAACCATGACTTTTATTTTAAAATGCTTACCTGGGCACTGAGGGCGTGAAGAAGCGACACCAAGGGGTGTTGACCAAGCGTCCACATGTGACGAGCTGAACACGACCGAGGATTTACTCCCTAAACTTCTACTTAATAAAATAAAATTTTGAGGGAAACAAAACATTAAATTTATAACCTAGAAGATCCAGTCCGCAAATTAAGAACTTAAAATTCTTTAAATTGGACAGCACAGATAATTAAGCTAATTTTTATCTGTTCCAAACAGAGCCACGATTAGCAACCTAGTTTTCCAGTTGCTGTGTCTGAATTTCGACGTCGCATTTATCCATCAAGGCTTGAATGTTGTGGTGGTCGCATCGCTCTGTAAAGCACCGTATTGGTCTGACAGAAGAATGTGAGGCAGGAGTCGGCGTCCTGTCAAGAGTTTAATTAGCTAAACTAGTCTGGACTCCTTCAGAGACTCAAACACTTGGACCTGGAAACCTGAAAGAGTTCAAAGAGCACAGGGACAGCGGCGTTTGTTCTACCAACAGTTTGTCTTTAAGTCATTACAGTCTAAGGAACCAAAGCAGATGTGTGGTTGAAGAAGGGGGGGGGTAAGAAGCTGGTAGTCCAGGTCTAGGTGTAATCCGGATTAGTCTGGAGGTCTCAGTCTCTGTGGATCGTCCTCTGGCGTCGCCGTGTTTTGTGGTTCCTGGATTTTAGTTCGTGGCAGGGGCAAAGATCGTACAAAAAGGTCTTCCTTTTCTTTGTCTTCCATATCTAACGAGCAGATCCTCTGCATCAAGGACTCAGGTGAAGTGGGGCATCCGGCTGCAGGTTCTGGAAGAGAAGGAACGGTGGCTTTGTGACGGACAACATCGAAGTTTTTCTTTGTTCAAAACAGCGAAAACAAGCAGGAAAATCCCAACAGACTGCGGGGAGCGTTCACGATGACACAACTGGACGTTTTTTCTAATCAACAACAACAAGCTGAACACAAACCCCAAAAAGACCATGGCTTCAAACGACGGTGTAAAAATGGAGTCTTCTAACTGGTTGAATGTGGTGTGAGGTCGGCTTTAGGCAACTAAAACACTTTAAAGTCCCCATGAAATCAAAATCGATGTGAATTTGTTCTTGTTGCGTCTGCCTTGCACTATACGTCATCGATACACCAGCATCTGGCCCAACGACGATGATAAACGTTTTTCTGTAGGTTGTCTTGATGGTATTTTAGAGTTTGACAGTTCCTGGGAATCGATCTGCATTCGTGTATTAATTCAGCGCCCAATGAAAAGCTTTCTCATTTTATGACATTTTTATGTAGTGTTTCTGCAAGAAAACAAAAACACATCTTTATTAACTGATTTTGGAGAAACCGGATCAAATTTGACGGAGAACAATATTTTCTGGTTCTCCCTCGGCTGCCTCGGCTCACGGAGTTCGCCGATGAACGGATAGCTTTGCTTGTTGCTAAAGTAACAGCTAACTGCCACTAGCTGCTGTTTGTTAGCTCAGTTAGCCGGCTCTGCCTGGACTGGGAGCTCGGAGCACTGGGGGAGTCTACAGCTACTAGCTGTAGCTAGAGCTACAGGATGGAGAGACAGCTTGACTTTTTGCTAAACCGTGAAATGCTGCTAACTGTATCTGTCTGCATCTGTAGCTAGCTAGCTCGGTTAATATTAGCCAAGCTGCTCGCGGTCCTATTAGCTGACTCCGGCTGACTTCAAACCGGTCGGCCTCGGATGATGTCTTTGGTCCCGGCTGCCGTGTTCACTCGGCAGGAGCTGGAACCAGTCTGCACAGAATCTGCATGACGTGGGTGGGGGCGTAACGTACATTCAACGCTATTGGTTACAGTAAACGTCAATCAACATTTGCGACAAGTCCCTCCCTAGCTTTGTGTTTTAACAGGAAACACGTAAATATACGGAAGCAAATAGCACTCCGGTTTTATGGGAACTTTAAGTTTGGGTTAAATGTTGAAAAAGTCAGTTGCCATCCAAATGTGGGGCAAAAGAAATCTGCAAATTAATGTTCTGATTCTCCAGCCGCTGCCGTTAAACCACCGCAGAAGAAGAAGAAGACACGGCGATGGCATTAAAAGAACGATGGAAAACCACGTGGACGACACCGGACGCCTCTGTTAGTGTCAGATGTTAAAGTGAGGAAGGCTCCACCCTCCTCATCGCTACACACAGCTGATGCTTTCGCCTGCCGCCATTTTTCGTCTCTTCAGTGGACGTTTTAGTCACATGCTTCACGATTCATTGCACTTTGTCATGTTTTGCTTTTATCGATACGTTAACTTCAGGAAAGTGTAGAAACTGGGAATGAGCGAGTACACCAATATCTGCACCTGTTCAACCAATGAAATGATCTGTATATCGGGATGGGCGGGGCTAACTGGAAGTTGTTATATTTTGAGTTTCAGAGCAACGTTTTTGATTTACAATAATAAGAGAACTATTCTTTTTAAAGGTCTGCATATTTATTGTTTATCAGAAAACACGTTTTACTCTGATAATAATCGTAGAAAAAGTTCATTAACTGTACTGGATACTCGTTTTACTCGGATGGAAACCCGTCCTGTCTCAGCGTACTTTTTAAATATTTATCCACAATCTTTCCCGAACATTAGCTAAGAGCTTTGAGTTGCCTAAACAGAACCAAAACACCATTATTTGAGCGCGGAAGGTTCAAGTTGCCCTTGATTTCTAACCTTCCCTGGATGACCTGGTGACTGAAAACCATTGCAGACAACGTGAATCGTGGTTTAGCTGCCAGGAGCAGGCTCACTTTGTTGGATCTACCTCACACGTATTTTAGCCTGATATTGAATCTCAGTGTTGTCCTGTTAATATCCTTAACTGCACCGGCCTGTAATTATTAATGTTAAAATGTTCAGCAGCGTGTCGGGTGCCGTGATGTAACCTGTCGCCGTGGTATCGTTACGTTTCCCTCCTTTCTAATCACTCCCTGTGTTTTCCATTCAGCAGTCCTCCATGCAACATAAGCCATATTTACCGCTTACGTGGCCTTTGCTACTTTTGTTCGCTTCATCCTTTTCCTCCTCATGAGGGTCACCTGAGGCCTCTTCAACCCCGCGATCAGCAGCAGCAACCTGGGCCGCGACTTGGTGAGCCAGCTTCTCAGTAGCGTCCCCTTGGGAAACCTGCGGGAACAGCGGTCAGTTAAAGACAGGGGGATTTCATACAGTCCATTTACTGCGAAGACAGCACAGTCCGGGAGAAGACGGCAACATGTCAGGCGAGTTTACAACCTTCCAACAAAGCATGGAAATAAATCAAATTCTATTAAACATTACGCAGTATACTGCATGTGGATTTGTTTATCCCACATTAACGTCTTTAAGGATCTCTCCTACACTTTGTTCCAAACATCTCAGCAGCTTCAGATTCATGTTCCCCTCAGGGTGAACTGTGACAATCCTCTGACTCTCCATCTAGCGCCATCAGAAACACTTTGGTTTATGACCAAATACCTGCAGAACTGATGACTTTCCCATCGATAAGACGCCTGCCTTTGGTGTGACAGACCCGGGTTCAGTGCCCCGCTGTGACCCATCCACTAATGTGTCCCTGAGGAAGACACTTAACCCCTTGTTGCTCCAGAGGCGTACGACCTCTGACATATTTAGCAATTGTAAGTTGCTTTGGGCGAAAGTGTCAGCTAAATGAATAAATGTAGTGTTATCCTGTTTAGACGGCCCGCACATCAGAATATTCACGAACAGGGAAGAAAGCTCAATATTTGCCAAGTGTTAAAAACCGGAGGACAGAGGATCAGTGGAAAACACGAGCGCACATTAACTGGAGGATGTTTCTTTGACTGTCGCCTCTCTAAAGCAATTTTCAAGTCTCTGTAAACGGAATATGTTTCTAACAAACATAAAGAATGGAAACCAACTGCAAAATGGACAAAAGCCATAACATTATGACCACGTACTGGTCATAATGGAGGTCTCTTCTCTTTCTGACACTTTTCTGTCAGAACGATCAGCTTTTTCAGCTGTTTGACCGACAGTAGCTGGTCTGTTGGATCGGACCACGCGGGCCAGCCTTCGCTGCCCACGTTCATCATTAGCCGCTTTCACACTGCGTTATTTTCCGGGAGTGTTGCACCAATCTGCCGGCTCTCTGCCCTGTATGAAAGGTACGGGAAGGGGGTCGGATGTGATCCGCCTCTGAGCCGGGAACGTTGGCAGTAACAAAACGACGTCTGTGTGGCTACGTAACGGTCTTTTTCTCCACCGCTGGTTCCGGAAAGCCGGATCACTATAAGAAAGCATAGTTACGGTATCATGCCGCAAACGTGTTGAGTATTAACAAATGCAGCATGTTGACAGATGCTCTTTCCACATTTACTGCGGGATCTCTGTGTGAAAGTAGATAATGAACGCTGGGCACCCAACGCCGGTTCACCACGTTTCCTTCCTTGGACCTGTTCTGACAGGTACTGACCCCCGCAGACCAGTTCGTAGATGCTCTGACCCGGTCGTCAGCCATCACAGTTTGTCAAAGTGGCACAAATCCTCACGCTGCCCATTTCCCCTGCTTTTAAAACACATAACTCTGAGGACACAACGTTGACCTGCTGCCTGATAGATCCCAACCACCGACAGGTGACTTGGTGACCAGGTAATCAGCTATTCACTTCACCTGTCTGTGGTCATAATGTTATGGCCGATCATTGTATTCTCTTTTCAGAGAGATCAGAAGGTTGCTATATATTCAGTCAGTCGCCCGGACGTCTGCTTTTAAACTCAGAGGAGAAAACGAGGTCGGACAGTAAAGTTACGACCCGAACTGTCTGCTGTAAACATCGATCACAGTGAACCTAATCCCTTCAGATCTCAGCAGCTACCTTCAATGAGTCCAATAAGATCATAAAGAATCAGGAAAACCACAAAAGACCCGAGTTGTAATAAACCGTAAAAGATCCTGTAAAAAGATGGACGTGTGATGGTGAAAAGGTTTGATGACATATAATGATTATTTTTATAATCAATGAATCAGGCGGTTAATTGTTTTGATCTGAAAACCAGGAAACAGGATCCACATTGTCCTCCAGCTCAGGGTGGCGTCATTAGATGTCTCGGTGTTCTTTTGTCCAAAACAGGAAGCAGCAAATATTAAATTAATAAGCTACTAATTAAACTAATTAAACAACTGATCGTTGCAGCTCTACAAGTGGAAAATATTTCACAACAATCATTAAAGTCCCAGCAGATTTCGCAGAAGCCACCTTTTGTTGATGTCACCGCTTTTTCAATCTGAATCCGGGGTTTTAAACGCCTCGCGGCCAAAGAACCGACCGACCAATCACAGCCACAGCTCTCGCAGCATCAGCCTGATAAAGCCCGGATTAGGAAGCAGCACAGTACCTCAACCAGTAACACTCCTCACCGAAGCACCATAGCAAGCGTTTGTTTTGTTTTTAGCCGCCTTCAGACGCCAGCTTCACATTCTTTGACCATCAGTCAGCCTTGCAGCAGCAGCAGCTGCAGCCTTTGTGTCTTTATAGGAGCTGCGACCTGCTGAGCGCGATGGAAACAGAAGAGAAAAAAACCCTCTCGATTGTTTGGACTTTGTGCTGTTCGAGCACACTGAACCCAGCCAGAGAGAGATCTAGCAACACGTAGACGTGGAAGGGCCTTGCTGACGCCATTGTTGTCGCCCGCGGGGGCTCGATGTTAAATGTACCGAGGGGAACATTGTTTGTGTAGCTGAACCTGCCCCCCCTCACCCCTCCTCCCCACCCCCTCTTCATTGTCCTCATGGTTTTGCTCCTAGAGGTTTCAGGTCCATCTTGAGGCGGTTTGAGGATGTTTAAACCCTCTTCAGCTCCTTGGAGGTTCAGGATCCAAGATGGTTTCGATGTACGACCTCGACTTTAACCTTTCACGCGTCCTCTTCTTTTGTCCCGTCTTCGTGTCCTGGTTCTTTTACTTTCTTTTTCCCCTGAGAAATCTTCTCGTCTTTGCAGATCCAACAGAAGTAGTTTTGGAATCTTATCTTCTAATTTAAATCTCCTTGTTATAAATCACCCCGTCCTGCTTTAGCAGCTTCTTCCCCCTTTTCTTTTGTCAGGTTCTTGTTGCCCCCCCCCCACCTGACCCTGCTACCACCTCCTCCTCTTCCTCCTCAGCGGACATGTTTTCTGTTACTGACCGGTCGCCGGCGTCCTTCGAGTCAGAGGAACCAGGTAACTTTGACATCGTCCTCGTCCGGCCTGCAGCAGCTGGCGAGAGGAGCTCGCTCTTAATCTCTGAGTCACCCAACAAACAAGCTGGCAGATCACCATCAGAGCAACGTCACGAACGCTCCCATGAAAAGAACCATTCATCCCAAAATGTAGTAATCCAAGTGAGAAATTTATTTTCACACAACACTCGCCGGGAGAGAACCGAGCTGCGACCAGGCCGTGACGGCGCCGACGAACCAAAACACTTGCCTTAAATTCATCAAGAGTCCAAGTTCTCACTGCGAGGCTCTGAAATATATCCAGCGTCAAAGTTATCTGTTAGTTAAAACCTGGAGTCCCGGTCGATGTGATCCACATCCCAGCTCCCCATCACCTCTCACACCTCTCAGCACACCACTTAGCAGCCTCTCTACCTCGGCACAGCCAACACAACAGAAAGCAGTCCTTACCAATTGACCCCACACATTTGTTAGGTTATGCCCCCCGCGTCCCTGCAGAGGCACATATATGATCCCCGCTGCAGTTTTTAGCGCTCACACTAGAAGGTTCAGCCGGGACGCAAAAACAAAATCTGCTAAATAAAAGGAGGCCATGAACCGGCCCGGGGGAGGAGGAGTGGGGAGGGGGGGTGCTTTAGAAAGCAGGGTCCACTCAGCACTTCTGACTGCAAATGGCAACGGGTGATCCCTGGACACACAGCCAATCAGAGAGCAGACTGCACGGACTGGGAAAAGGGGGGGGGGGCTGGTTTGTTGCTGCTACTAAAAGTGTTGTAGTTAAGTATAATTTTGGAGTAATGGACGTGAATATTTATGCTTCTACTTCACTTCACATCAGAAGAAAACCTGAATATAGTTAAGTTATAAGTTATTAAAATGAGCGCGAGCTGCAGCATTAAACTTATGAACACATGAATGCATCAATAACAATAATCCAGTAATTTAAGATTATTCTGAAATGGATTTTTACTTTTTTATACAAGGTACAAAGTTGTTTATGTATCATTATACAAGCCGATGTTGTATTTCAGAAAAGAGTATGTGTTGTCCCGTCACGCGACATACACATTGGACATACAAAGACACACCCTTAGTACTTTTACTTAAGTAAAAGATCTGAAATAAGTCTAACCAAAAGACTTGAGAGTTGACTTGGACTCTAGCTCAGAGACCTGAATCTTGACTTGGACTCTAGCTCAGAGACTTGAAGACTTGACTTGGACTCTAGCTCAGAGACTTGACTTGGACTCTAGCTCAGAGACTTGAGACTTGACTTGGACTCTAGCTCAGAGACTTGAGACTTGACTTGGACTCTAGCTCAGAGACTTGAGACTTGACTTGGACTCTAGCTCAGAGACTTGACTTGGACTCTAGCTCAGAGACCTGAATCTTGACTTGGACTCTAGCTCAGAGACTTAAGACTTGACTTGGACTCTAGCTCAGAGACTTGAGACTTGACTTGGACTCTAGCTCAGAGACTTGAGACTTGACTTGGACTGTAGCTCAGCGACTTGACTTGGACTTTAGCTCAGAGACTTGACTTGGAATCTAGCTCAGAGACTTGAGACTTGACTTGGCCTCTAGCTTAGCGATTTGAGACTTGACTTGGACTCTAGCTCAGAGACTTGAGACTTGGACTCTAGCTCAGAGACTTGAGACTTGACTTGGACTCTAGCTCAGAGACTTGACTTGGACTCTAGCTCAGAGACTTGAGACTTGACTTGGCCTCTAGCTTAGCGATTTGAGACTTGACTTGGACTCTAGCTCAGAGACATGACTTGGACTCTAGCTCAGAGACTTGAGACTTGACTTGGACTCTAGCTCAGAGACTTGACTTGGACTCTAGCTCAGAGACCTGAATCTTGACTTGGACTCTAGCTCAGAGACTTAAGACTTGACTTGGACTCTAGCTCAGAGACTTGAGACTTGACTTGGACTGTAGCTCGGCGACTTGACTTGGACTCTAGCTCAGAGACTTGACTTGGAATCTAGCTCAGAGACTTGAGACTTGACTTGGCCTCTAGCTTAGCGATTTGAGACTTGACTTGGACTCTAGCTCAGAGACTTGACTTGGACTCTAGCTCAGAGACTTGAGGCTTGACTTGGACTCTAGCTCAGAGACTTGAGACTTGGACTCTAGCTCAGAGACTTGAGACTTGACTTGGACTCTAGCTCAGAGACTTGACTTGGACTCTAGCTCAGAGACTTGAGACTTGACTTGGCCTCTAGCTTAGCGATTTGAGACTTGACTTGGACTCTAGCTCAGAGACATGACTTGGACTCTAGCTCAGAGACTTGAGACTTGACTTGGACTCTAGCTCAGAGACTTGACTTGGACTCTAGCTCAGAGACCTGAATCTTGACTTGGACTCTAGCTCAGAGACTTAAGACTTGACTTGGACTCTAGCTCAGAGACTTGAGACTTGACTTGGACTGTAGCTCGGCGACTTGACTTGGACTCTAGCTCAGAGACTTGACTTGGAATCTAGCTCAGAGACTTGAGACTTGACTTGGCCTCTAGCTTAGCGATTTGAGACTTGACTTGGACTCTAGCTCAGAGACTTGACTTGGACTCTAGCTCAGAGACTTGAGGCTTGACTTGGACTCTAGCTCAGAGACTTGAGGCTTGAGTTGCTTGACTTGGACTCTAGCTCAGAGACTTGAGACTTGACTTGGACTCTAGCTCAGAGACTTGAGACTTGACTTGGACTCTAGCTCAGAGACTTGAGACTTGACTTGGACTCTAGCTCAGAGACTTTAGACTTAACTTGGAATCTAGCTCAGAGACTTGAGACTTGACTTGGACTCTAGCTCAGCGATTTGAGACTTGACTTGGACTCTAGCTCAGAGACTTGAGGCTTGACTTGGACTCTAGCTCAGAGACTTAAGGCTTGACTTGGACTCTAGCTCAGAGACTTGAGGCTTGACTTGGACTCTAGCTCAGAGACTTAAGGCTTGACTTGGACTCTAGCTCAGAGACTTGAGGCTTGACTTGGACTCTAGCTCAGAGACTTAAGGCTTGACTTGGACTCTAGCTCAGAGACTTGAGGCTTGACTTGGACTCTCACTCAGAGACTTGAGGCTTGACTTGGACTCTAGCTCAGAGACTTAAGGCTTGACTTGGACTCTCACTCAGAGACTTGAGAGCCTCTCTGAGTAGACCTCCCCAAAACATGGAAACAGACAGTGACTACGTTTACATGCAGCCAGTAACCCGTTCAAAACCGGGATATTAGCAATAACCCGGTCGCGCACGGCCATGTAAACACCGCAAAACCCGGATATGCTCATAACCCGGTTTTTAAAAACCCGGTTATTACCCCTGGGGTACCCCTTTTCTAACCCGACTATTTCGTCATGTAAATGCGTATCGGCATATCCCCATCAAAAGGAACATTGATTTGTGTTCTGCGCATGCTCTATTCGCAAGGAATCTTGGTCTTTTGAGTATAGGAACGTCTTGTATGCGTCAAACACGCATGCAGTATACCGGAAGTAAACAAGGTAAACATGGCGAGACGCAACACAGCACCGTACTTCTGGAGCGAGGAGGAAACCAGTTTTTTAATTCATGTTATTAAAAACATGAACATAATGTCTTTTATTGACGGTAGAAAGTACAGAGATACTGACATTTACATTTAGAATCGGAAATGACGCATATTGCGTCTTAAGGTTGTCCGTACGTCCAGACGTTAACCGTGCGTCGCCGTTTACATCGGGGTATTACCAATTGATTACAAATTCCATGTATACAGGAGAAACTCTGTCTGCTCACGCATGTAAAGGGCTTATCCCGAATGTTTCAGAAACCTGAATCATGACCTTAACCCGACCATAACCCGAATATTGACAGCATGTAAACGTAGTCAGTGGTGTGTAAACTCTAAAAACACGACAGTAAAAGTTTGTCTTACCGTCTCTCCGCTGTGAATTCAGCTCCATGTTGCTGCTGAGCTGCAGTTTCACCAGTCTCTACGTCAGCTGCAGGCAGCATGAAGCTTCTTTAAAGGTTCCAGCGACATTTAAATAATAGTTTGAATCTCGATAAATCCTGTTATCAAGATTCCAGGAAACTTCAGGTTTAGTACGTGTTAAATAAGGAGGAGGAAGTATTCAAGAGAATACAGCAACACTGCACTGTGAAAATACTCTGGTGTCTTACTGTAGTAAAAAGTACTGAAGTACTCTCAGCTTCATGTAGTTAAAGTATCAGCAGTAAAAGTACTCAGGTGCTGAGCAGCAGCTGGCTGCAGTGTCTCTGTCTGCTCAGTAGATGGCGCTGTGGCTGCAGGAGAGCACAGAGGGGAGGAGCATGTTGAGTCTCAGACTGAGAGGATCGCCCTGCTGTTTGTTCAGTGCTGCAGAGATCAACCTGGAGGGGGGAGGAGCGGGGGGAGGAGTGGTCTGGCACTGCAATGCAGAACATCAAATGAGAGAGGGGGGAGAAAGAGAGAGAAGGAGGAGAGAAAGGGAAGGAGGGAGGGAGAGATGGAGGAGGGAGGGAGAGAGGAGAGATGGAGGAGGGAGGGAAGGAGGAAAGAGAGAGAGGAAAGGAGGGAGGGAGGGAGAGAAGGAGGAGAGATGGAGGAGGGAGGGAGTGAGAGAGAAAGGGAGGAGGGAGGAGCTGCAGCTCTGCAGAAAGCTTTTTTTCCTGGAGGGGTTCAGCTTCAGGTTCAGGGATTCCCTGCTGGTCTGGAAAAGATCCAGGAGCAGCTCAGCTGGGAGCTTCAGAGACGAGCAGATAAAATTCACTTCGGTCTGAACTGGACAGAAACTGATCTGAATATTTATCCTTCATTTATTATGTTTATTCTGTTTCTTCATCAGTGCAGAGGGACGAGGGACAGGGAGGTGACAGGGGTCATGTTTCAGTGTGAACATGGTGTTCCTGCTGATCCTTCAGGTCTCTGACTAACGTGTTGAAGGTCCCACACACCAAAAACCACAACCTGTCTCTGACCAACAGCAGGACTGTTTATAATGAGCAAAGTCTGATAGATATTTTGTCCCAGAGTTCCCCTTCTGATGGGACTTTTGTCCCAGAGTCCCCTTCTGATGGGACTTTTGTCCCAGGGCCCCCCCTTCTGATGGGACTTTTGTCCCAGAGTCCCCTCTTCTGATAGGACTTTTGTCCCAGGGCCCCCCCTTCTGATGGGACTTTTGTCCCAGGGCCCCCCTTCTGATAGGACTTTTGTCCCAGGGCCCCCCTTCTGATAGGACTTTTGTCCCAGAGTCCCCCTTCTGATGGGACTTTTGTCCCAGAGTCCCCTCTTCTGATGGGACTTTTGTCCCAGGGCCCCCCTTCTGATGGGACTTTTGTCCCAGGGCCCCCCCTTCTGATAGGACTTTTGTCCCAGGGTCCCCCTTCTGATAGGACTTTTGTCCCAGGGCCCCCCCTTCTGATGGGACTTTTGTCCCAGGGTCCCCCTTCTGATAGGACTTTGACCCATGACCCAAACAGTGACACATTATGTCATTGTATTCCCCTTTTTGCTGGGGAACCCCTGGAACCCCCTTAGGAACCCCTGGAGGTCCCCAGACCCCTCTTTGAGAACATTGTCAGGCAGTGAGAACCTGTTCTGCTGCTTGTATCAGTTTGCAGCTGACTGATCTGATGTGAAAATGAGCAGCGGGTCAGAAGAACAAACACGGAGACAAAAAGTAGAAAGTATAAAATCATTTATTGTTACTTGTGATTGCTTTTATACTCTTTGCATTCCTCAAAGTAAGTGAAGAACAGAAAGAAGAATATATATCTGTGGTTACAACAAGCTTGTCCTCCAAAACGGTGCATACATGACATTGATAAAGACGTCGTACCATTTTAACATCGAGGTGCTCTTCATGCGTGGACGGCGGCCGCTAACATTCACGCGACCGCCAGCAGAAAGGTAGCAAAGTTCAGAGAGAACGAACCGAAAGTCCTCCGAGATTTTCAAGCAGCAAGGCAAAGTGAGCTCGGCTTCAGGCTTCCCTTTAAAACAAACGACACCATGCAGAGACAACAGACGGCCAAAGTGCATCAGTGTGGACGCCGGTGCTGTGGGACAGCGTGACTCAAACAAAGCACCACAGACAACAACCGGCCTCTCAGAACATTTATATTTGCATATTAAATCATTATATTATATCACACCTACACAGGACGCACGGGACACCAAAGTCGAGACGAACATCATTCTTTCTTCTCAGGGGAGGATCGTTTTAAAACGACCGTTTATACTTTCAGTTTGTCATTTTAGCCGATGATTTAATAACTTAATGCATCAAAACATAACTTTGAAAACCACAAATCTGTCGGTCAAATTAAATCTTAATTTAAATGATGTCGGGAACGTTCGACATCATTTAATAAAAACAGTCATTTTACCTCTCTGTGTGTGACTTTGATTCCTTTAACTCTTTAAAACACCAAAAGTCACACAAACAAACAACAAGGTTACAAAACAGCAATAACTAACCAGCCCGGGCAGCTGCAGAGGTAAAGGATGAATGTTTTTATCGATGCAGTCTGGTGTCTTTGACCGGCGATATCCTGACTGTTTCCGGCTAAACAAAAGATCTTATCCATTAGTCACATAGACATTTAAAGGGCCAGATAAACTGCAAATGAACACGGACGCCATCCTGTTCACATGGTCAGAACTTCGTCCACTCGCAGACCCTCACGGTCACAGGAAGATGACCAAATGTACACATGGAGGTTTGCATCGTGTGTTCGGCTCCATGCAGCTTCTCGTGTCGGTCCAACTGCAGAAAGCTCTAAACTTTTTCAGCATGAATGTGCCATTAAGGATGTTTTTACTTTGATTGACAGGTGTCTCCGGTTGCCATGTCAGTATTTTCAAACTCCAGGTTTTACGTTTCTTTAGAAGCCCGTGAGACATAGAAAGGTTTACACAGACCGCGGTGTCGTCCGGGCGCCACCAGGAGGTGACGCTATGACGCGCATAAAGGAAGGAAGTCGCAGAAAACTGTAAAGCTGAACGTGGAAACTCGTCGTGTTTCAAAGAGAAAACACTGCTTATAAAAATGATGGAAAGCACAGGAACTCTGAAAGAGGCACAGATGAAGACGCCGAAGCTGAAGCCAACGGAGGAAGTGGCGAGGCGTGTAGACAAATCAGAAGGGTTTAGGCTGAGCCAATCACATCTCTCCTGGGAGAGAACCCTGGGAATCTATTGGCCGTCGTGTCCTAAAGCTTATGGACATTTTGTCTGCTACATTACGGTTTGTTTAAGATCACAAACCCATCAGGCGGATCAACAATCGCTG
The DNA here is from genome assembly GCA_024633595.2 of Lepomis macrochirus. NCBI lineage: Eukaryota > Metazoa > Chordata > Actinopteri > Centrarchiformes > Centrarchidae > Lepomis > Lepomis macrochirus. The sequence goes on along the minus strand of JALXJV020000003.1, from coordinate 41,719,488 downwards.
CATCTGTCCACCGGTGTTTGTGTTCTCGCTGAGCCTTCAGAGGCACATCCGGCGTCCTCCACCACCAACGGCGGTCATGACTGACGAAGCAGACTCATGAAACTAAAAGGCAAAAGTTCGAGGAGAGACACGCGACGTCTCTGCCCGAAGAGGCACCGACGTTCACCTCGAACGCAGAAAACGGCCCGAACACACCGGGGCTTGGGAAGTTTTTGTCTTTTCACAGCAAAGCTTCGTCATTCAGAAAGTGAAGCGAGTTCCTCACGCAGCGCGATGACGAACAAAAGTAAAGACGCAAATTGAAGCGAATCTTCGGCAGCGAGCCGCCGAGTTTCCGACCTCGACCGTCGTTCCCGTAGCTGTCGGAGGCCAGAAACCAGACGCATCAGGAGGCGGCTTGGAGAAAAGCAAGAAAGGAAGTTGGACTAGCTGGTAAAGAAGTTAGCGAAGCAGAGCCTGACCTGACAAAGCATGAAGTGGCATCAGCATGTCGTTGTTTTGGCAACCTTATGAACCGTTTATTGCAATTTAATCACAGCAAAATGTTTATTTTGGGTTCATATTGCTGAAGTAACTTAATCCCGTGGTCAAACCTTCTTTAGCAGAGGAAAAAGAAGAACCAGTAGAGTCGGAGACGCTCCATGGACAGCTTGGACGTAAAAGACGTCGTGGCCGGTCGCTTGATGCGAACAGCGCGAGCGTAAAAGTTTGTCCAAAAAAAAAAAAAAAAGCGGATGAGTTAACATGCTAAATAAACAATAAACAAGATAAATGCGTCCGCTCAGCTTTACGCGGCGTGGCGGCTCCTCGAGAGTCTCCAGCATTGTTTACTGACAGGGCTGTCAGCCCCGCCCACCTCATTTACATACTACAGACAACGAAAATGCTTCATAATACCAAGATGAAAATGAGATTTTACGTAACTTTGCTGGAGCATTTCACCGTATAATTTAAAATGAACCGTCTTTTAAAAACACCCTAATTAAAGGACAATGAGTTCAAACACTTGAGGTGTCAGGATGACGACCATCCATCATGTGGGGTCTTTCACACCGAGTTTGGACGTGTGAACTCCCTCGGGCTCCATTCAGAGCTGAAAACTCATCAACATGGAAACATGCAAACACCCGGACTGACCGTCAGACATATTCAGCGCCTCACTTTTCACTACGCTGCATTAAATCTTTCACACTCGCCCTGGATATAAAAACGCTACCGATCCCGAGCGTCGAAGACTCCTCGCCGACGCCGAACACAGTGTTTAATCTGCGTGAAGGTGGAGAACTTCAGCCGCCTCTCCTGAAATGAGCCCCACAGTCTCAGAGGAAAATAGTGCTAGTGTCAGTTAATCTGGTCCGTTAGCTCGTCTCACGGAACCAAACCGTTGACCGTCAGCTGACGGTCGGGTCCACCTCGACCTTCAACAGGTTCTGCAGTCTCCTCGGCTCCAGCAGTCTTGATAAAACACACCTGTCATCTCTATTAGTGCGTAAACCTTCGATGATTGAGAGAGCGCTGATGCCCAATGAGAGCAGACCCGTTCTGGAGGTTCTGAACAGCTAAACAGACTTTGTGGACCCGACCCCATGAGACCAGGCCAACGCCAACACATTTAACCTTTCAGAACTTAATCTCCTTTATCACAGTGCCAAAGTCTTCTTCAGAGTTAAAGCCATGTTATTATTGCAGATATTATTGAAAAGGTCCGAAGGCTCCTCCTTTGGACCGAAGGTGCCGCCGTGACGGTCAAGAATCAGCCAGTCTGTCTCTCGCTGCCAACGTAACAAAGTGCTCGTCATCTGTGTGATTTCATTATTAAGATTCCTGTCGAGCGTCTGGAAGCTGAACGGGTCGAGTCCGGGACTCCACGTCCGGTTTAGGATAAGCTGTCCTTATCGGAGTCAGGGGAAGGAGGCCGCGAGATCTCGAAGAAGGAGCCCGACGACTTCCTGGATTTGAGAAGTCGCAGCATCTCAGCCAGCTGAGCTTCCAGCGCTGCCATGCGACTGTTCAGGGATCTCATGTCTCCTCTTAATTCGTGTTTCAGCTCCAGGAAAGAGGCTTGCATACTCTGCTCCGGTATCGGACAGAAGACCCTCTTCTCGTCAGACTGGACCGGGCTTTGCTCCTGTGGCGTCCTGGCGCCGCCGACTTTGTCCAAACGGAGGTCGCTCTTCGTGATGCCGCTGTCACAGGAGTCCGTTTTCTTGAGGGGCATCTCGTCGTGAGACTTAGTTCTGTCGGGCAGCGTCTCCATGGACTCGGCCTTAGAGACGCTGCTCCACGACTCGGCCTTCACGACGGACTCCTTGAATCGTCCCCAGCCTTTAGCTTTGGGCGGCTCTGCGGATTTGCAGCCGATCAGGTTTCCGTTTTGGGCGGCGGGAGCGTGGAGCATGACTCGACTGGAGGTCCTGGATGACGAGGACGCCGTGGACGTCGAGGAGGCGGTGGCCGGGCTCTCGCTCACCATGTCTATACTGGTGGAGGCGAGGACCTCAGGACGTCTGGGCGGCTCCAAGGCAGGAACGCCTTTCTCCAGGTCGGCGGCGCCCTGAACGACCCGCTCGCCGGCGAGCCGTGCCTCCCTCTGCTGCCGGAACCGTTGGAAAAGTCGTCGGACTGGATGATCCGGAGGGAGGTTCAGAGGAGCCTCGTTCTTCCTCTTCAACATCTCCTCCTCCTCACGTTTCACATCACTGATCTTCCGGAAGACGATCTGTAAACAGACAAAAAACAGAGAAACGATGAGCGCCAAAACCGACTCCGGTCACAGATCGTGTTGGCGGTGGACTTGTGTGACCATTTAGGCCTTGGACAGCTGTGACTCCGCCTCCAAACAGGACTCCCAAAGGTACAAAGAAACCCTATGTGGCCTGAGAAGGGGATTCTGGTGGATACGTTTGTTTATTCAAACACCACCTGAAGATCTTGTCTTATTTAACTTCTCACCTTCCTACAGGTGCGCTCCAGGACACTGTGACATCACTGGTGGGTGTGGTCAGAGGTGAAACAGGCGAGTTATTTAAGGTTTTCAACTATGTGATGATGGTCATGTAAAAACCTTTCATGTCATTTCAGTCTGACAAATGTGAGGATTCAGGCACAGCAGAGTATAAGGACACCTGAGTTACTTCAGTGAGCTGTAATGTGGCTGTTTAAGCAGCTTACTGAAGGTGTTGCGTTCGCCGTCACAGAAGAGAAATCAAAAGTCCCTGTTCATGTTACTGCAGCGTCCTCCTTCACTGCAACATTACAAGCTGAAACACTAAGCTAGAGACAGAGGCGCAGCGCTGGGCGTCGCCACAAGCAGCGCCGTTACTAGTTTAACCACATTTCTCAGTAGCTTGGCGGCAGCGTCGCTGTTTTCTGAACCAATTGGCTTTTCAGTAACGAAGTTCTTTCATTGGCCGAGTAGCGCGGTGATGAGATGAGATACACCTTACATTACTTTTTGAAAGCATTTGTTAAAAATGTTCTGAAAAATGTTTGCTTGCACCAAATGAAAATGCTTTGAGAAAGATTTATTTACACAATAAGAAAACATGAAATGCAATTTAGTTTTCCTTCATATATAAACAGACATTTCCACTGAAAATTGGAGCAAAGAATTGGAGTTTAAACCTTCTGATGCATCCTCACGTCCCTGATCTGAGCCTCTATCCAACACACAGTGATGCTCTGGCTAGACTCCTGTACCGGACAGTGCCAGCGAGGGTCAGTCGACTCTTGTGTAGTCAGTGTTTCCCCTATATGTGCAAGGCGCCGCTGCGGAGCTCGCCACGTGACAGGTGCTGTTCTAACAGGAGGGAGGTGCGTGGCGAGCGTTTGATCGTCCGAGCGGCAGAAAGTGACGGTGAGCGCGAGCGGAGGAAAATCTTCTGGCAGTAAATGTGCTGTGTCAGTTACAGCGTGTCGGCTTCTCAAGACCAAGAAAAGTCTGTTGTTTCCCAGCTGCTGGAAAAGTGAAGCCTGTTTGCGTTCGAGCCGGGCGACACGGCCAAAAATGACTTCACCATAAAAAGATTTCACATCATTCGATATCGATAATTATCACGATAAATGTCAAACCTTTATTTCTTTCACGTTTAAAGGCTGATTTTTGCTCCTGAGTGAAAATTTAAGGAACCAGATGGTTAAACTTTTCTTTATGGTCAGAACGGGACAAACACTTGATGCCAAACAGAGAATCACTCAACAAATCTGAGGCAGAACAATCAAGTTTTTTCAGTCCCTTTTCCTCAACAAAATAAATATTATAACAGAACAATTAAGGAGCTGAGCTCAGTGAAGCTAATTAGTGATGAGACGTTTCTTTTTGGATTTTAATCTGCAAATAAAAGTCACCTCAGAAGGGAGGAGGTTTCTCCTGCTGCCTGTTTTTTATATTAATGTCTACAGGTAAATGTCAGAAGCTGGAAAATGAAGACAGAAAAACGTGAACAGTCGTATCCAGAATGATTCAGAGGTCACATTAACAGGGTTTCAGGGGGCGACGCCCAAAACATCCTGTGGAGCAACAGAACCAACCAAAGTGCTTTCTGCAGATCTAAAGGTTGGAGTTCCTCCAGCAGATCTTTGGCTGCTGGTTATTTATTATCTGCTCCAGCTTTTCCAAATATTTGTTCAGAGATATGGTGAAAATAATGTTCCACTACGATGTGAAATTACATATTTTTCATTGTAAAAAACACACAAAAATAATTGTCTTCGCTCCACCTCAGGGGGAAACACTGGTGCTGATGAGTTTGTAGTTAAGTCGGTCTATTTCAGCAACCTGCCAATGGCGACTGACTTCATTTATGTTAAATATTTAAAAGATCTAAAACTTGCCGAGTGCAGGAAGGAGAAGAAAACTGAATGTCCCTGCGTATTTTCAAAGATGCCAGTCGACAGTCATTTAGCGCTTTTATCCGAAGGTTTTAGCCGCTCATTCATGCACACGGACGGCTGCCATCGGGACGGGAGATGTTATATGTATAAACACACACAGCTGACACAGTAGAAACCTCCGCTGAGCCCTGGGTGAACGGGCAGGAGAGCGAAATGCTTCGTGTTTCCTGTGATGCGAATCTGAACCAGCCGCGAGTTTCAGGCCATCAATTAAAACTGCATGACAACAGTGTCGAATGGAGCACTCACATCTGAAAGTAATGGATTGAACATCTGCTGAAACAAGTCATTTATTATTAAAGAAGCATCTCTGTGCTGCGCAGCTCTGAGACCTGATTGGAAAAAAAGAATTAAGAACCCACAGAAACTACAAACACAGTAAAACAGTTTTGTAAACTACGTCTGTTTTGATGCGTAAAGTGAAACTGATCTCAGGTCTTTTCTCCAGTAAACAAACAAGTCATATCTGTCTTCAGTTGCTGTCCAACAAAATAATACATTATCATTAAAAATAACTCTCGTTTGCGGTGAGTTCAAGGACTCCGCTGGAGAATTATTAGGATTTTAAGAACGTCAGAACATTTAGAGAAAAAAACATGAAAACAGTCATAATTTTAGCAGCAAAAAGTCAAAGTTTGACAAGAAAAGGTTTCAACAAGATATCAGTCATGACTGGCTCCCATAATATCTTTAGTATATTAATAAGAACCAGAGAGGATTTAGGAGAGAGACTCCTCAATAGAATCCTATGGGGAAAGTCCGTAACGCCAAAGATGGCGGCTGTATGCACATGTCCCGCCCCTTCCTGCAAGAAAGCCAATCATCTGCTTCTTAAGAGCCGAGCCGGGAAACATATTCAGCCAATCGTGTGGCTCCTCGGACGTCCGTTTCAGATGGAGCAGGTTGCAGTATGTGTTAGAAAATGATGTACGTGGTACGACTGTGTCCATAACCTTAGTTAGCTTAGCTTAGCATCTGTTCAAGGTGGGACGAGGTCATGGCGCCCCGTCCCCGGCGCTCTGCATAGAGCCGTAAATGAAGGCGGCGCGGCGTGTAGAAGTATAACCTGCGAGGAGAAACGATTTTTAAACCTTATTTTGGAGCAAAGTCGTCAAACGGTTGCAGGTTTTCCAGCTGATTCTGCAGCTTTTATGTCCCGGTGAGCAGAGAAAGAGCATCACGGCTCTCTGACCCGAGGCGTCACCAAGATGGCCGCCGAGCGGGAAGAAGTAATGTAAGAATTCTTGGAAGTCGGTAGGCTTCCTCCTCTGATTAACAGCTGAAGCGCAGCACATGGTCGTCCATGCAGCAGCAGATGAGGCGTTTCAGTCTGGACCTGCCGATCGAACTGACCAGGTGTCAGGTGACGCGGTGGCTCAGATGTTAGCAACATGGCTCCCAGCTTCAAGGTCGCAGATTTAAAACTCAGCTGTGCGTATTTAGGTTTGGCCTGTGTGGAGTTAGAGCCGATGGTGTTGGTTCAGGCACTGATGTTTTTTAAAGGCAGCTGATCACATCCTGACTCAAGGGAAAATCACGTCACGCTAAATAATTTATATGTAAAAGGTTTTCTCATAAATTCCATAGGACATTTTTTAAGTACAACAGCTACAAGAGTTAAATAAAAACCAGTTTAAAATCCGTTCACATCTGGAACGTAACCACAACAGCTGGCAGAGAAACATTTACATTTACTGATGTGGCTTTTATCCAAAGCAACTTATATTTGAGGAACAACATACAGTCAAGAACAGAGAATAAAATACAGCACGAGATCCACAGCTGACAACACGTTAATAAAAGCAGCAATAAATGCTAGTAAGCGCTAAAGGCAGATATCCAACGAAGGTTGAAGTCAAGGGCAACTGGACTTGGTTGAAGATACGGGAAGACGTTTCGTACCTCATCCAAGGAACTTCTTCAGTTCTGACTGACTGAAAGGGAAACTCAGCTATTTAACCGCAGGGGGGTGGTTTGCCAGGATCGTCGATACTGCTGGTTCGTTAGTGTTCCTGGTTGCTGTAACGACAGTTGTTACAGTCGTTAGGACTACCCGAGGCCAAGGCTGAACGACCGTTGTTGGCATCTTTACCTGAAACCAATAGGTTACGTTTGTTGACCAGTTTCATTAATAAGAAGAGTTTTTCTGAAAGGCTGAACGTGACGCTAGAATTCCCCTGATGTAAATGTGATAAGGTCAGTTGCGGTCTTTGCAGCGGCGGAGCGTGGCGTGAAGCGGCTCTCAGCTGGAGGGTTTTGGAGGTGAGAGCTGCCCCAGCAGGTCGTTTCTCTTCAGCGGCAGCATTACTGCACAGCCAAGCAGAACAGGACACGATGGCTTTCATCGATTTACAGCAGAGACACAGAGCGAGGCTGTTAACCAACCAGGAGAGAGAGAGAGCGAGCGCCGCTTATGGACACCACCACAGTATTTTATACCTCGTCTTAATGATCTGTCACTCAGGATTCAGTCTTCAGGATGAAAATATTCAGCCAGTGATTCCTTTTTTTAACCAGATCTTTGCTGAACTTCCTACATTTACTTGTTTAAGTGAAATAATCTTAAACTCTGGCTGTTTAACAAACTGTGGATGGTTTCAACCTCCGCAGCCTTTTGTTTTTCTCAGTGTAGAAGTGAAGCTTTTCTGAGGAAGTGAAAATAAAGGCAGGACTGAAGACAAGGGCTTTGATTTAGGTGTGAACAAAGGGCCCGGTGCTGTGGTCACAACTGGTCCCCCGTGAGATTTTGTTCCACTTACTGACTCGACTTTCTGTCTCTCTGATATCTGAAACCGTCTAAAGACGAACAATCTGTGGTTTTAAAGCAGCTGTTAGTTTCACTTCAGCTCTCAGTTTAGACACATCTATCCAAATCTCACCTCCTCAAATATCAGTTCTGCTTTCACAAACGACGGCCTTTTCTACGCAGCTCGTGTTATGATCTCCATCTTACAACCCGGGTCTGAAATCTACTTTTGTTTAGGAACTATTTTATTTTTACCGCTTGGCTCTTTTGAAATCTCTGCAGTAAAAGAAAAACATTCAGGCGTCACTTCGTGTAAATAATGTTGTTACTCGGGCGGCTGTGGCCCAGGAGGTACAGCGGGTTGCCCGTTACAGCTCCTCACTGCTGTCCGACCCGAACTGGCCCTCTGACCCCCACAGGGGTCCTTTACACCGGGGACCCTGGGGGACGTGTCCCCACCACATTTTGAAACGGCTGATTTTGTGTTTTGAAAATGCTTTGAGAAAAGGTTGATTTGCACAATAAGAAAAACAGTTTCCCCTCATTTATAAAAAGACACGTCCGCCATCAGCTGCAGGAGAAAATGTCTCCAGAATGCAGGAGAACACCAGTTTCAGGCTCAGACGAGGCCCCAGAGCCCCTCATGTGTTTCTGCATCAAATATTTTATCTAAATTCTGTTAGAAATCTTCTCGTCTTGTTCTCCTGCATCGTCACGTCTCCTGACCCAAATGTATCATCACGCCCTGATCTGAGCCCTAATGTCCTCGCTGCACCAGCTCCGCTCTACTTATTCTCTCCACCCGTTAGTGGACACTTTGCTTGGCCTCGTGTGTTTGCTCCATTCTCATTAGGGGCTGAGCACCCTGAAAGGTCTGATCCTGGAATCGCCCCTGATTGGCATACAACCGCCATCTGTGCGTTCCGGACTTCGCCCGTAGGATTATATTCAGCCCAGCCCGTCCTGCTACAGGCCATCAGTCAGGACGGACTGGGCCTCCTCTTCTAGGGGGGTCTGGTTAGAAACGGCGCCACAGATATTCCCAGAGCTGCGTGCGTTACGCCCGTCGCAACAATACGCTGTCGTGGCCCGGCGATCACCTGATTTCCCCACATGTGGCGGTCTGACAGAGGTCAGGGAGAAACAGGAAGTGGATTTACGCCCCTCTGACAGGAGCAGGAGGTCTGGATGTGTAACGGGTCGCCGATGACATCTGTAAATCAGTGTATTGATTGCTGGCGTATCGATCAATAGCAGGGCTTATTGAAACGACCTCGTGGGGCTCAGGGACAGCTGAACAGCTGATAACAGCAGAGAAGAAGAAGACATCAAACTGCTGCTGGCGTTTGTTAAACCTTTATCAGGGAGCATTAAGCGTTTCTGATGGTGCGTGACGGCGTCCTGGTTACCCTGCTGACGGCATGTGAGCCTCTGTTTGCTCCCCGAGGTGATTCGAGTCGGCGGTGAGGTGTTTGTGATCTCTGCAGCCTCGGTGAGCGTGTTTGTCTGCGGCGCCGGCAGAGGAGGAGGTGCGAACACGGCGGCCCGTCGTCACCCGCCTCCGCACTGTTGGCTTAGCTGACACCACACCTGCTCTGCGGGGACGACAACAAAGCAGCTCGTGTAACCCTGACGACAGAGCGGCGACGTGAAGACACACAGACAGACACGCTGTCACGTCTCCTCCTCTGTTTTGGTCCCTTTTGTTCTCATCTATGTGTCACGGTACCAGCTCAACGAGCGGCTGGGTGCCGCCGCCGCCGGGGACAAGTGGCGGGCTGCATCATTCGCATCCTCATCAGCAAGGCCCCCCACCGACCCCCCCCCCCTCAAATAATACAGTCATCTCTGCACATGTAAATATCACTTCATGTCATATCAAGCAGCAACCTGCACGCTGCACATGTTTGTTCTTAATTGTAGCTAAATAAAGTTCAGCTGTGTTAAATAAAGTTCTGTTCTGCTATTTTAAATAAAGTTCAGCTGCGTTAAATAAAGTTCTGCTGCGTTAAATAAAGTTCTGCTGTGTTAAATAAAGTTCTGTTGTGTTAAATAAAGTTCTGTTGTGTTAAATAAAGTTCTGCTGTGTTAAATAAAGTTCTGCTGTGTTAAATAAAGTTCTGTTGTGTTAAATAAAGTTCTGTTCTGCTGTGTTAAATAAAGTTCTGCTGTGTTAAATAAAGTTCTGTTGTGTTAAATAAAGTTCAGCTGTGTTAAATAAAGTTCAGCTGCGTTAAATAAAGTTCAGCTGCGTTAAATAAAGTTCTGTTCTGCTGTTTTAAATAAAGTTCTGCTGTTTTAAATAAAGTTCTGTTGTGTTAAATAAAGTTCTGTTGTGTTAAATAAAGTTCTGCTGTGTTAAATAAAGTTCTGTTGTGTTAAATAAAGTTCTGCTGTGTTAAATAAAGTTCTGTTCTGCTGTTTTAAATAAAGTTCTGCTGTGTTAAATAAAGTTCTGTTCAGTTCTACCTGTTCTACATAAACACCGGCCGTTCTGCTGTGTTAAATAAAGTTCTGCTGTTTTAAATAAAGTTCTGTTGTGTTAAATAAAGTTCTGTTGTGTTAAATAAAGTTCTGCTGTGTTAAATAAAGTTCTGTTGTGTTAAATAAAGTTCTGCTGTGTTAAATAAAGTTCTGTTGTGTTAAATAAAGTTCTGTTGTGTTAAATAAAGTTCTGCTGTGTTAAATAAAGTTCTGTTGTGTTAAATAAAGTTCTGCTGTGTTAAATAAAGTTCTGTTGTGTTAAATAAAGTTCTGCTGTGTTAAATAAAGTTCTGTTCTGCTGTTTTAAATAAAGTTCTGCTGTGTTAAATAAAGTTCTGTTCAGTTCTACCTGTTCTACATAAACACCGGCCGTTCTGTTGTGTTAAATAAAGTTCAGCTGCGTTAAATAAAGTTCTGTTCTGCTGTTTTAAATAAAGTTCTGCTGTTTTAAATAAAGTTCTGTTGTGTTAAATAAAGTTCTGTTGTGTTAAATAAAGTTCTGCTGTGTTAAATAAAGTTCTGTTGTGTTAAATAAAGTTCTGCTGTGTTAAATAAAGTTCTGCTGTGTTAAATAAAGTTCTGCTGTGTTAAATAAAGTTCTGTTGAGTTCTACCTGTTCTACATAAACACCGGCCGTTCTGCTGTTTTAAATAAAGTAAAAACAGCGAGCTGGTGCCTCAGTTTAAAGCCTCTGACGGACAAAACGCCTTCCGTCCAGTTATCTGCAGAACCGACAGACAGCGACGGCGGACGCCGCTGCAAACCCGGGTTTGGGCGACACAAAGACACGTGTCAGGCGAGCTGACTCACCCTCTTCCTCAGGTTGTAGGTGAGCACCAGGTTTCTGGCGAAGTGGTTTGCGAAGGCCGAGTAGAACTCCAGGACTTTCTGCAGCTCGTCCCGCTTGATGATGTGAAGGTCGCAGTAGGTCAGCGCTCGCACGTTAGCGCAGGACTGCGCCAACGTCATCTCCTTCCAGAACACGTCACCGAACACGTCACCTTTACCTGCAGAGACAAAGACAGGTGAGGTCACAGACAAAGGTTTTTATACTTTACTTTTTTTAATGAGTTTTTATGTCGTTTTGAGTTTCGCTTTAGTTTAAAAGTCAGTTTGCAGGTTTATTTTTGTTTGAATTGTTTGAAAAGGCTTCGTTTCAGTTTAGTTTTTATTGGTTTAGTCTTTTGGAATTCGCTTACTGCCGACTGGCTGTGTTCAGGGTGTGAATTAAACAGTGACACCCACAAGGGGGGGGGCAACTTTTTTCCAGGTCAAAAACAAAACCCAGTACATTTACATTTATTCAATTTAGCTGACGCTTTTATCCAAAGCGACTTACAATTGCTATGTCAGAGGTCGCACGCCTCTGGAGCAACGAGGGGTTAAGTGTCTTGCTCATGGACACATTGGTGGATGGGTCACAGTGGGGGATTGAACCCGGGTCTCTCACACCAAAGGCTGATAAATCAAATTCATTGCACCGGTTCACGGCGCCCCGTCGTGCCGTCGTGCCGCACGACAGCAGACCACCAACACAGACGAACACAATACTGAAGCAGAAGTGAAAAATAAAACACACTTTGCTTTATCATCTCTAATCCCTCATTCTGATCATTTCAGCTTTCAGCTGCTTCTTCTTTTTTCTCCCTTCCTGCTGCTCATGTTGACTGTGAATCAAACAAAATCTGCGTTCAACACAGCAGCAGCGTCCAAACACAGTGAGCCCTCAGTCCAGACCTGCTCTAAGCCTTTTGTTATCAGTCAGCACGATTTAAATAAAACTGAATACACCTGGAGCAACACACCTGGACTGTAACAGACACCTGGACTGTAACAGACACCTGGGCAGGTAGAAGCCCTGAACTGCAGAGTGAAGACAAACATCTTACGCTTTAAATGAAACGATCACATGTGAGATGATGTGGTGGTGGTGAAAGTACAGGTAGCTCAGATAACTCCTGTCAGCGTGTGGGGGGGGGGCTGGACTGAAGACAGACAAGACGTTCAACTAACGTCAAAGTTAGGAAATGGTGCGCTTAGGGTCACATTTTTTCTTAAGGGAGACGGAATACATTTAGCATTTATACGAACTAGTGCCGGGGGTCAAGTCCCCCTGTAATCCAAACCAAGGCTGTGTTTCTGGTCCAGCTGCTACCTGAGGTTCTTTTCACAAGTACTCAAGGCCATACGTTCGAGGACGTCCTGCACTTGTTGGTCCCCCGAGTCCAAACATCCATCCATCTAGGCGGGGGAAGGGGGGCTGGAGCCGATCCCAGCTGGGGTTCACCCTGGACAGGTGGCCGGTCCATCTCAGGCCCCCGTGTCCAAACAGAATTAGGAAAGTGCTGCACCGTCTGCGTGGAACCTTGTTCAGGACTCGTTGAAACTGGAGGCCTTTATTTCTCACAGACAGTTCGGATCTGGAGGATCTGGATCAGGTGAACGTCGGTCAGCGTCGCCGTTTATAAAGTTGTGTTCTGCCTTATTCAACACACAGCTTGTGTTTTTTGTGTGCGTACCTGATGTCTTTTATATGTTGGAAACTCGCCTTGGAAACGTTATTAGCAGCCAGCAGGGACCAGTTTTTACCTTTGAGGGATCAGGTTTGGTCACTTGAACTAATGTCTTCCAACCTGAGCTGCTGTGTAACAGAATGTTACAACAATATTCCAGGACAGCACCAGATTTTCCAGGACAGCACCAGATTTTCCAGGACAGCACCAGATTTTCCAGGACAGCACCAGATTTTTCCAGGACACCTTCCTTTCTCTCATTTCACCTCTTGTGTTAGAAACCAAAGCGTCACTTTAACCTTTAACACGTGGTATCAACGCTTCCTCTGAGCCGACCTCTGACCTCCGCCCTCTCCCGTGTCGACGCACCAGTGGGTCACAATGACGAACGCTGCCGTTAATGAAGCGCCGCGGAGACGCCACACATCCGTCAGAGCGAAGGCTGCGGCCGCTCCGATAGAACATCAGTCTTAATGTGAAAGGAGGAAGCGAAGCTGAGGTGAGAAGGCGCTCTTTAAATAGCGTGATGTGAAACTCAGAGAGCTGCAGTGAAAGTCTAAATATTTATCCAGAGAGGACGTGCAGCTGATGAAACGTCTGCTCATTATCTAAGAAGGAAAAGCAGAATCTGCAGAGGCTCGTTTCCTCTCAGCAGCTTCAGGAACTCCATTACCTTAAATATCAGAGTTAGGATCAGCTGACTTCTGTCTCGCACTGCAGTCAACAGACATCTTAATAAAATCCAATATTAAATATAATTTAGTCCATTCTGATGATTAAGAAAGGAGCCACGAGCTTTCCTGTTTGTCTCTATCTGGTTTTTATTAACGTTAACAAACATGTAACACAATAGAAACCACACACGGGTTGGCCGCTCGCTCGCTCGCCTCCATCACCCTGCTGCGGTGGAGTTTGCTCGCCGTGATGTGGGAAACATTTGGTAACAGTAAGGTCTGAGCTCGCTGTGCTGTTAAAGCTTGGTCATCGTGACTTCACAGTATTTCCTGTCTCCTGCTTGTTTAGGCTGCAGCAAAGGAGAGAGAGAGAGAGAGCGAGCGAGGGATTCGGGTCAGCTCGGTAAAGTGAACTCTTTCAGCCGTGACGATCGAGTTGTGAAAATCTGATCCCGCGACAGCCCCGATGTGTTCACCAGGAGACTCTAAAGGAATCAGCATGTTAACGTGCAAAAACTCTTTTAAATTCAAATTAGCTTTATTGGCATGAATGTGTAACGATATTGCCAAAGCAGCATACAAACTACATAAGAGTAATTAACCCCATACATTTAATTAAAGAAATAATTAAGGCATAAAGTTATGAAATCGTGTTAAAAATTTAAATTAAAATAAATATTAAAAATTAAAATAAAATAAATAAATAAAACAGTAAGCGTGTGAGTTAAAAAATTTAAATATATAAAAGATTTAAAATTAAAATAAATTCAATAAAACATTAAGTGTGTGTGTGCAAAAAAAATTTAAATATTAAAATAAAATAAATAAATAAAACTGTAAGCGTGTGTGTGTTAAAAAATAAAAATATATTAAAAAAATTAAATAAATAAATAAAACGGTAACGTGTGTGTATATATATATTAATAGACAAAAAATTAAAAAACAATAATTAATTGATTGAAAAAAAAAAGAAATCAGTATCAAATGTAAAAACAAAACAATGACTAAAATATATCTTTCATTTCATCCTGGAGCCGAGTCCCTGCTGCACATCAGGGAGGTTTTGTGAGTCACGTAAAGACTCTGACAGCTGTTGGTTCAGCTTCCTGTTTGTTTCTGAACGCTCTGCCTCTGTCAGAAAAAAAGCAAACCCAGGCAGCGTTTTTAAGGAGAAGAAGAAGAAAAAAAAAGACGCTTTGCTCGCTGATGGAAATAGAAACCGTGTTTTGTTTGTGGTTTGCATGTGAGGCGGCGGAGCGTCTCGCTGTGCGGCAGGTGACTCTGAGGGGCTCAGGTGTTTCCTCCGGAGGCGGAGGTGGTGTCAGCTGGCGGCGGCTAAAAACACATTTTCAATCTCAGACCTAAACACAGCGCCGACACTTCTGTCCCTGTTATAAACCTGAGAGAAGGGTTGACGGACGAGTCCGACCGGGACAGCGTCCAGAGGGTTCTGCAGAGCCGAGCCGTGACTCTGACAGGAAATCTCCCTGATATTAGCTTCGCCGTCACCACGACAGACAGCAGGACGTCCACAGGACAAAAGTAAAGTCGGAAGAAGCCTTGTTGGAAAGCAATATTTAGAGTGACGAGAGACAGGCTCAGTGGAAATCCTGGTTCTGAAGGTGGATTTCGTTCAGGGTCAAGTTTTAACTGCGTCACACAGATTTAACAAGGGGTTTTATTTTATTTAAAGGTTCAGTGCGAAATATTTCTGAGGATCAACAGAAATGCAATATAAGATCCATAACATGTTGTCAGTGGCGTGTAAAGACCTGATATAATAAAGCTTTATGTTTTTACAGACACCGCGGGCAGCCCCTTACATGGACGTCGCCTCGCCATGTTTCTACAGTAGCTGAAAAGGGACAAACAGCCTACAGAACCTCTTAGTTCGCTGAATAAGGCAAAAAAACATTTTAAAGGTACACAGAGCTGTTTGCTCTACTTTGATCCTAATGTTTGATTTCTGATTTATTTCCTTTCTATTTTGAGAATCTGCACTTTCTCTGTTTCATCATCAGGTTCTGAATCTGAATTAAATGGACAGAAAAAAAAAGTTGGATCTAAACACGAACATTTGGCTTTAAATTGGGTTCAGAAAAAAAACATATTCAACCATAACGAAAAAACAATCCTCTGAACAGGAGCAAATCTGCTCACTGAGTAAATAATAATAACGGCGGCGCTGTTGAAGCCACACTGAGAGTTTTATCATTTTATTTTGAGTTAATTTATGATGTTTTGATTTGAATAAATACAAATAAATGTGGTCATTTTGTTTTGACGGAATGATCCTGCTCCGCTGACACGTCGCCCTGAGCAAGCTAAACGGCCTGCGTGGAAAAGCGACTTCAGGAAATTATTTTAAATTGTGTGTTTGATCCTTTTTGAGTCGAACTGACTGGAGATGTTTTTTAGAAACGGCTACACATTTTCAGGCATCCATTCAAAAACCCAACCACCTCACCTAAAATGGCCACCACCTCGTCGTCCTGGATGACCTCCAGCGACCCCGACACCACGAAGCAGAGGCTGTCCACGCTCTCTCCGGCGTGGTAGATGAGGTCGCCCGGCGCGCTGTGGACGGTCTGGAACTCCATGGCGAGGGCTCGCAGGCAGCCGTCGCTGGCCAGGCGGAACGCCGGGTGCTCCTTAAACACCTTCCTGTTCAGGTGGACGCAGATATCCGCCCGCATGTCCTTGGGACATATCTGCAGCACCTGCAGACGCAGAGGTCACACAGAGGTCACACAGAGGTCAAAGTTCAACTTCAATTTATTGTCACTTCCCCAATACATTGAAAACATGCAAGCAGCTAAACGTCCTCACGTTCCTTCTAACTGACTTTTCATCTTGTAACTGCTTGACTTCAGATGTCCCACGTGAGCAGGAATCCTGGCGGAACAAGTTTCAGGTCTTTTAAAATGAAATGAGCCGCAACCTTCCCTCAACCTGTAATGTTTAATCATAATTTCTGCTGTTGAGGACGTAGACAAGAAAAACATCAGAAGCCTTTAGTCTTGAGCCTGGACTCATGAACAGCCGGCAGATCCCCGGCTCAGAGCTTCACATCAGTTCTGAAACCGATAACTGGTGATGATCTTCTCTTCAAAGCTGAGCATCTGCGTTTGCCAGCTAATCGATCCGAGCTTTCCTTAGAAGATCGCGTTTATTTTTCAAATGACAGACTGTCATCACACCCAGGAGGGTTCGGTGTAATGATGTTACTTTGGCTTCTTTTACTCGTTTCCGATGGGTCAGTTCTTTCACCCTTCGACCGACGGCCCTTTGCCTGTCTGCATTTTCTCGTCGCTTTTCTAGCGTAGCTATTCAGCCGGCGTGCTGCAATATGCTTTGGCTGTCCGGATTTTCCCCGGCGCTGTGGTGTCCAGCTTTAAATGCTCAAGTTGTTTAGTAATCCTCCTGTGGACAGATTTGATTTATGGTTGTTGCTCCGTGCAGATGCAGCGGCGGAGGCCTTCTGGAGTCCGTCAGCAGAGAGACACTGTGGGGGCAGGAAGTGGGAGGACTTCAAAATAATGGCTTTCTGGCCCGACACACAGAAGAACGATGCTAAAACCAGAGGACAGAACAGAGTCCAGGGTGTATCGGCGCTCTGCAGTGCGACCGTTTTGCCAGCGTATGGCCCTAAAAATCAACGTGTGCAAACCAATAAAATGATTTACAAGCACAATGTGCTCGTAACCGGGAGAGATCCTGGTGGGCGGGCCGCTCGGCGGCAAAAAACAAAGACAGAGACGTGAGCAGCTGCAGTGGCGGCGAAGACAGCAGGAAGACAGAGTCGAGGCCAGCTGGATATTCAGCTCAGACACTTTGTTGATACTGACTGTCACGATCACTTTTGTCAACTGACCAATCACAGCCTGGATGAGGCGGGACGTCAAAAATTTTGACGTGCTACAGTCAGGTGTTGAACTCGGCTCTGAGCAACAAATGAAGAGACCAATGTCGGCCGTTGTTCCTGATGACCGTGCATATAGTAAAATAATATAATGAATGTATCAACAGACTAACAGGATACTATTAGATTAACATTGAACTTTTTATCCAATGTTCTAATATTTCACTAGTACGCTCATTTAGACTAGTTTGTCTTCCATGTTGTAGAAAGAGCCTCTGCAGTTTGGGCTCCTCCAGCCTCCTGACTCTTCTTCTGTTTTACTAAACTTATTTTCGTACCGTTCAGTAGTCTCGTTTACAGTAGGTGTGGCGTGGATTGTGTGGCTGCTGCTGGCGTCACATTTAGGTTTTTTTGCGATGAGTAATTTTAAAAGCTTTTTCAAAACATGTTTCAATATTTTAAAAAGCTTTGACAAAATTTTAAGGCCAACGCCGAGTGTCCAGACACCAGGATGTTCACTTCCATGGTCCTCCGATGGTTTCACACGAGTCGAACACAAGGAAGCACACACTTTTTTCTCACTGTGCTCTGAAAAAAGGTTAGCGTAGAGCCCTGACATCAAGACTCTGGCGTAACAAAAGCTCAAAGATCAGAGTTCCTGAATAGAAGCAGTTAGATGTTGTAGGTCTGTTAATCATAAAAACCAAGTGATTCAAACGAGGAGAAGTTTCCACGAGATCAGTCATCGGTCGCCTGGACTTAACCACGTCTGAGTGAGCGAACAGTCAACAACCCAAACCTCTGACCCCACAGGAGGCACGAGGTGAGGCAGCGAGGCTGACAGGGACTGAAGACGTGGTTTCAACTGTGATTAGATTGTGTCTGAGCGGACTGGGAGGAGATGAATGAATTAGTGCTGGGATCAGATACGAAACCAGCAGCAGGACCCTGACTGACAGGGACAGGGCTTTTAAATACAGAGAAACCATCAATAAATGCTAAAAGCTGTAGTTAATAAGATTCCAAGTCAGTTTTCGTGTTCCTTTCCTGTTTGGATGCAGCCCATCTAAAATCAAAATCAAATCAAAGCCAGCGGCAGCAGAGCAGCACTTCCACAGGAGCAGAGCAGATAAATTCTGATGTTACTGTTTTTACTTTTGATCTGGTGCTTCTCCTGGTTCGGGCCTCTTGTGGCACTTTTCTATTGTTGGTACCTCTCGACTCGCTTTTGGCACGCCGTCCTCCATTTTCCATCGCAGATTGTACCCTCTTAATGTAGCTGGCCATCACAGCAACGCCGCAACGAAACTGCCACCATGTAAGGTTCAACGCCACCCACCAGAGGGTGCTGTGAGGGCGACCCGCCTGCCCGTTAGCTTCGCTCGCCAGCCCTTAACTCCGAAAATATGTACGCACATTTGCCAGTATATATCAAAAACTGCCAACATGAAGTGGATTTAGTGATGAAAACTGTAAAATGTAAAACACTTCTGGTGCGCGCAATGATGATGCAGTGAATAGTGACGATTCTCTCTGACCAATCAGGAGTCTGCAGTGTTTTCAGGTACAACGATTCCCCAATGGAAAACCAGAATGGCGGGTCGAGCTGGTTCCATGCAGTGGAAAAGGGCCATGAGTTGTAATGAAGGAAAATCTCATATTTATCCTGAGTCCTGACCCGTCCATCATCCTTGGGATGAAGTGGACTGTGAGCCAGACCTTTAGGATAACTGTATATAAGATACACCGATCAGCCATAACTTCATGACAGGAGAAAACACTGATTATGTGGTTTCCACAGAACCTTTCTGGATCTATCAGGCAGAAAACGACTTGGATAAGGGCCGAACTGTGATGGCTCGAGGGCCGGGTCAGAGCCTATCAGAAGTGGTCCAAGGAAGAGAGACCAGAAGGAGGTCATAATGTTCTGGCTGATCGGTGTATTATGGTGAATAATGTTGTGGAAAACTCACCAGGTGAGTCACAAGCAGCAGCTGTCAATCTACACTCAGCGAGTCCGGCTGAGTGATCGTCTCATGTTTACTCTCACGATCCAAAAAAGTTTTACAAAACCCTGCAAATACTTGAACAAGTTTGACTTTGTTGGTGACATCACAAAACGCCACGTGTTTGTGATCGTCGCCTGAATCCACCGTTTGAACCGAGCAGCTCGTGAGGCGTTTGTTACCTTGTCGGTGTCGATGCCTCTGGACATGGACCAGGTGGACACGATGTAGTCCATCACCCGCTCGCTCAGGCCTTTGGGGACCTGGTAGAGTTTGAGGAAGTCCCGCACGCTGTTGAGCATCTCGTGGTAGCGGTTGGTGTTGGCGTACATCTGCTGGAAGATGGTGGTGACGTTACCGAAGATGGTGGCGTAGAGCAGCGCTGTTAACAGGAAGGAACATTTAGTTTTTTTGGGCTTTTTTTTAATCTAAAAGACATAAGAGATCAAAATATTTAGATGTTTTCTGGCTTAAATGTTCATCCATGTTTAATCCAAGTTTGACATGCTATTACAGGCTGAGTTCAGTGTCTCTGTGACTAATTGGGTCACAAAATGTTTTGAAGCAGCAGCAGTGAACCAGGGCTGCACCGTAATCCTTGCACCCACTCAAAGTCCGTCCTCTAGTTTACTTGTTTTTGTCGCCGACAGGCTCCGATTGTAATTGTAGTTTCACCTTGCAGAACACGGGAGCTGCTGGCTGACCTCTGTCTCGGTCTATAGTTTAGATCCAGGCAGCTAGAGGCGTAAAATTATGGCTTTTGTCAAGGGAGTGTGGTGGCGTGGACGAGAGCAACTTAGCAACTGAATTTCAGTGTCCATGTTTATGCAGATGATACTCATATTTATCTGCCCTTTCAGATCTGACTGCCTCAGTCTGTGTTTGATGCTTTCCAGTTATCACTTCTTAATCGCAGACTTGTTTTAAATGAGTACATGGTCTTCTTCATATCCACCAGATTCACTAATTAAAACTTTAAATACTACTCATATTACTCTTCCTGAGGCATACAAATACTCCAGGAATCTGGCTTGTCGACAGACTCTCATTCAAGATTCATGTTCAACAAACTACAGCTGTTTTTCTGTATAGAATTAAAGGCTATCTGTATTTTTTTAACAGTATCCAGGTATCCTGTGGTGTCTTGTCAGATTATTAAAAGCATTTTATTACATTCACCACTTCTCGTTGGATGGATGAAGCTCTGCTGTTGAAGCAGCTAAACTACCTCACATCCATCCGCACGTATGCAGGAATCTTGGTGGAACCAGTTTCAGGTCTTTTAAATGGAGTGAACCGCAAACTGTAATTCCTAATTACCTGAATGACATCCGCCCTGTAGCCTTAACCCCCTTAGTGGCTAAGTGAAGGGAGAAGGTTGTCAGCAAACATCTTACCTCATGCATAAAAGAACAATTTGCTGGCAGGACGTTATTTACCCTTACCATGGTTAACGTGGTCTCCGCTCAGCTCCACCAGAATAACACACATGCACAGATTTTAACTCACTGCAGATCCATATTATTTAGGTGTCAATGGGGGTCTTGTACATCGGGTCAAGGACTTTTTAACTGACCGCCCACAGAGAGTCCATGTCAGAGGAATGGATGAAGTTGTCCTAAACACAGGAGCACCTCCGGGTTGTGTTCTATCACCATGTACACTAATGAGACGACAGCAGTTGTGAACTATGTAAATATGCTGATGACACTGCCTTAGTTAGTTGGTCTCTTTTATAAGAACGATGCTGTGTCTGATTACTTTGCTCAGGTATACAGGCTGGAGCGGGGGTGCAGCTCCAGCTGTCTGTCAACCAATGCTGTGAGAACAAAGGAGCTGACTTTACATAACGCAGGGCCACCCCCCTTGTCGCTTCCACTCCGCGGTCAAACAGTGGAAACTGTAAACAGTCCAGGTACACATATTCAGTTTCACAGTTTCAGTGAGAATACTGAAGGAGTTTGGAGTCATTCAAAATGTATGTCAGCCTGACAGAGTGCTCTTGTGTTTAATATCTCGGCCATTTAACAGATAAAGAAAAAAAAACTAACTGGCCAGGATGGTCAAAACAGCAGGAAGGGTAATAGGGTGGCAACAGTCAGTGGATGACCTTCACAGTACAGCTCTACATAGGAAGGCCCTGACGCCGCCTCCATACGGAGTTTGAGCTGCTCCCTTCAGGACGACGACACAGAGAACAGAAATATCTATAAGCGCAGTGCAGTAAATAATAATAATAGTAATAATGCATTACATTTATATAGCGCTTTATCATAGACACTCAAAGCGCTTTACAGATTTATAAATCTAACGAACTGCGCTGACAGAAAGTACATTGTACACTGTGTGTGTGGGGTTAACTGCAGAGATGCACGGCAGCGACGTGATGTGATGTTGTTTATATGTCTGTTTGTGTAGTGATGTTTTTATTGGTCTGGTGAGACCAGAGAGGATTTTGCAGCCTTAGATGTTTAACTGTCGTGTTGTTTCGATGCTGCAAACTTTTCTAATGTTAAAGAAACAAGACAGCTGTCTGTAATGTTCACAGGGAGCGACGGAAAGCTGGGACAAGAGGAAACTGTCACTGATCAGGTTCATTTTGGAATCTGGGTTGTTGTTTTTAAGCTTTTTTGGAATAATGCACATTTGTTCCTTGTATTTTTAAATTGCAGTGCATCTTTTCTTACTGTGCTCATTTGTTAGTTAATATTTCTTTGTGCAAACTCATTTTCAGGAAACGTTTCAGAAATGATGCTTTTAAAAAGTGTCCGCAGCGTAAACGACACCTCTGGTTAAGGGTTCAACCGTTTTGACCACTGCAGCTTTCAAACGCTGTCAAAACTTGATTGTTTCAGAGGTTTTTTGCCGCCTGACTTTTAATTTCACGCCTCTATTCCTCCAGTTTCGACTCTCAGTGAGGCCGTCTGGGTTTTTTCAGTCTGAGAGCCGACGGCGTTGGTCAGACGCGTCTCTGTGTCTATCAGATTAGCCGTTAGCGTCTCAGCTCATCAATAAAAGCTGCTGCACTCCGTCCCTGACTCAGCCCCCCCCCCCAGTCGTCAGCAGAATGGACCCAGGGTCACCGGATCAATACGGACCCCGTCCACCAGCAACACCCTGACAGCAGCTCAGACCGCCGAACCAACAGGAAGTATCATTAATCATTTCACACAGGCCTCAGTGCGACCTTCACAAAGGTTACACAGCGGAGGGCGCCGAGCTAGCGCTGAAGCAGCAGGTCCGGAACCAGAGCCAGGCCCGGGAACCAGAGCCAGGTCCGGAGGTTCACCGCTGAGGAGCTGCACACAAGCTGTTTGAGTTATTTTTAACTTGCTGGACCAAAGGAACTGTTCAGACACTCAGAGCTGCATTATTTTACTCACAGATCTACAAACCACAGCAGAATCCGGATCAGCCTCACTGGCGAGCAGGTTTTACACATACAAGCGGCTTGATTTGGTATTTCGGTGCTGGACAATAATCACGAAGCTGATGTTTAGCCTCAGTCTTTCTTTGGTCCTGACTGAAATGCACCTTCAGCGACGAGAATCAGGTCAAATACTAAAAAACAAACCTTAACAAACAACTCTGTCCTCATTTTCCTAGACCCACCCGTCTTTCACGCTCGTTCAGCTCAGAGACAAACGTTTGAAATGATTCGTTTCTACATCAGGTTTATCTGGAAAGCTTTAAGGAAAAATTTACAGTGTTTTTAATTAATTAGTGGATTAAAGGCTCTTCTTCTCAGGTCGACATCTTTCTTTCTTTATTCTAATGTTCATACAGGGGGAAAAGTTTCACATCTTTAGATATCGATAATTATCACGATGAATGTTTAAATTCTGATTTCCGCTCCTGAGTTAAAGTTAAAGAAACCTGATGGGTAATTGGGGCTTAAACTTTTAAACTTCACGGTCAGAACACTTGAGGCCAAACAGCGAATCTGAGGCAGAACATTCAGAACAGTTAAGATAAAATCTTTGCCAACACATAGACACGAGGAAAATTGAGTAAAAATCAGTCCTTCCTTTCAGTCCTTCTTCTTCAATAAAATAAACATCTTAATGAAAAATAAAGTCCTAATTTGTCTATGATTCAAATTGAATCTTCATTGAACATCTGTTATACTGTTATTGTTTTATTGTCCAGCTCTTGTCTGTTAGTCTCAGCTGTTTTTTTCAGGCGTGGTCATTAAATAAACAGAGAACATGAAACGGCCGGACGTCGGATGACACGCGGCGTAACGTTGCCATGACAGCAGCGGGGCAGAAGTTAATGCAAGTCAACGTATTTACGTAATCGATTACGCCGAAACCACCCCGGTCCTGTTATTAGCACGTTAACGTCTCGGTATATTGTACGAATCCAGAATATAGGAAAGTTTCACTTTCTGAATTAAATTGTGGGAGAAAAAAAACTTTTCCACGATATTCTAATTTCATGAGCCGCAGGTGGAGAGAGGAGACGAAATATGGCAATTTGAGGTTTCCTTTAATGTAAAGTGGGGGTGCACGATATTAACTAAATGTGATGTGATGTTAATCATGAATTCTGCGATATTGTTAAAAACAGAAGTCAAAGGCTCCTGTTTCGTCTTTTCTTTCACTCCTCTTCTCGGTTTTCTTTTTGTTTCTCTCTCTTCGCTCACACTCGTTTTTAAGTGTGCACACACAGACGCTGTGTCGGCCCTCAGCGGATTAAACTTTACGCGGGAACATAACATTTATTACCCGTCTGTGAAAACACATAATAATGATCCGTCTCCTGGTGTCCTCGCAGAGGTCCGGTCCCTCTGAGAGCAGAGATGGAGGATGTTCTGGAAAGAAAGTGGACCAGTTATTTCTGTGCTTCCTGTCAGAATCGCTATGCTAATGAGCCAAACCCCATCCTGGATTTCACAGCAGCCGCTCTCCCATCGGCCTCCAGCGGCTCATGTGTTCATCCGACTCTCTGCTTCTTTCAGTTCTCCTCGTGAATCTAAATAAGAAACCAAAAGGTTTACCCACACTGCACTGCACCCTCAGTGCGGTCTCAGTACAGTGCCTCTACAGGAGCCCCGGAGGGACAAACTGTCAGTCAGCAGGATGAAACCAAGCTCAAACTGGGTGAGACGTTTCCCTTCACTGGACTCTGTGGCCTCCTCGGCAGCGTTTCACTGCTGCTGAGCAGTTTTTAATGAATCCCACACGGCGTGTCGACATGAACGAAACCGGGAAAAAGAAAAAAAAGGTGTTTTTCAGCCTCGTATTGGAGGTGATGTGTGATGTGAATGTGATCCGGACCAACAGACTGGAGATCCTGAAGTGACAGGAGAAGACGGCAGCTTCCCACAAAGACGAATTGTCAACATTAAAAAGCTCCTGGAGAGGAAAAGCTTTTAGCGGCGGACCTTCCCTCGGCTCTGGAAAGCCTCCACAAAGCGTCTGCCGGCCCTCACTGCTAGCAGCTCAGTGTCAGCGGCGTAGCGTGAAGATGTCTGCGTATGTGCGCGTGTCCACAAGCAGTCGACTTGAAATCCACATCATGCAAATGCAGAAACAACAAATCTTAGCAACTGTCTGCCGCTGCATGGACGTCTGGTTGACTGCACATGTGCAAGAAAGCGTACGCAGATGGACATTACAGCAGAGGTCAGGGCGACCGGACACGGATACATCAAACTGTATCTAAAAATAAAAGTTCAAAATAAACTAGAAAATACAGCAGCCAAACTTCTGCAGCAACTCGGGGTTCAGTGTCTTGCTCGGGGACACGCTCACGTAGAAGTTGTCAGGAGTGGAGACAGGAAACGTTAAGGTAGTCAAAGTACGGGTTTAGCAAGGCGGTGCAAGATGCTAAATAGGGGGGGGAATCGCAGGCTACCTCACGATACACGATACAAGGCTCACGATACGATACACGATACAAGGCTCACGATACGATACACGGCTCACTATACGATACACGATACAAGGCTCGCGATACGATACACGGCTCACGATACGATACACGATACAAGGCTCACGATACGATACACGATACAAGGCTCACGATACGATACACGATACAAGGCTCACGATACGATACGGCTCACTATACGATACGATACAAGGCTCACGATACGATACGGCTCACTACGATACGATACAGGCTCACGATCGATACAAGGCTCACGATACGATACGATACAAGGCTCACGCGATACGATGCGATACAATACGACGCATACAAGGCTCCACGATACGATACAAGGCTCACGATACGATACACGATACAAGGCTCACGATACGATGCACGATACAAGGCTCACGATACGATACACGATACAAGGCTCACGATACGATACAAGGCTCACGATCGATACAAGGCTCACGATACGATACGATACACTATACAAGGCTCACGATACGCTACGATACACGATACAAGGCTCACGATACAAGGCTCACGATACAAGGCTCACGATACGATACACGATACATGCTCACGATACAAGGCTCACGATACAAGGCTCACGATACAAGGCTCACGATACGATACACGATACATGCTCACGATACAAGGCTCACGATACAAGGCTCACGATACGATACGATACAAGGCTCACGATGCGATACGATACATGATACAATGCTCGCGATACGATACACGATACAAGGCTCACGATACGATACGATACACGATACAAGGCTCACGATACGATGCGATGCACGGCTCACGATACGATACACAGCTCACGATACGATGTGATACGATACACGATACAATGCTCACGATACAAGGCTCACGGTACGATGCGATACGATACACGATACAATGCTCACGATACAAGGCTCACGATACACGGCTCACGATACGAACGATACACGATACAAGGCTCACGATACGATACACAATACAAGGTTCACGATGCGATGCACGGCTCACGATACGATACACAGCTCACGATACGATGCGATACGATACACGATACAATGCTCACGATACACGGCTCACGATACACGGCTCCCGATACAATACGATACACGATACAAGGCTCACGATACCAATAATATCGCGATACAGCAATTCTGCGATAATCACTAGACAATCCTAAAATGATACATCACGATGTATTAATCTATTAATACAAAATACCTGTGAAAACGTTTTCTCTGTTTATTTGCTGCAAATCCAAACTGTTAGAAAACAGCACAATTCTGCAGCTCACGTTTTTCTGTCTGTAAATTAAAACTACAGAGCAACTATGAAAAATTATTATGAAAACATTTCTTTATAAAACGGCACATAAAAATTAAAATTCACTGAATTATTGGCTGAAAATACAAAATCGCTGTGCACCATCTAAGTCTAACCTGTACATCACATTATATTGATGACCGTTCAGTGACACAGCGTTGTGCTGCCCTCTCTCCACCTACTGATCTATGTTTTGACCACTGGGAATTTAGGTTTTGACCCTTTGTGGTTGCTGTAGCTGGTCAGTGTGGAGCGCTGAAACGATATATTGCTGTATCGATGTTTTGACACACCCCTAATGATAAAGGACTCAGAGAGCCTGCAGCTCGATCCCAATGTCGCCCCTAAACCCTGAACCGTCACAGACTTTACTGACGTCACTTGGAAAGGGACAGACTTCAATAAACTGCAAGTGCTCAAAACGCTGTTAGCAGGAGCGGGACAGCGCTTTGCCTTAATGTTACCTTGACGACGCTGAAACACGTTGAACACGTTAAATATACCTTTGTCCATAATCATTGATGTGCTGTTGTTGGTGAAAACAGCATCATTGAGCAAAAACTAAAATAAACATTTGAATAAACAAAGTGTGTAATGAGGTGATTGAGTTCCTCTGAATTCATGTGTTCTACGTACCATCTTAAATCTATGATAAGAAAAATTCTAATAAATGTAGCATCACCATTCGTTTCTATGCTCGTTGTTTACCGTCCTTCTTCTCTTATAAGGTGGATTTGCTGCGATTTTTGTCTCACTTCCACCGGAAACCCCCGTGTTTCACGTGACAGCGCTATGAACTGTGGGCAATTACCTCAGCCAAAGTCTGCAGAAATGCAGACTTACGAAAAGGGTTTAAAAAGGGCTCAAAATGTCCGCGAGAGAGCCCTCACGCACTTGACCATCTGACAGTAGGACGGCCCTAAGACCTCACACACTTCCTGGAAACGTGTCTCAAAGTCTGTCAGTGTGGACATTGGGATCGGACCAGGTCTCAGCCAACGACTCTTCTGTCTGGAGGGGGGGCTCAGGGAGATCACCACAAACCTGAAGCTCACCGCTCCATTGAAGACTCTCGCCAGGCCAACGAGCTTAACAACTAACAACTGTTGCTTTGAGAGGCAACGGGACAGTCCTGACACAAACCACCGTGACTCCATCCAGTCCACATGCTCCACCTCAGCAGGGGCCCTGGCCTCTCCACAACTGCCCACCTCAGGCTCCGCCCACAGCAGTGTTTCAGCTGCGTATAAGAATCGATCTCCGTCTCTATAAAAACAACTGGCCGTTCACGTACACTGAGCACGCCGGTGTCCATTACTAGAGACGAACAAAGAGCAGCGATGGTGAAGAACCACATTTCTCTGCACGGACCGACAACGAGGTGCAACAGTTTCTGAAAGTAACACGGGAGTACAAGGAGACTGTGGCAGCGGGAAACAGACCAAACAAAACTAAAACTCTGTCAGCAGCTCTGTGTTTCTGCTTTGCAGGAAGCCGAACGCGAGCGTCATCGTTTTGAAAGTCCTCTGTTTTATGTGTTCGGATTCATCGTTGTAATCTGGACGGCAGGCGGAAACGTAGCTGAAGCGCTGCGGTTTGAAATGAAAATGTAGTAGTGTGGATGCAGCCTCAGCGCCCCCCCTCCTGGTGAACAGGCTGTTCAGGAGGCAGAACCACCACAAAGCAGATTGCCCAGACTCCGTCTCTACATCCAACCTGAGGCTCTGTGCCGGTCAGCTGTCTCCAGGGCTCTTTAACACCTCACAGGAGACACGTGCCAGCCTGCTTCAAAGCCTGCACCATCATCCCTGTCCCTAAAAACCAAGGACCACAAGACTTAGGGACTACAGACCCGTCGCCCTGACCTCTGCTGTAATGAATCTTTGAGTGCCTTGTGTTGTCCCACCTCAGCCCCCCCCCCTCCTGTAGCTCCCTTCTCTCAGCAGCCGGCTTTTTTCATAATAATTCTCATTTCTTATTGTCAATTTTCCATTTTCTCTTCACGCTTCCTGCCTCACAGTAGACCTGCTTGTTTTCCTTGCATGTGTTGTGACCGAGGCGTCCTGCTGAGCAGCTGATGTGTGCGGACTGTAGCAGACAGCGGGGAGGACACGAGTGCAGCCGATCTGACAGTACGGTTAATATTTCAGAGAGGAACTCCACCACAGTGTCAGGCCTCATCACATCTCTGAGGAAACGACTGCTAACGGAGAGAAGCCGTCCGCCTGCCTGTGTGGATCCGAGCAGACGGGCCTTTCTAAATCTGTAAGACGCTGGCGAGAGGACCGTCGCCGACCACAGTCAGCTCCCGTTGTGTTGTGAGACTCTGCAGTAGGTGTGGTTGATACTGAGCATGTAGAGTATTCAGGAGAGACCAGCAGAGCGAAGGAAAAACAATTAAAATATAATTAAAATTATGTAAAAGTCAGCTGACTGTGTCCCTGCACACCTTTTGCAGCGTCAACACCCTGATGTATTTACACTCAGCAGAAACGTTTGCTGAACGCATCAGTTTGTCTTCGGGACCCTAAAAGTCTCTATTGTGACTGTGAAAAAGTGAAAAGTTACTGTAAAAGCTTATGTTTCATGATATTTGTCCTCATTTACTTGAAAGGTTTGATCGTTGATGGAGTAATGAGGCTTTTAAATCTGATCAATTCATTTGTTTGTGTTATAATAACACAGAGACATTTTCTTACCAAGGCCATCTGATAAATGTCCTTAACTTGAATACAGAATCAAATATAGAGACAGTTATTTAACAAAAAGCAGAGTTAATGTTAACTATCCTGTGTTAGATACTTCGATTCAGTTCACGTTTATTCACAAGTTAATAAAAGTTATATCGGCTGTTCTAAACGCCGATGCATTTATATCTGCAGGTAGCTTATATCAGCCGATAATATCCGCAAAGCGATAAATCTGTGGGGCTCTACAAAAAATGCTGAACATGACTAACATTTAATTTCCTGTGACTACTTCACAATAAAAGTCCACTTGTGTTTTACCAGTTTAATGCTTTTAATGTGAAGTTTGCATTGGCTGTAACTAAATATCGCATTTTATCGCTGCAGATGACTTAATACTGCAAATATATAAATATTGCAATACTTTCATCAGTGGCCATCCTGCGGACCAGATATGAAGCTTTGGCGGGCCGGATGTGACCCGCGGGCCGCCAGTTGATGGTTACTGGGCTAAATGAACTGCGACATGAGTGCACTCGTGTCATGTTACCGTCATTACCAAACGATTGGTCCTGTTTTTGGGACATGTGTCGCTCAAAAGGTCCAGGACTCTGCTTCTGCTTTCTACCTTCACTGTTCGTTGTGTGTGTTTTTGCATTGTTT
Organism: Lepomis macrochirus; assembly: GCA_024633595.2. Lineage (NCBI taxonomy): Eukaryota > Metazoa > Chordata > Actinopteri > Centrarchiformes > Centrarchidae > Lepomis > Lepomis macrochirus. The sequence goes on along the minus strand of JALXJV020000003.1, from coordinate 41,689,742 downwards.
TGACCTTTCTCTTTAGGTCCCGCCTTGGCGCACGCCACCATTGGTCAGTCAAGAAAACGCCCTTCACGCAAACATCGGTCAAACTGCATCTCAATCTCTGCCCTCAGCATCATGAGACTGGGCAGCAGATCCATATGAATTACAGGTCAATTACACTTCCCATGTTTTCGTCTCAGTTGAAATCTGCTTGAAGCAGAGTGCATCATCTGCAAAGTGTCGGTGTCACATAAAGGTGATAGAGATCTAGAAGCCCACAAGCTTCACAAAACACAACACTGCAGCTAATGGAGAGAGTTTGTCAGGTAAAGGTATGAAAAGCTAAACTGTTATTTATTATTATTTAAGAATAAAAAATAATAAAAAACAATAAAAAACAGTTTAGCTTTTAGAGGTGGTATTCTGCTCCCCCCCCCCCCTTTATTGAGTTATAAACCTTTTTGTGCTGTAACAGGTTTGCAGAGTGAAAAAGCCCAAAGTCCAGCCCAAAGTTAGTTCCCATCTCCCACAGAAACTCTGCTCTGAACTGAAAACAGCTCGTTTGTAGTCCGGCCGCTTCCCTTTCATCCCTGTGACGTCACAGGGATGAAAGCTAAACGCTCGCCGAGCGGCTGCTCCGACACGCCCTCAGAAACAGCGAGCTGCAGCACACAGCCCTCCTCTCCCTTCCAAACACTAGCTACCCTCCAGGCAGTCAGTGGACATAAAGTTGTTACTGTGATGTAGAGACAGAGCTCGGTTAAAACTTTATGGATGAAAGATCCTTTTGTTACAGATTAATAACTCACCGCTCTGAAACTCTTGCTCCAGTCCATGTTGCCAAGCCAGTCGGCAACACGTGCAGCTGAACCCGAGCTGTTTACCGGCTTCTCGCTGACCCGCCCTACTCTGCTTCTGATTGGCTAGTAGTCCTTAACTAGGAACTGAGCGTGTGCGACTCCCAACAAAGATCATTTAGAGACAAGCTGTATCACTCCATAGTTAAAACGAAGCCTTCAACACAGGGTGAAAAGAGGAGCTGCAGCAATGTGTAGTCTGACAAAGATATAACCATGTAAACTTGTTCTGGTACGACCTCTGAATAAGATGAGGAACCTGACAATGAGCAGAACACCACCTCTTTAACATTTCCACAGTGCCAACAAAATATGTCTACCCTACACAAATGTGTACATCACTTGTGCAGGTCGATTATAAGATGGCTTCCTGTTCAGTTCACGTTTCAGTTTAACTTTTAATGCTAAAGTGCAACAACACTGCTCTGCAGAGTCTCCACTGGGAGTTTCACCTGAGCTGAATACGAGTCAGTGTGCGTCCACGCGGCTGAGTCAACCATCAATAAATTATTGACGGGACCTGAGGGACTCGCCTCTTTTTTATGCACAGGGGGATTGTGGGATGTCCTGTTCGATTTTGCAGAGAGGTGGAGGACGGAGTCGGCGGCGTCTGGAGGTCTAACAGGGTCGTTCGCCGTGTGACAGCGACCAGCTTTTTGTTCACTTCAGCACATGTAGTTTTATCCACACAGAGTCCCCAGACGTCTGACTGTGGAAGCAGAGACGTTTTGCTTTGTGCTTAATTTAAAGTATCCTCATAACTAACTAGAGTTCGCCTGTAAACATAAAGGCGGCTACACTCCTTTTGATTGACACCTCAGTTGACCCAAGAGAAAATTCTATGCCCTGTCCTGCAGCCTACAAGAGCCAAGAACTGTCCAATAAGTGTCGGTTTACATATCTAACACACAACACACTTTACACAAAATAGTTTCCGTAGTAAAAATTATATTAGTATCTTGCCGGCAGATGCGACTCCGTCAGGCGTCTTTTAGAATTGAATTTAAAGTTAGTTTAAGAAGCTTTAAAGGACCCTGCTCCTCCCTACATCAGAGATCTTCTCTCATTTTATGCTGCAGCCAACACTTTTCTTCTAAATGTTCCTTTTCTGACCCATAAAAGACTTTTATTTATAGAATTTTGACGTTTTATTGCTGTAATTCTTCCTAAATGTTCTTTATGGTTGTTTGTCTACATAAACGACCAGAGGAACTCACATCCGATCATCATCATGGCCACGGCGAAGATCTTCTCTCCGTCCGTGTTCGGCGCGATGTTCCCGAAGCCGATGCTGGTCAGACTGGTCATGGTGAAGTACAGCGAGGTGATGTAGACCGAGTCCTTGCTGGGCCCCCCCTCCCAGCGGCCCGAGCCCGAGGCGTTGAACCTGTACGGCCTCCCCGCCGTCTCCCCCAGCAGGAAGAGCCAGCTGTCCATCCTCACGCTGTTGGTGTCCTCGTCGATCACCTCGTAGTCTCCGATGCTGTACCAGATGCAGGCCAGCCAATGAGCCGCCAGGCCGAACACGCACACCAGTAAGACCAGGACGGCAGCGCCGTACTCGATGTAGTGGTCCAGCTTCCGGGCAACTCGACCCAAACGCAGCAGACGGACCACTTTGAGAGAGCTGAAGAGACTGCTGATCCCCTGGAGAGGAGGAGGAGGAGGAGGGAGGGAGGAGGAGGAGGAAGAGGAGGGGAGGTTCAGAACGGTGTGCAGAGCAGAGCCGTAAATTCATCTTTGAAAGTGAGACACTGCATGTTTTATTCGTCCTGTTGTCACATGTTTATAAATAAAACTTGTTGTGCACAAATAAAAATCTAATTTCATGACGAATACATCAGAAGCCGACACCACAGGAAGCCTCTGTGTGCCCCCAGTCCTGTCCTGGGGGGACAGCTGGGGTTCACTTTACTGATGGATTGAACAACCCATTCTCGTCACAAGTCGTCACACATGGACGCGTGGTCAAGACCCGTCAGACCCTGTAGCATCATAGTTTAATGCAGTGGGGGAAACCCTGTAGCGTCCGTTTTTGACGGTAAAGGCAGGTAAATGATATTTAACAGCAAAGACTTAGTCAGGAGGTGGTTGGGGTGGATGAAGGACCAGAACCTGGACTTTGAACCAGGAGTCCGGGGTTTGTTACATAAGTTACATAAATTGATGTGACGTTAGTAAACTTACGTGTTTACTGACGTACGTAGTTATTTTAACCCCAAACCTTTTCCTAAACCCAACAAAGTTCTTTCTGTCCCTAAACCGAACTGCAAAGGTTAACGACTTAATAACGTGCCGTTTCAAAATGGTGATGTTTCAAAATGCTAGCGTTTTATTTTGAAAGTCTAACTGGAAGTTGCATGTTTATTGTTGCTACTTTTACTGGATATTTGTTGCTACGTATTGCAAACTTGACCGCAGAGCCCTAAACGCCAACAAATGGCGCAAAAGGGGTGACTTAGGTTGTTAAAAGGTAAAACCAACGGGCCCTGACCAGGCGTCAATATGTGACGGGTCGGGAGTGAGAACGTGTTGGATCGAAACGACGCTCTAAGCATGAGGTCTCCGGTCCAAATCCGGAAAGCAAAGCCTTTTGAAATCAACTGGGAATCCCCCTGAGCCTCGACTGTGATTTGAGCTCATCCCTCGGCAGACTCAGAGTCTCCGGCTCCGATTCAGGATGTCGGCCATCTTTAAGCAGGTCTGTCAGAGACCCCGGGGCTCTCCGGCGGTCTGGCAGCAGATAAACTGCATTAAGACTGAGGGGACGGATTTAAACGATTCCTGTTGCTGAAGGTTTCTGACAGGTCAGCAGTTTAGAGGTTCTCAGTCACGACCTTCCTCTCTGCATCCACAGGAAGTCATTACACGCCGTGAAGTGATTGGATGAATGTAAAACAGGCCTCTCCATCACCTTGATTAGACCGCCGGCGTCCACGCCTGCTGTCAGCGTCTTTCATTTCACGCCTCAGCCTCTGCGGCTGCTGGGGGTCACATGACTGCAGCTCACGGGACAGAGTGATTTAGAGATTTTCATTGCAGCTACTTCACCAGGCAAACTAACGAGCTGGGATGTCCCCTCCTCACAGGCAGCGTGCACCCTTTCATCGCAGGCTGGCGTTCAGTTTTAGTGACTTCGCTTCCCAGACTGGGACATCCTGGCTCCCGTACCGCGCCTGTACGACACGTCCATCAAACATCAGACGACTCAACACTCGGCCACGTTCACAGTCTTCTCTCAGACTAACTAATAAAGTGTTTGAGATGTTCTTATTGTTGTTGTTAAGGGTTTATTGGCAGATATTGGCTCTGTAAATATTAGTTTACATCTCTTTAAAGGCTGTTTTTCCTCACACTGCAGACACCAAACGTTCCAGTTGTCTTCCTGACTGTATTCTGAAGGTTTGGACAGACGGGTTGGACGAACATTTTATCCCCCAAAAAATACTTTTTTTATGACTTTTGACAATATTTTTAATTTATGGATTAATACAAAGAGATATCCAAAATCTCCTCTGTAAAAACATTAGAGTCTAATATGTCAACGAAATAAAACAATATTTTCAACCTGACTTAACCAGAGACGGGGACTCGGGTTAGAGACTCGGACTCGGGTTAGAGACTCGGACTCGTAGGTTAATAACATAGGTTAGTTTAGCGTTAGCTTGCTTCTTGCTTCAGCTACGACCTACGAGAGGTTAACTCTAACTGTCGCTTGATGAAAAGATGAATGAGCGTTTGTTTAACTTGTAGTGGTCGATTAACGAAATTATTTACGTCCCGCTGGCTGCCATCATGTTAATTATTAACGTTGGCTGGAAAGAGGTTGCAGGTTTATTGTTGATCATGTGACGTTAGTTTTATTTAGTTATAATATTACACTGGTTTGAGAGTCTGCGGTTGGTGTTGACTTACAGTAGTTTATTGGACTCTAGCTCAGAGACTTGTGACTTGGACTCTAGCTCAGAGACTTGACTTGGACTCTAGCTCAGAGACTTGACTTGGACTCTAGCTCAGAGACTTGACTTGGACTCTAGCTCAGAGACTTGACTTGGACTCTAGCTCAGAGACTTGTGAGCATCTCTGGACTTAATCCAGTGTTCAGATTTCAGTTCTTGAAATTTATGCAAATTAGCACACATTTCATTAGAAACTGGCTCATTTGCATATTTAAACATACAATTTCAGAAAACCTGTAATACAAAAAAATATTTTCTTAATGTCAGTAATCAACTTGGAAAGTGTCATGATATCTGCTAGTTAAATTGTTTTATCGTTATTTTGTATGAACAGATAATTAAAAGTCTACTGACCTCGTCGACGTTCTCGAATGCGTTGATGACATCATAAGGCAGGCAGGACAGCAGGTCGATGACAAACCAGGTCTTGACGTAGTTCATGCGGATGAGCTTTGGGTCCGAGATGACCTCTCCGGCCGGGCCGACGAAGGTGGTGTGGAAGTTCAGGACAATGTCGACCAGGAAGATGACGTCCACGATGCTGTCCACCACCAGCCAGGTGACGTTGTTCTGCTTGGTCTTGAAGGAGACGTTGTAGGGCACCATGATGGCGGTGTAGAAGGTGAGGATGAGGATGACCCAGTCCCACGTGGTCTTGAAGAGGCAGTAGTGCAGGATGATGTGTGGCGGCGTCTTCGGGGTTTCCTGTTTGTACTGAGGCAAGATTTCTGAACCCAGCTGGAGGACCTGAGACAAAACGAAGCGTCAGGTTCGTTATCCTCATGGAGACAAAGTGGTTCTTTATGTTTGAGTAAAGGTACATTTAGGATTTACAGGATAATCAGTTCTGCAGGTTTCTGGTCATAAAGTGTTGGACACATGAACAAGATGATGGCGTTAGATGGAAAGTCAGAGGATCACCAGAGTGATTACAGTTCATCCTGAGGGGAACATGAAGGTCTGAACCACATTTCATCACAAGAAAGTAAATTAACTCGCCTTCCACTGTAAAAATAAAACATGTTAATATGTCCTGATGTACAAACAGCATCCCCCCAGTGAACCGTCCTGATAATGGATTAATTCATTAGTGCCAGCAGTAATTACGTCTCTGCAGTTAATGGAAAGATTAGTCACAGTTAATTACAGCTGAAGAACTTATCAGCAACATGAAGCCTACCGGCAGGACTGCCCCCCTCATCAGGTCTTTGAGGGGGGCAGTTAAAATATTTTATGTTTTATTATCTGGACCTATTAATCTGTTTAAAGGCGTAAACAGGAGCGTATGTTAAAGAACGGGCCATGAGGATTTTTATTTTATTGTAATCAGGATATTATTTTTTGCAATTAAGCCTTGATGACATAATACTTTTGCACCCTTGTTGTTGATTTTCTTGTTCTCGTTGTGTAGCAGACAGAAATCCATAAATACACTTTGGTCACACACGTAGGTCATTTCTATCACAGCAAACTGTGTCCAAACACAGTGTAACACAATAATGTGACATGCTAATGTAACTCAGTAATGTAACGCGCGCTAACGTGCAAATGTAACACAGTAATGTAACGTGCTAATGTAACACAATAATGTGACATGCTAATGTAACTCAGTAATGTAACGCGCGCTAACGTGCAAATGTAACACAGTAATGTAACGTGCTAATGTAACACAATAATGTAAAGTGCTAATGTAACACAGTGATGTAAAGTGCTAATGTAACACAGTGATGTAAAGTGCTAATGTAACACGCGCTAATGTAAAATGACTAAACCAGCACCAATACACAGATTTTCTCAATTTAATAACAGTTAAGTTGCTTTTAAAACCTTGAAAGAGTCAACAAACAACTCCACTAGATGACTGAACATTAGTGCATTTCCCATTTCATCAAACGAAGCAGCAGAACAGCAAATTTGTACATCACACAAAATATATTCTACATTCATAAATATTCATGACGATGAGATGGTCAGCAGGCAGTAACCTAGCCGACCAGCTTGCTAGCTGAAAGCCTCGACAGCCCAATCAGTCACATGACACTCGGCTTGCAGGTCAAGTTTCCCAAAGAAAAATCCCTCTTTTTCCTTCCTGGAACAAATCTGATTTGGGAACAGCTATATCATGTAAAGGAGTCCTTAAACAAACATGTGCTAGAGGTGTCTGTAGTGGAGCGTATAGCAATAAGTTCTAGATCTTCACCGTGCAAGTCCAAATCCTCCAGCGTGTCAAATAAAGAGCTGAGAGACGCTCGTTTTGCTGTTTACTTCTTCTCTTTGCAGGAACAGCTGGGACTTTATGTCCGGTCTCCTGTTTTATTCACACACAGAACCACTTGCAGATCCACCACTCGACCAGCCCACTGAAGCTCCGTGTGAATAACTGCCTCAATAAGAGTGAATTGTGGGATCAGCAGTCAGGTTAACTCGGTGTCCTCTACAGGTCCGATGTCAGCAGATAACAGTAATATTAAGCTAATGAGCTAGCTGCTGCAAAACAGGCGAGCGAGATCCTGGATCTCTCAGTGAAGTGAAGTAAGAAAGGATTCAGTCATTGTATAAAACAGGGTTCTACATTTGAAACCTGAGGGAGCCAGTTATAACGGGCTCGATGATAACATTACTATCTACCATGTGTTGGTTTTTATCATTTACAGGAGTTTAAGTGACCGTCCAGCTGAAACACAGGCAGCCTGTTCTGTCGATGTGTGCTACACATTAATACGTTCCACTTAGCAGGTCTCTGTGTGCACATGGGTGCGTGGTAGGGTTCCGGTCAGACGCTGTCTAAGGGATCACTTCTCATAAATGACCAGGACGCGGCCTCAGCCGGAGCTGCACAGCCAGCATCAGACACAAGCAGCTCTAATGGACCAGCTGCTGCTCCACCACATGACCCAGCAGATGGGCCCCCAGTCTGAACACACTCTATTTGGCCTGAGTTCGTGCACAGAGGTCCAAACCAGCACTGGGCTGTTCTGACGGTCGGGGGGCTGCACGATGTGGAGAAAACATCATAGTGCAATTGTGATTTAATGGAAGAAACAGAAGTGCTGTGAGTCTACTTGCTTGATCATCAACGTGTATTTTAAGAAAGAAAGGCACCACAGACTACTGAGACTTTTAAAAAAGGACTAAAAACCAGAGAACCAGGAGGAAAATCCACGCAGACACGGGGAGAACATGCAAACGAGCGAGGTTTGTGAGGCCGCGAGTGCACAGAGCAGCCCGCCTCAACTCCACCACAGGTAAATAAAGAAAAGGAGAAACACTGATTTTATTACTCTGTAAAAAGGTTTTTAAAAACGCTCATCACAGGAACCTCTGCTGTGATTGGTGCGGCTTGTGGCATGTGGTACATGCAGTTCTTGAACCACAGCGCAGCTCACGCCGCCACGCAGCCCACGCCGCGCTTTATGTGACCAACGTTACTGAACAATATTTACAACTACTACATTCAGGTCCAGAATTCTGGATTAATCCAATAAAGTCCCGTCCCTGCTAAAGAGCCCCCAGCTGTCATTCACTGCAGCTTCATCCTGCAGATATTTCTGAACCTGGAATCAATAAAATATTAAATGTTTGTGTGGATCCACGGGAGCTTCAGAGAAACGGGGCCAAGTTCCATTTTTAATGGCAGGGTGACGGCTTGGTCTGAGAGCAGGTAAACACGAGGAGCTCCCACCATCCATCAGCAGATCCCAGCGCTCTCCTAACGGGAAGAGAGAGGCGCTCTCAGCTGGCAGCTTTGTTTCAGGCCGACCTAAAAGGAGTTCGGTCTGATTTCTTTTTCGGGCAGCTGCAGAGTTAAACACCGTCAGAGAGCTCAGTCGTTTATAAAACACCAGCTGCTGCGGGCTGCAGAGCGCACCGTCTGTTCTGAAGTCTCAAACTAATGGAAAGCTTTTCATATGGCACTAATGTACGGCGGGACGCAGGTGAGGCCACCTGGAGCGAGTTCCCGCTGATGGCCTCTCAGTTAATAACCCTCTATCTGTGTCAGTCCACAGCTCTTATGTAAGGAGAGCAGACAACCGATCAGGAGGCGTGTGTCATATAAAAAGGACCGTCCGGAGCAGGTTCAAAGGTCGCTTTTTAACACCGCGTAGGCGGAGACAGGCGGCGACGACGCAAACGGCATTGTTATTCAACGACCTCTGAATGTGAGCAAACAAACCCAACATGGCGACACTGGAGGAGGTCGTGATTTAATGAGACGTCATGACGATGACGGTAACTGCGGACTCGATCCAGGAGGTTCACTGTAAACCTCCTTTGTTCAGTCTGCTGCTGACCTTCTTCTTCTTCTTTTGTGTTTAATGGCAAACCAACTGCAAACCTGGGCTGGTGTGTGGAACAGCTCACTGCCCCCAAGTTCATGTGCTGAACTGCATCTCGCCGAGCTTCAGTGACGTTAGCTTCAGTGACGTTAGCTTCAGTGACGTTAGCTTCAGTGACGTTAGCTCCAGTGACGTTAGCTTCAGTGACGTTAGCTTCAGTGACGTTAGCTTCAAAGACATTAGCTTCAGTGACGTTAGCTCCAGTGACGTTAGCTTCAGTGACGTTAGCTCCAGTGACGTTAGCTCCAGTGACGTTAGCTCCAGTGACGTTAGCTTCAGTGACGTTAGCTTCAAAGACATTAGCTTCAGTGACGTTAGCTCCAGTGACGTTAGCTTCAGTGACGTTAGCTCCAGTGACGTTAGCTCCAGTGACGTTAGCTTCAGTGACGTTAGCTTCAAAGACATTAGCTTCAAAGACATTAGCTTCAGTGACGTTAGCTTCAGTGACGTTAGCTCCAGTGACGTTAGCTTCAGTGACGTTAGCTTCAAAGACATTAGCTTCAGTGACGTTAGCTTCAAAGACATTAGCTTCAGTGACGTTAGCTTCAGTGACGTTAGCTTCAAAGACATTAGCTTCAGTGACGTTAGCTTCAAAGACATTAGCTTCAGTGACGTTAGCTTCAGTGACGTTAGCTTCAGTGACGTTAGCTTCAAAGACATTAGCTTCAAAGACATTAGCTTCAAAGACGTTAGCTTCAAAGACGTTAGCTTCAGTGACGTTAGCTTCAGTGACGTTAGCTTCAGTGACGTTAGCTTCAAAGACATTAGCTTCAGTGACGTTAGCTTCAGTGACGTTAGCTTCAAAGACATTAGCTTCAGTGACGTTAGCTTCAGTGACGTTAGCTTCAAAGACATTAGCTCCAGTGACGTTAGCTTCAGTGACGTTAGCTTCAAAGACATTAGCTTCAGTGACGTTAGCTTCAGTGACGTTAGCTTCAAAGACATTAGCTTCAGTGACGTTAGCTTCAGTGACGTTAGCTTCAGTGACGTTAGCTTCAGTGACATTAGCTTCAGTGACATTAGCTTCAGTGACGTTAGCTTCAAAGACGTTAGCTTCAGTGACGTTAGCTTCAGTGACTTCAGTGACGTTAGCATCAAAGACATTAGCTTCAGTGACGTTAGCTTCAGTGACGTTAGCTTCAGTGACGTTAGCTTCAGTTTAGTGGTGGGTCGTTATCGGCGTTAACGTGCTGCGTTAACGTGAGACTCTTATCGGGCGATAAAATCTATTCTCAAAGTTGGGTTGGGAGCTGGGTCTATACTACGCAAGCTATGATGACTTTCACCTTGATATCTTAGCGCAGATGTATACCTAGCCGAATCGCACTGTAGGGGAGAACGAGTGTTCGAACCTGATCACAAATCGCTTGGACTATTGTAACTCGTTGTACTGTGGCCTTGATCAGTCTTCAGTTCGCCGATTACAGTTAGTTCAGAATGCGGCTGCACGCCTGCTGACAGGGAAAAGGCGCAGTGACCACATCACCCCTGTACTGTCATCTCTCCACTGGCTGCCTGTCGTTTTTAGAATCCATTTTAAGATCTTATTGTTTGTTTTAAAATCTCTTAATGGGTTGGCTCCATCATATTTATCTGACATGCTGATTTTGCACGCTCCAGTCAGAGCACTTAGGTCCACTGACCAGCTGCTTTCAGACTGTCCAAGGTCCAGACTGAAAACCAGAGGGGACAGAGCTTTTTTATTAGAGCAGTTCCCTCTATGGAGACTTTTAAATCACTTTTAAAAACACATCTTTTTGCACTGGCTTTTAACACAAGCTGAGCTGTGTCATTTTTATCAGTATTGTTTTTTAAGATAGTTTTTATATGTTGTCTGTTTTTTACTGTTTTTTGGCATATTCTGTTTTATAAGGGTTTTATTTGGTTATGTATTATGTTTTATTGTATGCTGCTCTCTGTATCTGTACAGCACTTTGGGGCAGTAGTGACTGTTTGTAAATGTGCTATATAAATAAACTTGACCTGTGTGTCTGCCTGCTGTGAAATGACCACATCAAACGTGACGTGCTAACATGGATGCAGCTGTTGCTGCGTTCCATTTACCTCGGAGGGCGGAGCTGGGAATGACGTCACACCCGAGTTGACGGCGTTCCGGTTCCAACCTCGCTCGGCCAGCTGTTTGTTTACAACTAGCCAGGTTAGTTATTGATACGCCGGTTGATTAAAAAACGCATTGTGCGGTATTTCCTCACACTAACTGTAGCAACACGTCCACAGACAGCTGCTGGACAGCACTTTGTGTACGAACATTTATATGAGTCACAAGTACACAGAAGTGCTAATAAACAGTATAAACTACAGCTTTCAGTAACTGTTGATACCCGACAGCCATCTTATTGAACATGATTTATTTTCATCACCAATTATCATAGTAGAACAGCTTTCTCAAGCAGTTTGTGATGCATTTTGGAAACAGGAGATGCTTGAAACCCGTTCGCACACATATTCTGAATGCCTTCGGCAGAATTCATATGAGCCATTTTAATCTAGATTAATCTAGATTAATCTAGATTAATTTCAAGATTACAGTGAGATTAATCTAGATTTAAAAAAATAATCTATGCCCACCTCTACTTCAGTTACGTTAGCTTCACTATCGTTCACGTCAGTGGCATTAGCTTCAGTAACATTGTCTACAGTAATGTTAGCTTCAGTTACGTTAGCTTCACAGGATTTCAGTTTCCGGCTTCTTACCTCTGCCAGCCGCGAGTGTTTGTGGACGTTCTCTCCTTTCTGGACAGCTGGAGCGAGCTGCTGGAGAACTCCTCGACTGCTGGTCAGCGCGCGAGTCAGACGGGCGAACTTCCCCCAACCTGCCGACGAGACAGAGAGCCGGCGTCACCGGATTTACACCTCAGAGAGCGTCAAACATCGGTAAGTAGCTGAACAAGCGCAGCATGAGCTGCTGTCAGCGGAGCGTTAGGCCTCACAGAACCAAACTCCATTCAGAAAACAAACATTTTAGAAGTTGTTGTCCTGCTGTCCTGCTGACAGACCTGACAAAGCTTCAAACTGACTGATTACATGCACAGGAAGTCCCGCCCACCTTTTGAAGAGTCGTCCTCAATCGGTTGCTTGAAGGCGGTGATGTCACTGAAGGTGCAGAGGAACAGGACGACCTTGTCCTGCTCGTTCCTGATTGGTGCAATCTTCACGAAAAACCAAACGGGCATCCCTGCAGCACAGAGAGGAATCACTCAGGTTACTAACAAAACATCTGCTACGTACATATTTATACGGTTAGAGGGAATAAAACTCTACTGTGATTGGTGCATTGCAGCTTGTGGTAGGCGGGGCTTGTAGTTTTTGAACCAGGGACGGATCCCTGATAGATTTACCAGCAGAAACACAGTGAACTTTGGTGCGGTGACTAATTCTAGTAGCTTATTTCACCATGTGTTTACTCACTAATAGAATCTGCTGCCTTTCCCTTCGGTCCCCCCCGTCGCTGAAAGGCCGCCAGCTGTCAGCGTGGCGTGACCCGGTTTAGGACTTAAAGTGGGTCCTCGAGTTTCTGGGTTTGTGGGCATTCAGGTCAGACGGCTCACCTCTGAATATGCAGTCCTGTAAATAAACTCCAGTACTCACGGTTTTTCTTGTACATCAGGATCTCGAAGGAGTTGGTCTCGTAGTTCTCGAAGGCGAGGCGGACCTTCTCGGCCGTCTCCTTGTCCGTCAGCTCGCCGTACATGAAGCTGCAGGTGCTGCTCTTCTGCATCACCTCGGCTCGGTGGTACCCGGCCAGCTTGCAGAAGCCGTCGTTGCTGTAGACGATCGGCCAGTCCACGATCTGAGCGTTCCCCAGCACGAAGTTGGTATCTGAGCGCAGAGACCAGCAGGTTAGAGTCTGACCCGCTCAAAGGATTATGAGACAGGACGTTACATCGCAAACGTAAATATAAGGCTAATCACGGCTTTCCAGAGTCCACGTGGCACAAACTACCTGATTTACAGGTAAACTGTCTGACCAATCACAGGTGGATTAACGATGGCGCTCTCAATACGAAGCAAAGAAATCGTGTTTAACGTCATGTGACTCACATAGCGGCCCATCGCTGGACTGAACGCTCATATCTGTCGTTTTGGGAAAAACGTCACCTGCACGTCTGTGATTGGCTGAGGGCGTCCTTCACAGAGCCACGGTGCTGAGGTCAGCTTGAAGGTCTGAGGCCCCTCGTGGGTCACATGATTGGCAGAAGGCGTAATTTTCTAAGATGGTTAACATTCTTATTTGATATAATTTGAATTTAAAAAACAGATTTAATGGCTTTGAAAATATAATCATCACTGAGACGACAGCGTTACGTCCAAAACAACGTCACGTTCCACCTTGGAGAAATTTAGCGCGTTCATTAGAGAAAAATAAACTTGTGACGGCTGTAAAATCACAATCACAATCAGACTGGTGAAATGTTGCTCTGAAGAAAAGAGGTTAAAGGAGCAGAAGCAGGGCGGCTTGTTCATCAGGGCGACGCGGTGCCGAGCCGGGAAAGGCAGGGATATTTTCTATCACACTGTCAGTTAGCTGAGACTGTTTTTGACAGTTTGAATCTCGCTGTCCAATCAGCATCCTGTTCCGTGGAGTCCCGCCTCTTTTGGTGCAATCTCAGTCTGGTTGTAAATCAGATCTCTCTCATAGACTTTCATGTAAAGGCAGTTTTTTTAGCTGCGGCCGCTGCAGTTCGATCTCTACGGGTGCCTGGAGGGCTCGCGCTAACGTGTTCACGTCCCGAGCCCAGCAGCAGAGCTTCTGCCGCCTGAAAACGACTCGGCGTCCTCCGGCTTGTTGCTCTCACTGCGAGCAGCTGCTGCAGAAAACGTACGTTCAGGCTGAAGCGACTTTAGCAGCTTTGAGTCAGACACAGTTTAAATAAAACATGTAGTTTGTTAAGCTGTGAGGAAAAGTCTGCTAGCCGCTAGGCTAATTTATGCTGTGTAAAATGCTACAGGCTAAGCTAACAATGTTAATAGTTTTTATTAAGCTGAATTTATGCTCATGTTAAATGTGATTGTTATTAAGCCGTGTTTTATATGTGTTGGTGGAGTCAAATTAAAGTTAGCTGCATTTAACCAGTAACAAGTATTTTATGTGTTTTTTTCTTTTATTGCCAGAAACCGAAGAAGAAGAAGAGGAGGCAGCTTGATGTGGCAGCGCTGCCATCCTGTCAGAGGAGGGTAAAAGAAGAAGAAGAAGGAGAGCAACACAGAGAATAAACCAAAAACAACAGAATAAACCTTGTTATGTTTCCCCTTACAGGCCGTGTTGTTTATGTGTAAATACGGCGCTTTGTTCTGGATTTGTTGTTCCTAAATTAAAGGTTTGTCACAGATAAATCAGATGATTGTGACTCATCCTTTTTTTCATTAATGCTGAAGACGTTGTCTTTACATCCAAAGGTCTAAAGACCTGTGGGTCTGAACCCAGGACTGTTGGTTCACTGCAGACAATGAATTTAAGTATTTAGCTGCTCACAAATACTGTACAGGATGTGGTCTAAGGACCAAGCCTCGTCTTAACGCAGACTTGGACCACTGAACCGGTCACCTTAGCCATCATCGCAACTATTGCCCCCCCCGAGAGATTTGGCAGGAGCCGCAACTGGAGCAGAAGCAGGTGAAGCGAAGACCAGCTAAAAGACCACCTGAGGGTCCACCTGAGGGTCCACCTGAGGGTCCACCTGCTGCGGCTTCTGCTGAGTCTGCGTGGCGTGATCGCTTAACTTTTTACAGTGTAGGGAGTCCAGAAAAAGGGTCTGTCTGTGTTTCCCAAAGACCGAGGAGCCGTCCTCACACGTCTTCTGTCCACAACCCAAATACATCTAGTTCACTGTCGCTCCTTGAAGCTAGAATGAAGTTTCACAGATCTGAGTCTGTGTTTCAAAGAAACTTTGGCCTCTCCGGGACACTTTGGTCCAGATTTGACTGGTCTAAGCATAGTGGTTTTTGATCTGGACCTGGTCTAATGTGGTCTACATGTAAAAAATAACAAACACACTTCATCCTGTTTTCATTTTCACAAATAGAATAAACGTTTCACAAATCTGAGAATGTGTTTTAAAGAAACTTTGGCCTCTCCGGGACAGTCCGGTCCAGGTTTGACAGGTCTAGGTCTTAAATAAATTTAATGATAATATCAACAACATCCTGTCCAGCTGTATTCAGGACTGTGCTGATTTAAAGGCATTAAAACAGGTCCGACCTTCTGAACATTGAGCTGATTAGACCTTAAAATATTAAAATAAACAAACATCCTGTCAGAAGGAATGAGGAGAGGTGAAGGTAACTAGCACGGTGCCGTTAGCACACTGAGAAGGTAAACTGGACATGTGCAGGTTTCCTGAGGTGATCCAGCCAATCACAGAGGAGCTGCCCGACGATGATGAAACGACCGAACAGAACCACGAGACATTTCACACCGCAAACAGGCCGGACAGAACCGGACCGGAACCTACCGTTGGACCGGCGCACGATGTTCTCCAGGAACGTGTTCTGAGGGGCCACGAGACCCCGCCGTCCTCCCGCCATCCTCCCGCAGCGCGAGGCAGAGCCGCTTCCCGCCGCTCACATATCTGATGCTGCACGAGCCCCGCGCGCTGTGGAGCAGCTCTCTCTCTCTCTCTCTCCGGCTGTCTGCTGTAAGCTCTCTCTCCCTGCGTATCACTCTCTGTGTGTCGCGCGCTCTCTCAGCAGCCTTGTTATTGGCAGACGGCTGCAGCACGAGCTTCAGGGTGAGCCACGGTGAGAGAGAGAGATACAGGTGGAGGGAGGATGGTAAAGAGACACCTGCAGATAGTGAGAGAGAGAGAGAGAGAGAGAGAGCATACGTCAAAGCTGTAATTAAAGGGTCAGTTCACATAAATCTCTAAAAACACAGTATGTGAGCCACAGTCCGGGCGGGTGTCAACTGGAAAAAAAATAATGGTGGCAACATGATGCCGGATCACAATCGATACGTATAAAACAACATAATAAAAGAAAATAAAAACATTTCACCCCTTTTGTTTTTTTGTTTTTCAGAAATAGCTAAATTTGGGGAAATGCGTTTTTTGCTTTCTGGCAGAGAGTCAGACTGTGACACCGGATGTGACACTAAATAACAGTGAATATGACAGTGTTATATATAGAATGTTCTCCTGACCGTACTAACATGTACGTTCTCCTGACCGTACTAACATGTATGTTCTCTTGACCGTACTAACATGTACCGCATATTTTCCTGACCATACTAAAACGTATTGTATGTTCTTCTCACTGTAATAACATATACTGCATGTTCTAACATGTACCGCATGCCCTCCTGACCGTACTAACATGTACCGCAGGTTCTCCGTGACCATACTAAAATGTACTGCATGTTCTCCTGACTGCACTAACATGTACTAACATGTATGTTCTCCTGACCATACTAACATGTATGTTCTCCTGACCAAACTAACATGTATGTTCTCCTGACCATACTAACATGTATGTTCTCCTGACCGTACTAACATGTACAGAATATTCTCTTGACAGCACTAACATGTACAGAATGTTCTCCTGACCGTACTAAAATGTATTGTATGTTCTCCTCACTGTACTAACAAATACTGCATGTTCTCCTACCTGTACTAAAATGTATTGTATGTTCTCCTGACCATACTAACATGTACCGCATATTCTCCTGACCGTACTAAAATGTATTGTATGTTCTCCTGACCTTACTAAAATGTATTGTATGTTCTCATACTGCATGTTCTAACATGTACTGCGTGTTCTCCTACCCGTACTAAAATGTATTGTATGTTCTCCTGGCCGTACTGACATGTACCGCAAGTTCTCCTGACCGTACTAACATGTATTGTATCTTCTCCTGACCGTACTAACATGCACCGCATGTTCTCCTCACTGTACTAACAAATACTGCATGTTCTAACATGTACTGCATGTTTTCCTACCCGTACTAAAATGTATTGTATGCTCTCCTGACTGCACTAACATGTACTAACATGTATGTTCTCCTGACCGTACTAACTTGTATGTTCTCCTGACCGTACTAACTTGTATGTTCTCCTGACCGTACTAACTTGTATGTTCTCCTGACCGTACTAACTTGTATGTTCTCCTGACCGTACCAACATGTATGTTCTCCTGACCGTACTAACTTGTATGTTCTCCTGACCGTACCAACTTGTATGTTCTCCTGACCGTACTAACATGTATGTTCTCCTGACCGTACTAACTTGTATGTTCTCCTGACCGTACTAACTTGTATGTTCTCCTGACCGTACCAACATGTATGTTCTCCTGACCGTACTAACATGTATGTTCTCCTGACCGTACTAACATGTACCGCATATTCTCCTGACCGTACCAAAATGTACCGCATGTTCTCCTAACCGTACTAACTTGTATGTTCTCCTGACCGTACTAACATGTACAGAATATTCTCTTGACAGCACTAACATGTACAGAATGTTCTCCTGACCGTACCAACATGTATGTTCTCCTGACCGTACCAACTTGTATGTTCTCCTGACCGTACTAACTTGTATGTTCTCCTGACCGTACTAACTTGTATGTTCTCCTGACCGTACTAACTTGTATGTTCTCCTGACCGTACTAACATGTACAGAATATTCTCTTGACAGCACTAACATGTACAGAATGTTCTCCTGACCGTACTAACATGTATGTTCTCCTGACCGTACTAACATGTATGTTCTCCTGACCGTACTAACATGTATGTTCTCCTGACCGTACTAACATGTATGTTCTCCTGACCGTACTAACATGTACAGAATGTTCTCCTGACTGCACTAACATGTACAGAATGTTCTCCTGACAGCACTAACATGTACAGAATGTTCTCCTGACTGTACTAACATCTATTGTATGTTCGAACTTCTTCTCTGCGGGCCGAGGTGTTGCTGCAGTTTCCTGCTGCTCACAGTGGAGCGGTGTCTCCCTCTGCTGGCTGTGTGGACGCAGTGCAGGAAGACCGAACCATAAACAGGAGAAAATAATAACGGACTGAATTATTATCAACATTTAACCTGCTTTACAGAACATTATGACGTACCAGCATCAGATTTAGGCTAAATCATGAATAACCGGTGACATGAAATAAAATAATGATTGACAGTTCGACTTTGTGATATTTAGGATTCCCAGATATTTTAGAGGATGTTTTGTTTTCATTTTCATTTTTAAACCTAAGTTTTCTTGCCGTCAAATCTCAGATTCAAAGTGAGTTTTCGTTTATTTTTTTCAGTTTATTACTTTGGTTCAGCGGAAGGATCTGCAGCCACAGGCGCTGCAGCAGCTGGAGTCGCACCGCCGCCCGACGGTGCGTAAAAAGCCTTCCGCCGCGGTGGTTAGACCCCGCTCAGTCACCGCTGTGAAGCGGCAGAAACCCCCCTCCCAGAGACCATTTCACACATTAAACATATTTAATGTTCAGATGAGACTCCGCTGCTGATATCTGTGGTGTGTTGGAGCCTGAAACGGCCGGGTTTCACGCCGTGGTAGCGAAGAGAAGATCGCGACAGCGACACGGCCGGAGCTGCGGACAGCGAGCGAACAGCAGCAGAAAACAAACCCTCCAGCTCCTGCTGACATTTTATATCCAGACGCAGCGGCTCAGGACGGTGAAATAGCGCGGTGAGATGCCGGGGATGATGGATAAAGGCTCGGAGTATCTGGGGAAAGGTCGCTCAAACGGCACCAAGAGTCCGTCCAACGCTTCTAACGGACATTTTTCTGACGAGAGCGGCAGCGACGACGAACACGGTGGGTATAGCCTCGAACACACCTCTTGTCGCTCCGTATGTGCGCGTTTTGAAACGCGAGTATTTTGAATAAAACCGTGTGTCGGTGTTTTCCAGATGTGGGGATGCGGGTCGGAGCGGATTACCAGGCCAACATTCCCGAGTTCGAGCCCGGTGAGTTTTGGTTTTATTACTGGTTCTGTACCTGAGAGACGGACGGTGGTAGCCTCGGTACATGTACAGGACTCACAGACTGTAAACACTCAAAGCTTCATGTGTCGGTGGGTTCTGACCCATAAACTGGACCGGTGGTGGACGAAGAACTCGGATCCTTTGACTTGATTTATACCTCAATGTAAAAAAATACGTAAAAGTATGAATAATCAGGCAAATGTACCTAAAGTATTTAAAGTAAAAGTAGTAAAGGCAGAATGAAAAAATGCCCTGCTGTTACAGAGCTGCAACAGTTTATCAGACTCACTATTAAATTAAACTGCAACTATTTTTATAATCGATAAAACATTTTTAAGACAAACAAATTCTCTGATTCAGCGTCTTTAATGTGAATATTTTCTGTTTTTTTGCTCCTCTGAGACAATAAACTGAATATATTTGGGTTTAGGACAAAACAAGACATCTGAGAAAACACTGAAACATTTTCTGACATTTAATAGACCAAACAACTAATCGATCAATACAGAAGATAACAACTGAAAATAATCTGATTATTGATCCTCATGAATATCTCAGGACATCATTCTGTAGCTGGTGAGGTTAAACTATTCAGTGTCAGATTGCAGCTAAGGATTATTTTTATTATTCTGCTGATTGTTTTCTCAATTAATCGGTTGTAAAAAATAAATAATGTAAAGATGTGACACCTTCACAATTTAATTTAAAGAACAAAACGTCAGATTTTCTAAACTCTCCATGTGTAAAAATCTGACTGACTGAAGCTGTCAGATAAATGTGGTGAAGTAAATAGAACAACATCTCCCTCTGAGACGAGCAGGAGAAAGAAAATACTGAAGTACAAGTGCCTCTAATTTGTACTTCAGTGCAGGACTGTTAGAGTAAATGTACTTGGTACCTGTCCTCTGCTGAACTGGACCGACACCGAGGCCTCATGAACGTCTGATGAGTGAAGATTACTGGAGTTGGTTCGTTCTTTATTTTCCCTCCACATGAAGTAAACAGTGTTTAAAATGATTAGTGATTAGTGATTAGTGAGCTGTGGGCTGCAGGAAGAATCAAACTGTAACTTTAACAAGTAAATAAATAAAACTTTAAATACAGACACGTTTTTAATGATTCATTTTTAATTTTAAACCTTTATTTGAGCGTCAGTCTGATAAAATATGAGCTAGTTTTCTTCCCTTCCTCATCACTTAAACCATTTTTTATTAGAATCATTTAAATGTGTTGAAGAATTGTGAATCTATTTCTATTTATCAGGCGGCTCCAGAAAAGGTTTTAAAGCTATAGAATTAATTTGAAGTTAAACCCACAGATGAAAACTCCCCTGCAGTTTATTCTTTATATTTATAAACCAGGAGGAGAAAAAAAAAAGACGATTTTAATTATTAAAATCAGTTCTGCCCCCTTTTTTTCATTTTCAGCTCCTTGAGGTGTTTTTAATCTCAGAGGAGACAAACAGGAAGTCTGTTAATTAAAAATGAAGAAGTGAGCGTCCTGTAGCAAACAGCTCCGTTATTTTTACAGAAACCAACAAAGAAAAACATTAAAAGTGTTTCACGTCTGTGAAAAAGGCTCTAAATCAGAGCAGCGCAGGTGGAGAGGAACTACATCTCCCATAATGCACCTTGATGTTAGCCGTTTTCATCGGTCAGGGTCTGGTCAAACCTTGACGTCGTTTCTGTTTTGTCCACCTTCAGGTTCCACGAAGTACTCGGACAAAGACAGCGGTGGGATGCTGGTCTGGTCTCCGTACCACACCATCGTGGACTCAAAGCGTAAGTGAACCGCCGCGGTCCTCCGTCAGGTCCTTGGCTCGGACCGGACTAACTGTGTGTTCTGTGTTTGGCCCCACAGTGGACGAATACATCGCCATAGCCAAAGAGAAGCACGGATACAACGTGGAGCAGGTGAGTCCGCAGACTGAGACGCCGTCCGGGTGAAAGAACGGCGTCCGACCAATGAAATGAAATGTCACGCTAACTACTTCCTGTTGGACCATATACTGTCCAGGAAATAACTGCGATAAACAATATTGTCATTTTATTCCACTTATATAACGATAATATATTTACTTTAATACTTTTCAAGTTTTTATTCTTAAGAATATTCAGACAGAATTCAAATCTTATTTTTTATATTTACTAAATAAATGAAATAGAAGCGTTTAGCCTGCCCGGCTTTTCAAAATAACAGCATTTAGCTTTGCTGATTTTGCTGATTTGGTCATTTGTCCTTGATTTTTGTGGTTAAGGAGACGACCTTAAGAGGTTTTTTCTGTCTTTTTTTAAATGGTGTTTATTGTTGATTTACAGGTGCTTTATTTTGAAAACTAACCAGATTCCCTTCTGGTTAGTTCCCCGGTTTATCCGCTCCGGTGTAACACCAAAATCTGTGCCCTATCAGATTCTGTGACCAAAACCCAAATGACGATGTTTTCCTAACCATAACCAAGTACTTTTGGTACCTAAACCCAACCAGACACTTTGTACCAGCCAGCACTGCTGCTTCATATCGTCAACAAAGCCTCAGGCGCTTAACTTCCCATTTGGGTCACAGAATCCGATAGGTCACAGATTTTGGTGTCACACCGGTCTTCCTGACTCGTGTTCTCCGCCAAGCGTCGTTTATCTCGGCCGTGATCAGCTCCGGCGCCGTCGCCCGGTGTCGAGCCTTCGGGAAACACACCAGTTAAAACACCTGATATCCTGAGGAAGTCATCTTCACCTGCCGCTGCGTGAGCCTCCGACACGGAGCAGACGAGCGGACAGAGCGGCACTGAGGTCGGCAAGAACGGCCGCGGTCATGGCGATATATCGGACGATACGTCGATGCTGTGATGAGGGTCGGGCGCAGCCAAGAAGGACTTCTTGAAGGCCGGTTTATACTTTCGCAGCCCGAAAATGTAGCTACACGTCGCGGCGACCTCACGTAGAAATGACCTTTCTCTGCGAACGATCAGCTGCAGCGGAGCGTCGGCCGCTGAGCCGCTGTGCCGCGGTCATAAAATGAGGGTTTTAGATAAAACTGCACAATTTGGAGAAAAAGTGAGATTTGATTATAGCGAAACAAAGTGAGTCGATTATCAAGGAAAATGTGAGATCCTCAACTTAAACAAAGTTAAATTACAATATTTCTAACAATAAGAAGTAAAACAGATAAAACAGAACAGGGCAGCGTGTTGCTCTGCAGAGGAGGCAGCAAATATCGGCTCAACATACATCAGTCTAATGCAGAGGGGATTAAATAAAGAGGATGTTTAGTTAACGGTAAGAATAATATATTTATACCATATTCACTACAGTTTATACAGTAGCACAATATTTCAGCACTTGTTGAGCTTTAAATCCAGCTGTTTCATCTCTGTGGGTTGTTTTTAAAATTGAATCCTTGTGCAGGAAAAAGGCTCCACGTCGCTCTCTAATTTATTCATTCTAACTTTTCAATAATCGTATTGTTCAACCTTTAGTGATTTGCTGCAGCACGTCAAACTTTTTTAATGTCCCGGCCCCTCCAGGCTGTGATTGGTCGGTTGATTAAAAAAGTGACTGACAGGCCCGTCGGCTCCGTGAAGAGTTGAACGTGCTGAACAACAGGAGGCAGCGAGGCAAAGCTTCCTGATCTTCTGTCTGACCTTCAGCTGACCTTCAGCTGACCTTGAGCGACCGCCGTTTCTCTCGGCGCTCCGGTGGCGAGTCTGACGATGTTTTGAATAATTAGCAGGGGGCGGGGTTACTGTAGGTCGTTGTCTTAAAAGTTACTGGCACGCTGCCCGTGAAACATTTGTCTGATTCCGCTGCAGGCTCTTCTGTTTGTAGAGGCACATGGCGAGAGCCCGGCGTGGGCGGGGCTAACGAGCAGACTCACACACTCTTTCCGGTTACGTAGTCGCACATGACGACGTCGCGATTAGGTTCACGGTGCAGCCAGAGGAAGCGCTTGGTTAGAAACACTGAGGAGGCCTGTCGCCGCGGAGACGATGCTACTGAAACCACCTGCAGACGCCGAGGTGGCGTTTTACCGTGTAGACAAAGTCTGCGCGGCGTTAACATGCTGTGTGTGTGTGTGTGTGTTGTGTGTGTGTGTGCGCAGGCGCTCGGCATGCTCTTCTGGCACAAACACAACATCGAGAGGTCTCTGGCCGACCTGCCAAACTTCACCCCGTTTCCTGACGAGTGGACGGTGGAGGACAAAGTGCTGTTCGAACAGGCCTTCAGCTTCCACGGCAAGAGCTTCCACCGCATCCAGCAGATGGTACACGAGTGTTTACGAGTCTGTGTTATAACGTTAGTCACATGTTTACTCAAATACACAAGAAGGATCTTCAGGTACTTTAACATAAAACTTCATTTATGTAGCAGCTACTAGTTTGGATTTAGATTTTACATCAACAGGACGTGACGAGCTTTGAAAATTCAGCCGAGCTCGAGTCATGAAGTATTGTTTCAGTAAGAGATGACCCCGTATTTCAGCAGAGGTTGTCAGAGACTCGTGTGATCGTGATTTCCTTCAGTTACCGGACAAATCCATCTCCAGCCTGGTGAAGTACTACTACTCCTGGAAGAAGACCCGGTCCAGAACGAGTCTGATGGACCGACAGGCTCGCAAACTGGCCAACAGGAGCAACCAGGACGACAGGTGAGCGAGTCCGTTCAGACCGCAGACTGTATATAAGACATGGGCGTAGTCATGGTGACGTCACCCGTTGGTTTGTGGACCACAGTTTAGAAGCCTCCAGTTTGGCATTTTGGCGTCGCCATCTTGTTTTTTGGAACCAGACGTGACCATATTTGGATGAGAGGGCGGAGCTAGCTAGCTTGGTTAGCAAGGCGCATCTGTAATCTACATTAACTGTGATATTAGCTGTGATGCTAACTTTGGTTAGCGACAAACAGGCTTGAAACAAAAATGTACCAACAACCTCATGCTGAAGAAGACATTTTTACTAAAAACACTCAAAGTCTTTGAGCGAAAACACCAACAAGTTCATGGCTGGTTAAATGTAGCGACCTGTCAATCTTTACTGTAGCCCCGCCCTAAAGCCCCCCCTGCTTCCTGGTCTCTGTTCCTCTAAATGGGACCATAATTTACTAAATGAACATCATGCTGTGTTGAAGAAGACTTGAAACTAGCGACTGAGACCATAAACTCATCAGGAAAGTGTTTACTGGGGGAATAAATCAGCTGAGGAGGAGAAACATTTTCTTCCTGCAGCCGGTGGAGTCGCCCCCTGCTGGCTGCTGGAGAGGACGCAGGTTTAAGGGACTCAGGGAAGGTTTGATTCTCAGCAGATTGCAGTGTGTGGACGTGAGCAGCAGGTGGCGCTGCAGCTCTGCTTGATGCTTCCTGTGAAGTGTTTCTGACTTCAGAGTCCGGCTGAGCAAGACAGACCAGAAGGTTTCAGGTTTAAAGGCTGATTTCTGCTCCTCAGTGAAAGTTAAACTTTTAATAAACATTTGATGCCAAACAGAGGATCGCTTCACAGATCTGAGGCAGAACATTCAAATAAAATAAATTCTGTTTTCAACGAACATTCACGAGGAAAATTAGGTTAAAAGTAAAAATCTTCATAGAAAAATGAAGTGCTGAATTATTCGTTTATTGAGCACCAGGTCAGTTTTATTTATAAAGTCCAGGATCTTTACGCTGCTCTGCTGTTGGTCAGGTCAAGATGCCCTGCTGCTCTGCTATTGGTCTTCTGTGATGTTGACATCATGAGTCTGTTGTTGTTGTTGTTGCGATGACGCGTAATGCCTGGATTTTGTTGTTGCTGTTGCCATAGTGATGAAGAGATGGAGGAGGCCAATCCCATTGAAGCGCACGACAGCGACTACGACCCCAACAAGGAAACCAAGAAAGAGGTACGTGGACACGGCTGAGGACCTCGCTGCAGGACGTTTGACCGGATTGAAAGAGTCGATCATTTATTCACTTTATTCCTCTCAGGGCTCCAGACTCATTTTTCATTTACCTGCGTCGCTGCAAACTTTAGCTGCACCTACATGTTTACAGCATGACCACGACGCTGCAGAACAGCTTCCCCGCTTTGGTGAAGGAGATCTGGATCCTGGTCTTCACGCTCCTTTGCTGTTGTTGTTGTAGGTAAATGTGAGACGTCGGTGTCTCACACAAGTTTGCTGATGTGTGACAACGTTTCGCAGGAAACGGCGATGAGGTCACATTTGTAGAAAAGTTGCAGTGATTGCTGAAAATTATAAGTTGTGCTAATTCCACAGGGATTTGTTGAATTTGTGTTGATGCTGGGAGGCACCGAACAGTCCCGTTGCCATGTCGGCAGCGTGGAAGCATTTTAAAGTGTCTGGCCTTCTGTCATTTCAACACATTAATCTTTCTGTAAATGATCGTAAATGTTACGTTTCAAAGCTGCTTGTTTTTGCAGCGATGGCACAAACATTTCCTGCAGGATGAGACCGACTCAGTTTCAGCTCGCTGTACCTAATAAACTGGACACTGAAAGCAGTTTACAAGAGGAAATCCAGACATTCGTGAAGCTTTCTGAACTTTCTGAAGGGTTTGAATGAGGAATAATTCAGCAGAACAGCCAACATTCAGTTTAGATTCATGTCTTCAGCTGATTCGCAGCACAGCGACGTTCATGTTGGCGACATCATGACTTTAGATTTGAGTGAGTTTAATAATTTAATTTAGACAAACTTCAAGAAAATGTTCAGGTTTAAATTAGAAAACCAAATCAGAACGGAGGCCGAAGCTGACGAGACGTCAAACAGCTGATCAGATGTTGGAATTCTGTTATTCAGCTTCCTGCCTCTGTGTTTCCTCCCCAGCAGAACCAGGTGGAGCCGGTGGTGCCGGGCTCCAAGGTGGCTTTGGGCCGGCGGGAGCACCAGACCCTGCAGCACCGACACCACCAGCGGTCCCGCTGCCGCCCCCCCAAAGGCATGTACCTGACCCAGGAGGACGTGGTGGCCGTGTCCTGCAGCGCCTCGGCCGCCAACACCCTCCTCCGTCAGCTGGACATGGAGCTGGTGTCCCTCAAGAGACAGGTAGGAGGCCGAGGGAACAGACGAGTGTAGTGTGTTATTTACACAGTACAGAATATTTAAATAAAACTTCGTCAGCAGCATCGTGGTTCTGCTTTGGGTGACTGATAAGAGCTCAGGGTGTGAAAAAATAATAGGTCATAATAATAGATTTTTAGACGCATCGTGTTGTGGAAGTGCAGTTCTGGACCGTCAGCGTGGTGAACACAGCCGAGACGGGTGGTTCTTCCTGTACAGACAGAAGGCTGCTGGTTGAGCGACTGCTGCTGCTAAACTTTACACATGATCTATAAAATCACCCTGCACACTGTGCAGCACGGGAACGCTCAGCGAGCTCGTTCTTCATCTACGTGACAGGCGGCAGCAGGTGACGGTGGAAGTGTTGTTGTTAAATACTTTGCTTTACAGGAGACCCATTAAACTGCTTTTCCAGTCCCTTATTGTAGCTCTGTGACTCCTGTATGGCAGCTTTGCACAATTCAAAGTTAAAAAATAAAAAATCTTATACTGATTCTTCATGTAGGCTTTCATTTAATCTGAAACCAGGGCTGTTTCTCGATACAGAGTTTGCCTACTTTTCGAATGAGCACGCAGTCCGTCATTCAGCAGTTGGAACAGCAGTGTGCTTGATGTCGGCCGGACCCGTTAGCGGGTGGGACCTCACATCTCTGAAAACATCATCGCAATTTTAAAAATCAGCTCTGTCTTGAGAAATCAAACACATAGTTTAAACAGCTATATTCCTGCATAAAACACTACCATAAAATAAAACTACCATATCCGACACAAGAACAGCAGTATTAAAACGTACAGTTATGAGTTTTCTTGTCCAACGCTCGTTTTTTGGCGGCGAAATGCATTCAGGGATATCTGACGATCCAAAGTCCACACAAGTCACCACCGATGCAAGCTGGGTAAAACGGGCGAGAACACATCCGGGTATTTTACTGTACTTGGCTAGATGCAGACTTTTAAATTGGAACAGTACTTTGGCTGCGACTGATGGCGTTTCACAAGAACACGAGAACAGAAAAGAACACAGACTGAGAAACAGCCAAGCTGTAGATGCTCCTGTCTCTTTAAGGCCCCTCCTCTCAAAGCCCACTGTGTTCTGATTGGCCAAGACCTGAAGCATGTTACCAGGCTGTTGTTGTCGCTGGGCGGAACAGACTGACTGGGCGTTGCTGTGGGAACAAATGACCATATATGGAACACCGGCCCCTCTGGCTCCTGGTGTCGTATTACAGAGCCGTTGTTAGGAAAAGCAGTTGAAAACAGAGTTCAGATCAGGAGGAAACCTGAGGTTTCTACTCACAGGGATTTCTTTTAAATGCTTTAACCTCATTTTTTGAAACTTTGGCCATGTTTAACATGAACATCCAACATTAGAACTTTGTCAAGTTAAATCAAACGTGATGGGTCTCCTTTAAAAGTGGTCACACAGTGAGAGAAATACATCGTAGACGTTTTAGTTTCAGAGCACTTTAAATTAAGTCCTCAGAAACATGTGAACATCCACACTCTGCTGAAGAAGAACGTCTCCTGAGAGACCGTTTGAGTGTCGGGGATAATTTCACTGTAAATCACATCAGCTGGGCTTAGCATTAGCACGCTAACATTAGCATGTTGCTATTAGCACATTTAACTCTTCAGCATTCTGACATCAGTGTTTAAGTAACTCACCGCACAGTCAGAGATCAGCGGCTCACTCCTTCTCCAAATACTTGGTCCCATGTGAGGTCCACCTGGCCAGGTAGCATAGGTGAAAGACCCCAGGAGTCGTCCTGTCTGATGCCTGTCCATGTTAGTGTTCTGCCTGGGCTGCGCTGCCCCCTGGTGGTGACACCTGATGAGTGTTTGTGCCTTCTTCTTCTTCTTCTTCAGGTCCAGAACGCCAAACAGATGAACAGCGGGCTGAAACACATTGTGGAGTCTGGGATTGAAGAGTTCAGGCTGCCGGAGGTACTGATCCAAACACCCTGCCGCTCAGCACCTTCTCTCAGCAGCAGAATAACGACACACATCCATTAATTACCTCTAACTAAGTAAAACCCTTCAAGACATTTTGTCAACAGAAGCTGAAACGCTTCATTCAACAAAGTTACAAACCAACTGAAAGTGTGTAAAAGCGTTTAAATCTTCAACCGGTTTGACCGTGAAAGTAGTTTAGACCTCATTCTGACGATTAATAAATTTGTTGCCAGCGAATTTAATAATCGATTTGTTCATGACGTCATCGAGCCGTAACGACTCCGGCAGCTTGACAGAGTAAAGTGATGTGAACAGTAAAGTTACTAAAACAACATCAGAGCTGCAGGAACACCTTCAGTACCTGAAACCTCCACAGTGTGGCAGCGTTTCACTCAGACAGAAAGGTCGTAGCGAAGCTGAGCGTCTGAAGAGGAGGCGCGTGACGTCGTGTCTCTGTGGACGACGAAGACTCGTCTCGGTAAGCTAGTTAGCGAGCTAGCTTCATGTTAAAGCCGCGTTGCTTCACGTTATGAGCTGAAACGTTTCCTATACGGTTACATAATGGCGCTGAGCGGAGCGCATAATTATGATTCACCACGGCTGCGTTCACGTTCCAGATGTGCCCTGAGTTTACAATCATGAATCGCTGCGTAGCTCATGGCGACGTTCCCAGCTGGAGAACGTGAGAACACGGGACAATTTTATATTTTCTAAAGAAGAAAACTGTTCTTCTGTCTTTACGCGAGGCGGCGGCTAATCCGCCCTTAAAAAAACTCCCACAGAGTCACAGGGTTTAGTGAGTTGTTGAGTTGTGGAAGGTTGTGAAACACTGTCATTAAACTGGTTACTGACCTCCTGTGAATTGGTCAAACTTAATGCATGACGTTATTCCTTTGTCCCGGCGTGTAAAAACTGATCGTCACTAAACAGCAGATCAGCTGATTTCAGCTGAACTTTCTGTTGCTGCAGCAGAAACGTTCATTAAAAGATGGATCTTTGCAAACAGGATTTATTTTATTGTTGTGACTGTTAATTAGCACATGGCTGAAACAACCTCAGCTTTAATTTAAAGGCTGACGGCTAAATTAGAGGCATTGTGTCATTTTGCGATTCATAATCCGAATGGTCGATTATTCGTTTCAGTAATCGACTATCAAAACCGTGGGTAGTTGCAGCCCTACTTATGATCCAGTTGATCCAAACGACCTCTGGAGGCGGTCAGGAACTCATCGTGACCACATGGAGCTTTCCGGCTCAGCTGTTACAGTCTGTAGTTACGGAGCAGTTTTTTGGACCCGCTCAAAGGAGAGGGGGGTTGTGGGACCTCCTTTTATGCTCCGGCCGGCCCGGGGAAACCTGGGCGCAACATAAAAATGTCTCCTCCCATTTTCACCGATCTGGGGAGCAGAGACGTCGCGGAGCTTGTAAATTCTTGTTGACTCGATAATAAAGTGCTGTTTCAGAGTTGGATCTGTTTACGTTTCATTTCACATATTAACATGTGTGACCGCGCTGCACGACCTTCTGTGGTTCAAGTCAGCTGCTGGCCGAGGAGCTAACGCATAGAGGAGGAGGGAGAGAGGGCGTCCTGCCGTCAGGCCTGACTCAGCTGTGTCACTCAGAGCTGCAAAGAACCTGGCGTTCAGCTGCGTTTTGTAAAATCACTGAATACTTCTCTTTTAAACACACGTGCAAAACAGTAACGTTAGTTCAAAGGTCGAGACGCTCACTTGAGTTTTTTTTTTGTCAGCCAGTGGCGTTAAAAACGTTAAATGCTTCTTAAAAATCTTTGTTTTGAAAACGCGATTAGCTTAAATGTCGGGAGGGACCTGCTTTGTGTTTTATTAGTTTTCGTCCTCTGCTCTGAGAGGCTGCAGCGTCTCCTCAGGTTCATTAATGTTCCAGTAAAGTGGATTCATTTCTAAAAGACGCCGCTGAACAGGCTGCTGTCACTTTGAAGGACGGGCTGTGGCGGTTTAAAGTCATTGTAACGAGTAACGTGATTATTTACTTTTAATACCCAGGAATACGTGAAGTAATATTAATTTGTAAATGAGTGATAAGTAAAAAGTCAGTAATTTGCCCAACACTAGATCTGCTGTATAAAGTGATGTGCCGCGAGGACAGAGAGCTGCTTTCTGCTCCCTGAACGCTGCACAGAAACCCGTTATATCCTTCACATCAAGGACCCAGAAACTGAATTAGACCACGGACCCCAGGGTCTGACAGGAACTCACGACCAATGATCAGTCTTCTTCTTCCTGTTGTTAACCTTTGACTGTTTGAACTCCCCGCAGAGTAACCAGAAGGTGAACGCCCGCTGGACCACAGACGAGCAGCTGCTGGCCGTTCAAGGTGAGCTGCACCACGGTTTGAGTCCAGGCAACAGAGCTGCTCATGAGGGCGTGGCGCCCGGTGAAGCTGCAGTTTGAGCAGCGTGACGTGTTTCAATCTGAATCATCCAAACTATCTGAATGTTTTACAGGAAGAGAAAAGAGGGATTTGGGTATAAAAACATTTAGAAAGACAACTGAACATCTGACAGGACAGAAAGTCTTTAAAAATCTGATAATCAATATTTTGATGTTCAGGGTGGATCAGATGACCACACGCTTGTGAACAGGGTCGCTGTCTCTCAGCCCCACCGAGCTTTTTATCATCTGCTACCTGCTCGTTTTGGTTTTACAGCACATTTCCTCTCAGCTGGTTTTTAAGAAGAATTGACCGCATGCGTTTAAATCGTCTGTGATCTTCAGGTGTCAGGAAGTACGGGAAAGACTTCCAGGCCATCGCTGACGTCATCGGGAACAAGACGGTGGGCCAGGTCAAGAACTTCTTCGTGAACTACCGGCGGCGGTTCAACCTGGACGAGGTGCTGCAGGAGTGGGAGGCGGAGCAGGGGACGCAAGCTCCCAATGGAGACAGCGCCACCTCTGGAGAGGAGGGGAAGAACAGCTCGGCCACTCCGTCGGGGAAGAGCACCGACGAGGAGGACGAAGAGGTGAGACATCTGCCACGCTGTGCGTCCTCTGATGAAGAAACCTGCTGCTCAGTTCTTAGATCTCTGTCCTTTATTTATTTAAATCAGAGATAATAAACATGCTGCGAGACCAGTTTATACCTCTGCATTAAATCTGCGCTGTAGCCTGAGGAAAACCTCCCCAAAAATGTAGCTACACATCGCAGCGACGCTGACCACAAGATCTGCGATTGGTCGGCTGGGTCTCGTTTCCTCCTGTGCATTTCTCGCTTGTCCTTTTTCTTCTGCCTCAAACGGTTCAAGAGCCGTACGTACCGTCTCCTCCGACTTCTCTCGTTTCTGCGTTTTAATAAATTTTGATTGGCTAGTAGTCCTTAACTAGGAACTGAGTGTGTGCAACTCCCAACAAATGTATCACTCCATAGCTAAAACTGCCTTCAGCACAGGGTGAAAAGAGGAGCTGCAGCAATGAGCAGTCTGACAGAAATATAACCATGTGACCCTGTTCAGGTATGACCTCTGAATAAGATGAGGAACCTGACAATGAGCAGAACACCACCTCTTTAAAATTATTAAGAGTTGCTAATTCATCATCATTATTATTATTGCCAGGAAACACATGAAACATACTCCACTCCACACAGCAGTGTGGGTTATTGACTGGATTAATAACTGAGAGCTTAACAAATATAATTAATTACAAAAACAGAACAAAGTCTTTATAAATTTACTGAGTACACAGACTGCAACAAAAAGCTAAAATCTTCAGGAGATTAAGGAGCACAGTGATGATAAACTCTTCTGGAAAGATGGGTAGAGAAAGAGAGAGGGGCCAGCAGCTGAGTGAAGGGCCCCTGAGCTGCTGAAGGGCCCCTCTTTCTTCCTGCCTGATGCTCTGCGCGTCGTGTAGATCGGTGGTCAAGCGATCATAGCGCCCTTAAAAGCTATGCACAATTAAGAGTGACGTCACGCTGGACAGCAGGGCTGGGATTTATTGTGGCTCAACAGCGCGGCGTTGGCGCCATTTTTGTTTTGCTTTTTGCAAATGTTTATATTTATGATAAATGTAAAATGATAAAGACCGTTGCGGTCGACTTATCAATAGTGCAGTATTTCAATATTGTGGTTATCAAAACATTACCAGAGAGCGATGTTCCCTTCTTGTCTTCACTAAGCGTGGCCCCTGAGACGGTGGACATCTCTGTGAATGACTTGCAGTGAGGTAATTATGGCTCCGCCCTCTCCTCTCTGCAGGGTCAGGTGACCTCTTCAGGCGTGTCTCCCGCCGCCGCCTCTTCTTCTTCAGCTCAGATCCTGGTGACGTCCGGCGCCTCCTCCGCCTCCCTCCACCAGCCGCCTCCCCTCCTGCGGCCTTCTCTCCCAGCCACGCCCTCCTTGCACCGCCAGCCCCCGGCCCTCCAACAGCAGGCCCGGTTCCTGCAGCCCCGCCCCACCTTGCAGCAGCCCCCGCCTCTCATCCGCCCCTCAAATCCCCTGCCCCCCCGCCTCAACCCACGCCCTCCGGCTCCCATGACCCTCTGCGGTAACACCGGGGGTTCAGGTCCGAGCTCCGCCCAGCAGCCTCCAGGTCTGGCCGTCCACCAATCGGAGACGGCTTCATCCTCCTCCATCCACTAACGAACGTTTCTGTTGAAGACACAGAAAAAAGAAAATGTCTGCCAGGCTGCTGCGTTCAGGTCCTGTGGGAAAATCTGAGTGACTTTATTCTTCAAAACGACGACAGCGATTTTCAGCCGTCGCAGCTTCAGGTTACGACACGAAATCCAAACCTGAGTGTTTGTTATTTGGTGAACAGCTTTTTAAGGGTTTAAGTTTGTCTTTCCCACAGGACTTAGCGTGCAGCGCACCTGCTGGTGGACACCTGGTTTTACAATGTGTGTTTTCTAAAAAAGGGTTTCACTCAGAGTTAGTCACATTATTAAAGCAGAACCTTTTCAGCCAACAACCAATCTTCTTCAGACATGTGGCGTCCCTCAGGGTTCAATCCCGGGTCCGTTCTTCTTCTTGTACATAAATGCATTAACAGAAACAGCAGCACCTGGAAAACATTTTCAGCGCCCGTGATTTAGTCGCTCTCATTAGCAGCCTAGCTGATGCTAAAGGCTGATGTTGAATTATTATCAACTGCTAAATTAATTTCTTACAATAAGAAACTTAACATTTGTATTGATTTCTTTTATCCTTCCAGGGTTCACTACATTTAAACTACAAGTCTCTGCTGACTTGTCGTTAATCTGTTGGTCCAACTGTAGTTTCAATCAAACAAACAGGAGGAAATGTTGTTGTTGGGGACAGCGATGGAGCTCTGTTGCTCAGAGGAGGAAGGTTTGATCTGCACAAGATGAAAGTCATACTTCAGTGCTGTGCTACTGGGACAGCATGGTTGATTTAAATTATTTGTTGTGGTAACCGATAGTAAATGAGCTGTCTGACAGTCGTGATGTTTCAGTAACAGGTTGAGATTAAACTGAAGGCTTCAGTGTTGTGTAGCGTTAGACATCACCTTGTACAGTTTGGTATCTGTTTGAATAGAGAGCCTAAGTCCCTCCACTTCCGCCCCATGGGACCTTATTTCAGAGAAAACGATGCACGGTAGGCAACGATGAGAGACACCCAACGTTTAGGTCCCGTTTGAATTGTGTCCTGAACTGATGTTTGTCAGTTGAAAAGATAATTTAGGTCAAGACAGTTACAATTTGTCTTAAAACAGTGAAATAACATTTAGTATTGTGTGAAACCGTTTGAATGAGCTACATCTCTCGTCTTGCACAATGTATACATCACCAACATGTTAGCGCTGTAATGCTAAGATAACTTTCAGGGCTTGCTTAGTACTTGCTAGGTAACGGTTCAGGGACAAACTTCAATAACTTTGGCTACAGTAATTTTAACTTCAGTAAAGTTAGATTCAGTAACTTTAGCTTTAAAGATCTTAGCTTCAGTGTCGTTAGCTTCCGTAACATTAGCTTCAAAGACATTAGCTTCAATAACATTGGCTACAGTAATGTTAGCTTCAGTAAAGGTAGCTTCACTATTGTAAGCGTCAGTGACGTAAGCTTCAATAACGTTGGCTACAGTAACGTGACGTTTGCTTCACAGTGACATTGGCTTCAATAACGTTAGCTTCAATAGACGTTAGCTCCAAAGACATTGGCTACAGTAATGTTAGCTTCAGTTAAGTTAACTTCACTATGGTTAGCGTCAGTGACATTAGCTTCAGTAACGTTGGCTATAGTTATGTTAGTTTCAGCTAAGTTAGCTTCACTGTCATTAGCGTCAGAGTCTATAGCTTCAATAATGTTGGCTACAGTAATGTTAGCTTCAGTAAAGGTAGCTTCAGTATCGTTAGCGTCAGTAACATTACCTTTAATAATGTTGGCTACATTAATGTTAGCTTTAGTTAAGTTAGCTTCACTATTGTTAGCATCAGTGACAGTAGCTTCAGTAAAGTTGGCTGCAATAATGTTAGCTTCAGTAAAGGTAGCTTCAGTATTGTTACCTTCAGTGATGTTAGCTTCAGAGATGTTGGCTACAGTAATGTTAGCTTCAGTAAAGTTAGCTTCAGTATCGTTACCTTCAGTGATGTTAGCTTCAGAGATGTTGGCTACAGTAATGTTAGCTTCAGTAAAGGTAGCTTCAGTATTGTTACCTTCAGTGATGTTAGCTTCAGAGATGTTGGCTACAGTAATGTTAGCTTCAGTAAAGGTAGCTTCAGTATCGTTAGCGTCAGTGACATTACCTTTAATAACGTTGGCTACAGTAATGTTAGCTTTAGTTAAGTTAGCATCAGTGACAATAGCTTCAATAATGTTGGCTACAGTAATGTTAGCTTCAGTAAAGGTAGCTTCAGTATTGTTACCTTCAGTGATGTTAGCTTCAGAGATGTTGGCTACAGTAATGTTAGCTTCAGTAAAGTTAGCTTCAGTATTGTTACCTTCAGTGATGTTAGCTTCAGAGACAATAGCTTCAGTCATTGAGAGAAACAGTTGTTTTTGTAATTTCATATTTTCAGTCTTATATTTCAACAGTTTTCTGACAAACTGTGACTAAAATATCTTTCAAACAGCCAAACATCATGTGAGTTATTCAGGACACAATTCAAACTGGATGTAAACATTAGTCGTCTCCACGCTGACCAACCAACATTTTTTTCTGAAATAAGGTCCCATGGCGGTCCACCTAAAGGGGCGGAGCTTAGGCCTTCTCTAACTGTAAGCAGCTGTCTCTCCAATCAGCTGTCAGTAACTAACTCTGTGCTGCTGTACGTTTGGTTTTGTAGTTGATTTGATTCTTTTTAAAAACACTAGAGTTTCACCCAGACGTCCTTCAGTGTGTTGACGCCATGTTTTCTGTAGAAATGTGAAAAACGTTCCTCGCTGTTCTTTGTTCTGTTGTTGGGTTGAATTTTCCCAGAGTAGCTGTTTTTTTTTTTTTCACGTGTTGAAGATTAATTTTGAAACTAAAAACCTGTGGTATCTGTCTTTTCATTATTTATTCTTCTTCTTCCTGGTGCTACCAGTCCGGTGTAAAAAATCATTGTGGAAGTGCTCTTAATGCTTTTGGACAAACATGTATTATTACGGCGGTAAATGTATTGGAATCATAGAGTCCTTTGAGTTTCAGTCGTCAGATGTTGATGTTGAGGTGAAGCTGCAGAGACGTTCATTAAAAAAACTACATTTGTACCATGTGACTGTTTTTATTCTTCAGCAGCTCTGACTTTATTAGGTTCACCGGTGCTCTACTGTCCGTCTTTACTACGTCTCTAATGTTTATCACTGGGGTCGGGTGTCGCTTCAATTCTATCGATTCCTCTTTTTGAATCCGGTTCTGGTTCCAACCTGTTCACCACAGAGCTCGTCAGAGTCGGTGACCTTCATCTACTTCCTCCTCGCTCATCAGTATAACAACATATTTTTATAAGCCTTCAAGGACGCTTGTTATTAAAGACAGTTTGTACTTGTGTGTTTCCATTTTATGCTGCTTTGTTCTTCAGTATATTTATTTGATGACAGTTACTTTGCAGATTTACAATAATACAAAAGATGAAGCTTTTCAGCAGAATATAAATTCTTTAAAATGAGCTCAACATGCAACATTAAAGTGATGAACACATGAAGGCATCACTAATTATAATCCAGTAATAATATAAATATAATTCTGAAATGGGCCGTTCTGCAGGGTGACTCAGCAGCAGCAGTAGTTGGTTACATGTATTTTAATATAAAGCACATTAAGTTGTCTTTTAAAGTAACTATAACAGTTACTATAGTAACTATAGTAGGAAAGATTTTCAAAATAAAACCCGGACACTAGTGCACACGCTCTCATTGATCACATTAATATAATCTCAATAAAATAACCTGATGAAAAGGGGCATTCTGCACTTGAAGTATATTTTACTGATTCTGACAAATACTTTAGTTACAATAGAAAATATACAATTTAAAATAAAAACATAAAGGAGTGGATGTGGACCGTGTTGTACAGTCTTAACAGACTTAGTGATAATGAGTTCTTCACTTTACTTGCAGTATTTTTATTTTACTATTTCCTTCATTGACTCTCAGCAGGAATAACAACAGGTTGTTAAGTCACTTCCTGCTGTTTTAGTTTCCTCTTCCGCTGCGGCGTCTCCATCGACCAGACATAATCAATACAGAATCAGAAGTATCGATCCGGGCCGAGGAGGACGGGACGCGGTGTGGAGCTGTCGGTCACTGAGCCTGCGGTGAGAAACCCCGCAGACCTCCGTCCGTCCGTCTGCGTGTTTGGGAAAGTGAAAGTAAAAGATCTCCGCGGGAACCTCGATCAGTTTGAACCTGATCAGAGGAGAACAGTTTCAAAGTGTGTTTTTTTGCGTGTTCCGGGTACTTTAAAGTATCCACGCGCAGTACGCGCCGGTTGGCGCAGTTTGCGGCCGAGCTGCACGCAGCAAGGCGGCACCGGCTGCGGGGATTCCCCTGCACGCGCACGCACAGCCCGGCTCACCCGCAGGTACCTCGCCGCTTTTATTGACGTCACTCCGAAGGTGCCGATGGTCGTTATCGATGCGGGGTCACATCTAACCGCGCGCGCATCCGCAGCACGTGTAGGAGCCGTTCTGCTAAAGGGTACGTTTACTTTTTCTTTTAATACTTAAACAACCTTCAGCTGAAGCTATTTTTACTCCAACGTGAGGTTTTAATGGAACGGAGTAGTTTTACGTCGAGGTGCTTTTACTAAGTAAAGGATCTGAGAGGTGGGGCACGTGCGGTCTGATATTCAAATGAATATTAAACAGCTGATCGGTGCGCAAACTGTTCTTCGTTATAACAGAGACGTGATGTTTTATGATCAGGCGTTTCATTTCCAGCTGAGCTCAGTGCACCAATAGAAACGGTCCCACATGTTGCTCGGTGTAATTCACTCCGGGGACGCTGGGGACATGTCCATCACTTTTATCAAAGCATTTGTTAAGGATGTTCTGAAAAACAGCGCTAAGAAGTGTTCAATGAAAATGCTTCGCAGTGCAGTTTAAAGAAATGTCCAAACCAAGCTGCTGATTACATTCTGTTATCTTTTTATATTTTTAATTCTCACCTGCCAGCTGAATGTTGTGTTTCCATTTTTATAAATAGACATTTCCACCATAAGTTGGAGCACAAAATGTCTCCAGAATACAGAAAATGAAATATTTAATGTTCCAAATGTTCTTATATACACAACCAACATATAGTGTCAAAATATCTTCTCATCTTGTTCTTGTGACACTAGTATTTTGCATCTCCACCGCTTTTCAACACAAAGCGACGCTCTTAGGATGCAATTTCTGCTTTAAATCCCTAAAATCTGTACAAGCTCAGCTAAAAGGTTTTGTACATCAACAAACTGGAATAATTCATTAAAAGTGTTGATGTTGTGTCATGATTCTTTAAAAAAAAAAAAATTCTGATTCAATCTGCTGCTGCAGCTTATGATGATTTACTATTTTCTTTATGTAAAGAGAAACAAAATTCAGGTGGCAGGTGACGATTCAAACTAACAGAATCTAAGTCAGCGCTGCTCTCAGATCAGTTTCTCCTGTAGATTTTAACTTCTTTTAAACTTTATCATCACCCCACCTGAGTCAGGATTTAATCTTCCCCAGCTCCTCTTTGTGCGTTTGTTTGGGGAAGTAACCCTTTTAACTGTGGCTGTTGCAACTTTTCACCTCAATGATAAATTAATTTATTTTAATTTAGATAGAAACTCCTGGACTTTAATAGCTCCTGAGTTTCAGCAGCTTTTCTGCTCATGTTCAGAATCTCTCCCACAGATCTGTGTCTCTGGCAGGTCCAGAGAAAAGGCAGATTATCATCAGACTAACGTCATCATGACAAGTCGAGCTGCCCTTTACTCTGCTGTGCTTTACGTTATTTATTCCCTGGTAGAAACATTATCCTCTTCAGACCGTTTGACAGACGCAGTTTGGGACTGCATGCTTCACGTGAAACCGAAAGTAAATGAAACACCTTTGATCAAAGATCATGCTAAACTACTGACGCTTACTCTCTACCTGCTTCGCTGCTCCTCAGACGCCACCATGTGCGAGTATATAACACGATGACCTGAATAACAGAAGCTTTCTGTTATTAAGGTTTTCAGAATCATGAAACCAGCAGTCTCCTGCTCTCCGTTTGGGGCAAAGAGTCAAAGAGCTTTTACTGGTTTATCTGTGATCGATGGTTAATTCTAATAAACTTCTGGGAGAATATTAACCTAAACTAGTTTTCGAAGCTCACAAAAGTAAAGTCATTAAATAGAGTCACTCACTCAATAAACAAATCTAAAATGTATGTGATGTAAAATAAATCATATATCAGACGTCAAAACACTGAGTGAGGTTTAGAAAGAGTAAAAAAAGAACGACGTTAATCATTAATTAAATCTTTTAAATCACCTGCGTGCTCTGTTCAGTTTGTCCTCCTGCAGACTCATGGCAGCAGCGGATACAAAGCCGGGAGGATCTGAGGCGTCCAGTTTGCGGTCTGAGGAGTCCGTGATGAGGTCCCAAGAGTCGAGGCTGGGGTCCGGGGAGTCCAGGCAGAGGTCGTCGGGCTCCGTCAGCTCCTGGGAGTCGGAGCTGACCTCCATCCAGCACTCCCTGAAGTTTGTGTTGATGCTGAAGGAAGAGTTTGTTTGTCCCGTCTGCAGAGGAGTCGTCCTCAACCCTCAGCAGAACTCCTGCGGACACATCTACTGCTTCCACTGCCTGCAAGGACTACTGTAGGAGCCAGTCCACCTTAATACACACTCACACTGACACGGTCCACCTTAAAACACCCCTAAAACAGACCTACACTGACTTAGTCCACCTCAAAAAACTCTCACACAGTCCACCTTGCCCAGGAGCGGGCCAGATACTGAACCCCGAATTGCACCTGGTGGCTGTTCCACCAGTGTATGAATGTGTGTAAATGATGAATGTGACGTAGTGTAAAAGCACTTAAGTGGTTGAAAATACTAGAAAGGCGCTATACAAATACAAAGCATTTACATTTACTTAAAATACACCCACACTTATGCAGTCCACCTTAAAACACCCCTAAAACAGACTTGCTCTAACTCAGTCCACCTTTAAACACACGCACACTGACAGTCCACCTTAAAACACCCTCAAATAGACTTGCTCAAACTCAGTGCACCTTAACAAACTCTCATCCAGTCTACCTTAAAACACACGCACACTGACACAGTCCACCTTAAAACAGACTTGCTCCAACTTAGTCCACCTTAAAACAACACATGCACACAGTCCACCTTAAAAACACACCCACACTGACACAGTCCACCCTAAAGTATACTCAGACTGATGCAGTCCACCTTAACTCACTGGGCTTGTTTGAGCTGGCCTAGACTGTAGACCAGAGTAGCCTTTTGCAGTCGGATGCATTATTCAGTGTGCGGGGGGTCGAACAGCTTGCGTATTTCAAAGTGAGAAACCGCTTCCTGTCTGAACGAGGATGAAGGAAGTCTCGTCACGTAACCGTGCGGCGACCACCACGGGCTAAACACCGCCAACGAGCGCTCAGCTCCAGCTGTCAGCAAGTCGTTTCAGTTCTGCAGCACGGGGAGAGAAACGGCGGCGTCTAGCTCTCAAAACTGCGTGCGTCTTTGTCACACAGTCCAGCAGCTGGAAGTGGGGCGGAATCGTTAACTATCAGAGAGGTCTGAGGAAGGGCCGAGGGGTATGAAGAGGGAGGTCCCGAGGGGTTCTAGAAGGGAGGGGTCCGGGGGGTCTGAGGAGGGGGAGGTCTGAGGAGACCGAGGGAGGACAGAGGGGTATGAAGAGGGAGGTACTAGGGGTCCACAGGAGGGACGGGTCCGAGTGGGGGAGTTGAGGGGTATGAGGGTTCCGAGGAGGCAGGTCTGAGGGTGCTGCACGTGAGGTGGATGATGGAGTAGTGGACTGACATAAGCAATTTTAAGTCACTTTGGGTAAAAGCGTCAGCTAAATGAATAAATGTTAACGCTGCAGTTGGACCCTTTTGAACCTCAGGTCTGCGTCGGTCCGGCTCATCTCAAACAAGCCCACTGACGCAGCTGGCTGCCTGAAGGCACCTGTAGCGGAGGTGTTGTACCTGTTGGCCGAGTCCTGCACTCGGTCCTGGTGGCAGTTTACACTCTGAATGAACTGGGTCAGTGGTTTCGGGGTATGAGCCTCAGCCTGCTGTGTCTTTCAGGGAGAGTTCATCACCGTCCAGCCCAGTTTGTCCAGTGGACGGCGTTGTGATCAAGCCAGCTGAGGTCAGGACCAAACCTTCTGCTGCACATTCACACTTACACACAAGTATTTCAGTCGGAGGCTGCGGCTCAGGGGTTAGAGGGGTCGTCCACCAGCCCTGTCGTCCTGTCCGAACCCCTCCTGACGGCTGTGCCATTGGTGTGCGAATGAGTTTATTTAAGTTTCTCAGAGTATGAATGTGATGTAGTGTAAACAGCTTCAAGAGGACGGAAACACCTGTGACAACGAGCTGAAACACCCAAAATATCGATCAGAGCCACTATTTGTGATAAGACATATTTTTGCAGCTGAATATTGAAACCTTCCCTGAGCTTTAATCGGTCTGTCTTGTAGAGCACTGCTTGGAGTGGCCATGTCTGATCCACCTGTAGTCACAGCAGGTGTATCCTTCACCGGCTGTTTGTGCTTCTCATTGGCTTCGACAGTAAAGGCGGTCCTCGTCACACCTCCTGACTGGACTTCAGCACAAGCATACTAATCAGGAGTTTCCTTCCCGCAGGTTTTCCAGGACAACTGCTGCAAACGAGAAATCTCAAATTTAGAAGTGTACTGCACCAACTCGCCGGCCTGCAGCTCCGTCGTCACATTAAACCATCTGCAGGTAAACTTTGGACATAAAGGTAGATGTGCACAAGCTGATGTTTAGGGTCTGGACTGGCAGCACCAACTACTGGGTGCTCCTTCCACTACTAGACACCTTGAACACAGTGAGGAGTATACATCGATCAGCCATAACATTATGACCACAGACAGATGAAGTGAATAACACTGATTAACTGGTTACCATGGCACCTGTCAGTGGGTGGGATCTATCAGGCAACAGGTGAACATTCTGTCCTCAAAGTTGATGTGTCAGAGGCAGGAAAAATGGGCAGCGTGAGGATTTGTGCCACTTTGACAACGACCAAACTGTGATGGAGAGACAACTCGAGCATCTCCAAATCGGTCTGCAGGGGTCAGTACCTATCAGAAGTGGTCTAAGGCAGGAAACGTGGTGAACTAGCAGCAGGGTCATGGGTCAAGGCTCACTGATGCACGTGGGAAGTGAAGGCTGGCCCATGTGGTCCGATCCAGCAGAGGCAGTGTCATGCTTTAGGCAGTGTTCTGCTGGGAACCCTTTGGTCCTGCCATTCGTGTGGATGTTACTTTGACACGTAGCACTAACCTGAGCATTGTTGCAGATACGCTTTCATGGAGACGGTAGATGGCCTCCTTCAGCAGGGTAATGCACCCTGCCACAAAGCAAAAATGGTTCAGCAATGGAAACACGAGTTTAAGGTGTTGACTTCAAATTCTCCAGATCTCAACCCAATCCACCATCTGTGGGATGTGCTGGACAAACAAGTCCGATCCATGGAGGTCCCCCCTCACAAATTACAGGACTTAAAAGGATCTGCTGCTAACAGCTTGGTGCCAGATACCACAGCACACCTTAGAGGTCTACTGGAGTCCACGCTTCAACGGGTCAGGGCTGTTTTAGCAGCAAAAGGGGGACCTACATCATATTAGGCTGGTGGTCATAATGTTATGGATGACTGTGTACTACACTACACAAGTAATATCCTTTTGGGGCTCGGCACACAGAATCTTCTCCGGGCTCATGAAGTTTTTAATAGTTAGTTTTTCTTGCATCATATCGTCCTCTGCAGGACCACCTGCGGTCGTGTCAGTATGAGCAGCTGCAGTGCTGCAATCCAGGCTGCGCGACGGTGCTACAGAGGAGATACCTGCAGGAACACCTGACCAACACCTGTTCACACCGCCTGGAGCCCTGCCCCCACTGCCAGCAGCTGCACCAACTCAGCCTCATGCAGGTAAGGTCACGTCCAGGCAGGTGGGTTTGATAGTTTGTAGTAGACGATACATATGGGCCGATAGTCCAGTCCTCTGCTGGGTCCAGGCCTTCTCAGGACAGGCTCAGAAAGTTTTAGTTCAACTGGGGTCCGTCCCTTTATGTTCTTCTTAGGCTGAAGGTGAAGTCACAACTTTAACTGAAAGCTTCCACTAAAACAGGGTCTGGGTCATTAAGCTTTCAGTGTGCTGAAACGTGGGCCCTGGTCATGTGTTTGTGGTGACTGTGTTCTGCAGGATCATGTGCAGAACTCCTGTCCGGAGACGGAGGTGGACTGTCCCAACAGCTGCTCCCAAAAGGTTCCCAGACACAAGGTGAGTCCATTCACATCATCAACATATGGACGCAGTGATTCGACCACTTCGGCTGAGTTTTAGCACCAAACCACCAAATGTGAGCAAGCCCTGGTCCAGATCTAGCTAGAAATCAGATCCATGTTAGCAGGACTTAATGCTGCTGTTGGTGCCCACAATCACATCAGTGCTGTTTGGTGCCAAAAAGCCTGCATTCAAGAATTAGATCCCTTTAACACTATAATTAAAGCTCCACTGTGGAATTTTCAAAAAAGAGGTCTGGTGCTCACTGGAGGATTTTCAGATCTTAAGTGATGTTAAAAACGTGGGTTACCACAGGCATAACGAGAGCGCACACACCAGACGGTTCAGTCCAGACGCACGACCGTACACTCTGCAACGTACACTTACTTGAAGACAATCAAACTGTGGAGGAACTGGAGGCTGAGAAGAGGGAATCAGCGGGTTTCTACATTTCATAGAACAGATACACTGGCTACGCTGGGGACGCTTCCCGCTCAGCTCGCTCTCATTGGCTGCTGCTGGGGACGCTTCCCGCTCAGCTCGCTCTCATTGCGCGTTTCTGATCGGAGGCTCCCAGATTTCAATTTAAATTCGGGGAGCCTCTGATCCAGTGGGTGACCTTCAGATTGAGTCTGTAAATCCCTCACTCTATAGGATCATGTCAGCCAATAACCTGATCAGACAAGCTTCGGCTCAGGAACGACCACGCCATTGTCGGAAGGCGAATCGGACCCAAAATTGGCCCAGTGTGAGGCCAGCTTTACAAGGGGCGAGTGCTGATGGCAAGTGCTGATGACGTTTTACCTGCTGACATGAAGTGATTTCCATCCATTAACCGCTTATCCTGCGTACAGAG
The DNA here is from genome assembly GCA_024633595.2 of Lepomis macrochirus. Taxonomy (NCBI): domain Eukaryota; kingdom Metazoa; phylum Chordata; class Actinopteri; order Centrarchiformes; family Centrarchidae; genus Lepomis; species Lepomis macrochirus. Next base: position 41,645,866 of record JALXJV020000003.1, on the reverse strand, counting down.
TCATGTGGGGCGTAAGGTGGGGTCCACCCTGGACGGGTCGCCAAGTTGAGTTTTTCTGAAACTCCACAGGGAGCCGTTAATGTCGTGTGTAATGAGCAGCAAATACAAGGTTACTGTTGGTGGGATCATAGAATCATGGGGTCAAGAAAGTAACTGACCAATCAGAATCAGGTATTCTACTTAGCCGTCCAATAAAGCGAAAGCATTAACACATTAAGTGTGCGGCTGTTTGAATCCGTTTCTTCTCTTCCAGCTGACGGAGCACAGAGACTCGTGTCCTGAGGTTCACGTCGCCTGTTCTTATCAGAGGTTCGGCTGCTCCGTTCAGGTGCGTTCATCTGGTGTCGATGGCGTTTTACCTGCTGACACAAAGTGTTCATTACCTGACAGCAGGTGTTGTGTCCTGCAGGATAAGAGAGCGAACGTGAAGCTGCACGAAGACGCCGCTGTCAATCATCACATGCTGCTGGTCCTGAGGAGCAACACGCACCTGGAACAGCAGGTACGTCTGAAAACACATGTGAAGACAAACATGTGAAGTCTCTGATTGGTCCTTTATATTTACTACATACCTATGCTTTACAGGGTTCATTCAGGTTGAATCTGTATCGCCCAGCCTTTAGTTTCACCTGCGTATTTCATCAGTGTGAATTTACCATGAAACAAACATTGTAGCTGCAGGTCTGCGCGTAGCCCTGAGTGAATCTTTGCTAATAGTCAATATTTCTGACTATAGACTGTCAGGAGTGTTTACCTGTTTACTGTTGTCTCCTCTGGCAGGTGGAGGTTCTCCAGGAGGAGGTGCAGCTGAGGCAGCAGGAGGTCCAGACGGACAGTTTACTGCTCACTGAAATACAGAAGAAGATGAGACCGCTTCTGCAGCAGAACAGCAGCCATGAACACATCGTCTCTACAGCTCAGGTCTATACGTACCTTCATGTCCTCATCTTCCAGCTTTATTAATTTCACAGTTATGAGCATTAAAATAAATAAAAAACAGCTTACTAATATATAATTTCAAAAGGATCAGTCATTTCCTCAAACAGCTGCTGCTGGAGAACATAGTTAAGGATTATTTTCAGCAGCGGATGAATCCGCATGTGGTGCTCTAGTGAGTCTTTGGGGCAGCAGGACTGTGTTAGTGGGACGTAAAATAAACTGTGTCTGTCTGTGTGCTCAGAGGACTCTGAGCAGGCAGGAGGACGTCCTGTCCACCATCCAGCTGGAGATCCAGCAGGTGTCTCGGGGACTTGGTCCTGGTCTGGAGGAGCTGGAGCAGCTCAGAAAGTCTCTGGATGCTGTGATTGAAGAAGTGTCGGCAACAGAGGCCCTCAAAGAACACCTGGGTAACAACACCTGCTTTGAGTCAGTAACTCAGTGTTTCTGTCGGGACTTTCTCGGAACATCCAGTGAATGCTGTTGGTATTTTCAGGAACCCTGGAGGAGAATCTGAAGCATCACTCGGGTCTCCTGGATCTCCACGCCGCTCAGCTCAATCGCAACAAGCAGCACCTGCAGGAGCTCGAGGCGACGTCCTATGACGGCAGACTGATCTGGAAGATCGACGACTTCAGGAACAGGAGGGAAGCCGAGACCAAAGGCCACCCGCCTTGCATGAGCAGCGTGCCGTTTTACACCGGACGCTGCGGCTACAAAATGGCCGCCAAGGTCTATCTGAACGGGGACGGGGAGGGGAGAGGGAATCACCTGTCCCTTTATGTTGTCCTGATGCCGGGAGACTTCGACCCTCTGCTGACGTGGCCTTTCAGACAGACCGTATCTCTGTCTGTTCTGGATCAAAGCGGCGCCGGTAACCACCGGAGTCTCAGCTTCAGACCCGACCCGACGTCCAAAAGCTTCCAACGACCCGCCGCCGAGTTTGTCAGCAACGTCGCTGTTGGGTTTCCGTGCTTCATTCCCCACAACATGCTAGAGACTCCCCAAAACGCCGAGTACGTCAAAGACGACACGCTGTTCGTCAAGGTGAAGGTGGACCTGGCAGGTTTAGAGCAGCTGTAAGATTCAGAACTTTACTTACCGTGTAGGATTTGATTTATTTTGTTTATTTGGCACCATCTGGTGGTCTTTTCAGGAAGGACACTGTGGTAAGGCTACGAAGGCAAAAATGTTTTTTCTTTAAGCTCTCAGGGATCGTGTGGAGTTCTGACTCCCAGATACCAACTCCAACACACACTGGTGACTAATTATTATAACGACTTAACGACTTATCTGAGTAACTGTTGGTGCTCAGATCAAGTTATTTAAGTATCAGGTTAGAGAGATGCTCAAGTCACTGAGCTAGAGTCCAAGTCAAGTCTCAAGTATTTAAGCTAAGTTCAAGTCAAGTCTCAAGTCTTTGAGCTAGAGTCCAAGTCAAGTCTCTGAACTAGAGTCCAAGTCAAGTCTCAAGTCACTCGTGGTTTTAATAAATGTTGTATCACCTGCTGGGTTCAATACAGGCTGCTTATAAAACTGCAGAGCTGTAAGGAATTCTGTTACTGTAACCTGTTTCCTTTACAGAGCACAACCATGTAACGTGCAATGCAGTTAATGACAGCTTATTAACTACTTTAAGTCCACACCAACCACAGACTCATAAAACAGTGTCTCACTAATTAAATCAACACTTTTAAGGGCAGAAACTACTTTTCAGTCAATAAGTAGAGGCAGCAGTCACTTTGTGGTGAGGGAAATACTGCATGGGTTTGTTGGCAATTTAAAAAGGTATTTTAACAGGTAAAACAGACTGGATTTGTCGGTACAGCAAGTTAAAAAATGTAGAATCATAAAAATAATTGCAAAAGAGACCATGTCTTTATGTTATATATAAGCAGTAAGACATACGCCTACCGAACACATCATCCGTCGGCAACAACAGGCTTCAGTTATTGCCTATAATCTCGTAAATGTCCGGCCTGGTTATAAACTGCAAACATTTATTTGGCCACAATTATGATTATTACATTAAAAGAAACTGTACAGTTTCATAAACATACCTTTGCTTACCAGTAACAGTGATGTATGTTTCCACGTTATGTCTGTTTGATCCAGATGCAGCTGTAGTCAGAAAGAGACCGGCCGATACAGCTTTATTGTGCGCGCTCCCGCGGAAGGCAATCATTTTTTTCGGCGGATCACTTTTCACACTTGTGTTTTTTGCTCTGAAGTCACTGTGTGTGTACGACTTAAGTCAGACTCGAGTCCGAGTCTCAGACTAGAGTCCCATCTCTGTCAGGTTATCTGTAGATATTGAAGTTTAGTATGGATCAGGATTCATTATCTGAGGATTTCAGGCTTCCTGTTCTGTCCAAGTCTGTTTTATCATGTCAAGTTGTTACTGCCTGCCTGAAGACAAAGGAGAACCAGAAGAAGTTGTCCACAAATCTCATGTTATTGAGAAAGGAAATTTGCTTTGCTCACATGACAGGAGAAGAGTTGTTTGTCCACAGGCTCCGAAACACAAGAAGTTATTTCTTCATTTTAATGCTACTGCTGCATTGTGCTCTACTACTGTTGACAGGTTGTACTGTTGTATTTTTCTGGTTGTTTTCAGTCACCAGTATGTCTACAAAGGCAACCGTCCGTTCAAGACACAGTTCTTCCAGAATTAAGTCAATGAAACGCCAAAACTGTCTGCTCATTGGACAGAAGTTAATTTATTGGGCTTAACAGAAGAAGTTACAGTAATCCTGGTTTCTGATTGCTGTCAGGTTAGTTTGTGATCACCACTCAGGTTTGAAGCAAAAAGATCACACACTTCAGGTCACCTCCCATCATGCTTTGTGTCTGTATACAAGTGTTTATTTTGAGCAGCAAAATGACAGCTGCTCTGTATCGGCCCTGATGTTGATCAGGTATGGAGAGAGGAAGTGGGATTGTTGTGTACCTAATGATGAGAACAAGCTTCTCAATCTTTCTGTGAAAGACGACTCAGGGTTTTATTGAGCATGAAGAAATAAAGGATTATTTTATTTTTAAAAAAAAGGTGGTTTCTTTTTCACTCGTCTGACTTTACACTGCAGAAGCAGCATTTTATCCTGTCGTGTCCTAAATATGTGATGCTTATACATCACATCCTCTGACTATCTAATTACGCTAATGAAATGTTTCAAATATTGTCCATTCATGAAATAGTTTACTTCTTAAATACAACCATTTTTAAGACTAAAATATGTCACTAAGGTCAAACTGCTGTAGATTTCTTAAAGTCATCTAAAGCTTTGGTCCGACTGTTAAATGACAAGATCATTTACAGTTAACTTTTTTTTTTACAGAGTAAAGTTTCTGCTAACGTCGAGCTCAAGCGCTGACACTGGAAAACAGAGGATTTGGATCCGGAGGAGGAACACCTACAGGGCAACCTACAGGGCACATTAGATGCAGTTTACAGCTTTCAATAATGTAAAGGGTGAACTTACAATGAATGCGAGGCGGGCTGTCCAAAACAAAGCACAAACAAATCCAGAACAGCATAGCGTACGCAATCCATCAAACGAGGAGGAACACAAGTAATAAACATGTAATTTAAAAAATACGAGGAAGCAAAAGATCTGGCTGGAATACAAGACCACTGACGAAACGCAACGACAACTAACAATGATAAAACACTGACTTAAATACACAAAGAGGGAGGTGATTAATGAAACGCAGGTGGAACACATTAGGGTGGGGCAAACAATCAACCAAGAGACATAAAGACAGGAAGCAAAGCTACGCAGGACACACAAGGAAGGATACTTTCAAAATAAAACCTGAAATCACAAAACTCCAAAACCTTAACGTTCCAGTTGTCAAGGAACCAAACAGGTCAGGTGTGAAAGTTTGGTCAAAGGTTGATTGAAAGGCTCTGTTGTGTTAGAAGGAATTGTCAGGCACACAGGTGAATTCAGGAAACAGAGGGGAGCAGACGAGAGACAACTAGGTATTTGGACCCAAACGTAGAACACTCGGGCACAGCAGGTTCAGTTCAAGGATTTATTTCACAAAAACACATGAACAAATATTTACAACCTGGTGATGAGGTAGGCAAAAATCAAAAACCATGTAACCAGTCCAACAAATAAACAACTTTAAAAAGGTACAACCAAGACTCCAGAGTCCGGTAGAATCAGGGTCCAAGGGATACACAGACAATCTAACAAACACTGGGAAAATGGCTGGATACAAGTCCAAAGACATCGACAAACTGCCAAAGAGTGAGGGGAGAAGACAAACTAAAAACCCTAGAGAGGATGCTGTAAAGAGACACAGGTGAACTTAATCAGGGAGGAGCAACCAATTAAACAAACGGGAAAACATGAGCAGGAAGTGAAGTGAAAGGAGAGGAAGGTAGCAAAGACTTACCAAAACAAAACAGCAAATACCAACACTAAACCCAAAACCATAACAATGAATGGTAAAGGGCCGTAAATATACTGTAACTGCAGGGCTGGTGAGGTAAAGTGGAAACAGGTGAGCAGGTGGAAGTCAAAGTCTGAGGTCATCTGGGGGAAGGAGGGAGAGTGTCGCTGGAAGGAACAGGTCCTGGTGTCACCGTCAGGGTCTGCAGTCTGTAATTTTTGTCCTTCTGTAGATCAGACAGCAGCTGCAGAGCCGAGTCTCCTGGATGAGACTTGCTTAGCTCCAACTCTCTGAGGTGCGAAAGGTTCAACCTCAGAGCCGAGGCAAGAGACTCGCAGCTGCTCTCTGTGCACTCCGACAACCTGACAGAGAACAACTGTTTTAATAGTCACATTAACAACTTTAATTTTGGCTGTCAGGTGTCTCAAAGTCGTACACGTGGACGCTGCAAAGATAGTGTAGGTCTGTTGTGCTTTTCCATTACTGTTCGGTCCCCTGTGGTGTACCCCAAGGTTCCATCTTAGGCTCCATTTTATTTTTATTACACTGTATATGCTTCCACTGCTGCTTTTGGAAAATACCACATCCTTTTTCGTTTATATGCAGATGACATGCAGCTATACTCGCACAGGACTTTTCTCTAGCTGAATGAGAGAAAGTCCTTATTATCCTCATTTTTTTTGGCTTTTGTTTCCAAGTGTCTGAAATCTAGGTGTAATTTTCTGAATCAGCATTACAATTTGACAAACAAATAAATTCTGTCATTAGCGGTAGCTTTTTCCACACCAGGCTGATGGTCATACGCTTTCTTCATTTGGGAGTCAGTCGGTCTTTAACTTGCCTGCTGCTGCTTCATAACTCAGCAGACTCCACTGGTACCAAGAAGACAGACCATATCCCCCTGGTACTGGCCTCCCTTCACTGGTTACCAGTAAAATATAGAATTGTTTTTAATATTCTTGAGTTTGTTTTCATCTCTGCATGGATTGGCATCATCTCCTCAATCCAGATTTCCTGATCAGCTCCACTAATGTGTCCTTGAGCAAGACACTTAACCCTTAGTTGCTCCAGAGGCGTGCGACCTAGCAATTGTAAGACGCTTTGGATGAAAGAGTCAGCTAATTTGAAGCAGTTTGAAGTCTGATCTAAAAGTAAAAACTAGATCAATGCAACTGGAAGAAGGAATTACAGAAGAGACTCACCTCAGTATCTCCAGCCCACACTGGGGTTTCTGCAGCCAATCAGAGAGCAGCTTCACGCCGTCGTCCTTCAGCGAGTTGTAGCTCAGGTCGAGCTCTTTGAGAGCAGAGGAGCAGCTGAGGGCAGAGGTCAAAGACTGGCAGCAGGCTTCCGTTAACGTGCAGCATTTCAGGCTTAAAGGAGACAATTGATCAAGTTTTCAGATCAGAGTTTTTGTTTCTGAAAGATTCTTTTACAAGATGGAGCTCCGACTGAGGCAACAACAGATTTCTTATGTTTTTTTTAAACTAATTGGATAAATGTTTGAGTTTTATCTCTAAATTCACACAGTTGTCAAGGTTTTTTGTGGTTTGGTCTGTCTGAACATCTTGTCCAGAGTATCACACCAACACCTGGCCAGGTTAGAAACCATGTTTGTGTCCTGCAGTTTGTGGTGGTTGAATACCTGAAAACCATCTCTGCACACCTGAATGTGTGTCAAAGTGTGATAAAGGCCACAACACTCACTTCAGTGTCTCCAGTCGACAAAGTGGCTCTGCCAAGAACTTGGAAAGGTGTTCGACACCAGCGTCTTGAAGTTTATTTCTCGCCAGATCCAGAACTCTCAGGTGGGCGGGGTTTGACGTCAGACTGGACGCCAGTGCAGCACAGCCGCTCTCTGTGAACCGACAGCCCGCCAGTCTGTTGGAGAAAACAGTTCTAACTTAAAAGGCGGTAACATGCAGAAGCAGCTCCAGACTCTGATCTCTGACCCAGTGGATGAGTTTTTCATGTGGGATGGACGACTTAACACTGACATCATTCAAATCAGGACGTAGTTGTCAACCTGTCAGCTGCTCTGACCCCATGACTCCCCACCTGTATAAGGAAATACCACTATTTATTGAATCGATTTTGAATTGAGAATCAACTGTAGGCTCCCTGCAGTAAGCTGTGGGCTCCCTGTACTCAGGCCTGGCTGGTTGTCTGGCCACAAAGCAGGACTCACCTCAGTGTTTCCACTCTGCAGTTTGGATCCTTCAGCAGAGCAGCGATCTCCATCACTCCGGCGTCCTCCAGGCTGTTCCCTCCCAGATCCAACTCCCTCAGCTGGGCAGGGTTAGAAGCCAGAGCTGAGCCCAGAGCTGCAGCACACTCCTTTTTTAAGTCGGTCCTATAAAGCCTTTACAAAAAAAGTAAGTAAATGTTTAGGTAAGTAGATGCTGTCTGCCCGCCTGCTTTATTGGCGTCTGCCTGACTGACAGTTTCCCTGCCTGGAGTGGCAGCTGCCGTTTTGCCTCAGTTTAGTTAGGATTTTAATCATTAGTAGTACAAATTGGCTGCAGTGCCTCCAGGCGGCACTCCCTCTTGGTTTGCTGGTATTTTCAAAATAAAGCAAACTGGTCTATTGTTTGGATTTCTTTCATTTCTTTTTAAATAAATTAATCTAAAGAAATTAAACAGACTGTGGCCAGCTTGTGGTGTCGCCTAGGCATGCTAATGTGCTTCCATTCACCGATGTAGTGTCAACAGCACTGGGACGCGATTTGTAGTGAACTGGTTTGCAGTTGCAGAGTAATAAACTTTGTTCTCATTTTTAAACATCCTCTTTCCAGGCACTTCCAGTTATCAATGGTCTAACTATTAATTAACTATTAATCCTTTTGGAACAACATGTCAGTCTTACTTCAGTCAGTGAGCCTGTGTAGCCTTTGCTAAACTGGGGTGTTAGTCAAGGTACAAATAAAACATTTCCTGTAGTGAAGTCCCCACGAGGCATTGTTGGATAGTTTGTGTAGTCTGGTGGTGATTCCTCCTCGAGCACCACCACACCTTGCCACACAAGTAAATATTTAAATAAGCATAGAATAACTCCAGGTGCACAAAAAGAGAAAACTGATTCTTCAGTATTTCAGCGATAATGGTGCGTTCCATTTACCTCGGAAATCAGAGATCGGAGATGGGGAATGACGTCGTACCCGAGTTTACGGCGTTTCATTTAACAAGTTGGAAAAACAGTCGCTGTTTACAGCTAGCCAGGTTAGCCATCGTTAATCTGTAACAACACGTCCACAGGCAGCAGCTGGACAGCAGTTTGTGTACAAACATTTCTGAGACATACAGAAGTTCTAACAAACAGTATAAACTACAGCTTTCACTAAATGTTGATTCTCAGAGCAGCCGTCTTGGATGACGAAGTCAGGGCAGTGCGGGTCTCCTGACTTTCCAAGGTGGAAGTCCGATTTAAGGGGGCATTCCCTGTCAAATTTCCGACTTTGAGCTTGGAAATTCCGTCTTCCCATGTCAAATGAAACACACCATAAGGCCAGGACATGTTTAGCTTAGCACAAAGACTAGAAGGCTAAGGGGAATCTGCTAGCCAAGCTCCATCGAAAATAAGAAAGAACAGCCTTTCAACAACTCCTGCGTTTTTGTCCATCTGTAGTCGTCTGGGTCACAGTGGACAGTTAGTAGTGGTAGGTCTTCCTTTAAAGCCTTTATAAATTTGAACACCGGTGAGTCTTACCTTCCCCACAGCTTACCATAATCTCTCCAGCTGGCAGGCAGGATGCTTCAGAAAGCCACAGAGCTGAGAGACCGTCTGAGCTCCAAGACCGTTCCTGCTCAGGTCCAGGTTTTTCAGGTGGGATGGGTTCAAGCCGACAGCTGAAGCCAGAGGTTTCCCTTTGATGCCGCACTCAGACAACCTGCCGACAGGAGAGACACCTGACGCAGCTGCTGGTAAGGTGGCCGTGATATTGGCTGGTGAATCTCACCACCATCAGGACCAAAGTTCCTCTTTACACAATAACCTTATGGACAAGTTGCTCTGACATACGCTGATCCCTTCCCTGCTCTCCAGGATGAACCCTTTAGAGTTCAATAGGACCCCGTGTCTTTTCCCAACCCGTTCTTACTCTTAGTAGTCACATATGGACGCATGGTTAAGACCCGTTGGCGTCAGTTTGTAGCACACAGGGAAACCCCTTAGCGTCATAGCTCAGTGCACTGGGCGAAGCCCTGTAGCTTCACTTCTTAATGCTGAAGGTTGGTGTAGGATATTTAACTGAAAAGACTTAGTAAGGTGGTGGTTGGGGTGGGCAAAGGGCCAGAAACCAGACAGTCAGGAGACTGGTGTTCGTTTCCCGTGTGAAACAAAAACATTGAATTTCTTTAATAAATTCTGTTGCGCAAGTTACACAAGTAACGTTACTTAAAGTGCGCAAGTTAACTGACGACTTTTGGTGCCTAAACCAGATTAAGTTGTTGGGCTGTTGCAAAATTGCGATGTTTCGCAACGTTAACAAGTTGCTGTCAAGTTGATCGCGGAACCCAAAACCACAGTTAAGGGGTACCCAGGGCATCAAAAAGGGGTCTTGAATAAAAAAAGTCACATGTTGATGTTAAAATGTTACCTGAGGGTTTCCAGAGAGCATTTGTTGAGAACTTCTGAGAGCAGCTCCAGACCTTCATCATGAAATCTGTTCCCGCTGAGATCCAGCTCCCTCAGGTGAGACGGGTTTGAAGCCAGACCACTGGCCAAAGACCAGCATCCCTTTTTTGTAATGCCACATTCTTTCAGACTAAACAAAAGAAACAAAGAGCTCGTTATGGGTTACTGTCAGCCTGATGGTCTCGTCAGGCCAGAATCTAAATGGCTGATTTAGATCTTTATGGAATCTGGAGGAGAGGATTTATTTCTCTAACGTAGGGGGAAATATAACGTTACAGAAGAGCCAAAAATACGTCTAGTCTGTCCCTCCAAATGCAGTCCAAATATTGAATTCATGGTTAACTTCTGTGTTTTAGGGATTTAATGATTTCTTGTTTGTTCCTGCTGCTGTGAAGGACAAGTTTCTACACCGTGGACAAAACATTTCTTTGGATAATTATTTATGTTAAATCGTGTTGCAGTTGCACTAAAAGATGTTCAGGTAAACAACCTCATAAATCTTCTTATCTTTTTCCCAGTACAGTTAAGTTGTGATTGTCTCAGCATTAAATATGACCAAGTGTGACCAGAGAGCAGCCTTCACACACACCGGGCCAGTCAAGCTGTGTTCCTGATTGGCCCGAAGGGGAAGTTAGAGGCCCAGACAAAGCAGCCCACGTGAGAAAGCTGCAGCTCTGAAGGTCACCACGTGATCCAACACACGAACTTGTGCTTGTGTTGATGTTACCTCTCTTTTGTCTTATGCACACGCACACTTTCTACTAATATAAAGTCACATTTCAGTCTTATTTCTTTAGAAGTCTTGTAGGGTAGAACACACTGTTGTTTAAATATGCAATGTGTGTGGCGGTGGAAAGGGAGTTGATCTGCTTCTATATTAAATGACTGAAAACGCACATCGAGTGGCCGTTCACGTACACTGGGCATGTGCGTGCCCTGTGAACAGGAGGCAGATGGTCTACTCTGCAGCTGCAGGAGATTTGGAGAAAGAATAAAGTTCTACAGACGAAGAACCACAGCAGAGATTTCTTTGCACGGACCGACAGCAAGGTGGAACTGTTACTGAATGTAACACGGGAGCACAGGGACTGTGGAAGTGTGAAATGGAAGTGGTTGCAAAGTAAAAACGGCAACATGCACAGTACAAGTGTAGGCAGATATGTATTTGCATATGTATTTGTTTGGCGGCGTATTTATGCGGGTTGATGTAAACGACAACTTTTTTTGAAAACGATGTTGTGTGCACGATGTTATTATTGAAAACGGAGGGGGGGAAATATCCGTTTCTCTAAATACCCGGCTATGTGTAAACGTGGCCTGAGGCGTAATTTATACCTCTGCGCCAACTCAGCGGCGTAGGTGATGTCGTAGGATACGGGGCTACGTAGAGGCTATGCCGTCGCCTGACGTGCACCTCCTCAAAAATGTAACTTCACGTTGAGTCGACGCGAACCGTAAGCACTGATTGGTCAGCTGGGTAGCCTCGCAATGCCTCAGAGCAGACAGGAAGTAGCCAGCGCTTTGAAGTAACTTTTACTAACTTTTCCTATTAATATACATGACCGTACGTATACAATTTTACCCCCGTTCACGTTAGCGGAGGGCTAAACCGGCGTAGGTACGCACGCGTAGCCTATGGCGCAGGAGGATAAATGGGCCTTTACAGGGTACGCGGAGTTTTAAAATGAAAAACAGGGTCAGCAGCATTTTTTAAACTTCTGTTTTAGCTCTTCGATTTCGCTGTTTTAGTCTGCAAACGTAGCAAAAGTTCTCTGATTTAAAACGAAAACGCAGTAGAGTGGACGGGTGTTCATCAGGACAGACATTAACACACTGATGGAACAGCCAGGGTTCAGAAACTTGCCCCAGACAGCAGCAGCCAAAAGGATCAAACCTACGATCTTCCGATTAACGGGCAAACCGCTCTACCTCCTGCACCGCAGCCACCCTACAGCATCCCACAGTCCTGACAGTATAAATCACCAAACACACTCATACTGTGTATCTGGATGCTCCTACCTGAGTCTCTGGAGTTTGCAGGCGGGACTTTTTAGACCCTCAGAGAGGAAAGCTATTCCAGAGTCCTGCAGTTTATTTCGGCTCAGGTCCAACTCCTCCAGACCCGACGACTCCGAGCCGAGAACTGATGAAATATACTTGCAACATCTGTCAGTGAGGCTGCAGTCGCTCAGCCTGAGGAGGAAAAACAAAGTGACTGTTAACGTTGTGGTCTGACGCAGCCTGAGAGCTTCAGAGCAGTCGGGTTTCTGCAGGCCAGATACTTACAAAGCCGTCTTAGATGCTTTGAGCACGGGCAGCAGCCTCTCCAGAACCTCATCTGATGCAGAGTATTTCTTCAGGTCAAAGACGTCCAGCGCTTCATTGGAAACAAGCAGCACAAAGGCCAGAGCTGACCAATGTGCAGGAGAGATTTTACTAACATCTCCCGAGCTCTGGTACCTCTGGACTTGATCCACCAGGGACCGGTCACCCAACTCATTTAAACAGTGGAACAGATTGATGCTCGTGTCGGTGTAAGACAGTTTCTTGATCTTCTCGTGAATGTAGGTGATCGTCTCGCGGCTGCTCAGCGGACGTCTTCCTTTAAATCCAAATACTTTCTGAAGAAGCTCCTGGTTTGAGTCCTTTGACAGGCCGAGCAGGAAGCGCAGGAACAAGTCCCACTGTCCGTAACTGCTGACCAAAGCCATGTCCGTGGCGTTCTTGTGGAGAAGGATGAGGGGAAGTTCTCCTCTCTCCGATGCCACTTTCACACTTGTCTGGCTGGGAAGCAGATTTTCTCCGCGATCTATGAAGGTCTCCAAAACGTACAGAGCGGCGAGGAACTCCTGGACGCTTAAATGTATGAACGAGTAAACCTCCCGTTTGTGAAGACCGTATTCTTTCCTTATGATCTCTGTACAAACTCCAGAATAAACCGCGGCTTGTTCCGGACTAATTTCACAACTCTTCAAGTCGTTCTCGTAGAAGATTATGTTGCCCTGCCGTAGCTGTTCGAATGCCAGCTTTCCCAGCTTCATGATGACCCCTCTGTCCGTTTTACCATCCTGATAGTCTTTGAGCTTCGTCTGGATGATCAGGAAGTGTGTGTACATTTCACTCACAGTCTTGGGCAGCTCACCTCGCTGGTTTTCCGTCAGGAGACTCTGGAGAGCCGTGGCTGAAATCCAGCAGAACACAGGGATGTGGCACATGATGTACAGACTTCTCAGCGGCTTCGAATGAAGGTGATCTAAGATCTTCTGAGCCACGTCCTTGTCGCTGACTTTCTTCCGGAAGTACTCGTCCTTCTGCTCGTCGTTAAAGCCTCGTACCTCCGTCACCCTGTTGATGTACTCGGAGGGAATCTTGGTGGCGGCGGCGGGTCTGCTTGTGATCCAGACCGAGGCTTTGTGCAGCAGTTTCCCTGTGATTAGGTTGGTTAGGAGGACGTCCACTGTGGTGGCCTTTGTGAGACTGCGGCACATCTCGTTGTTCTTAAAGTCCAGAGGGAACTTGCTTTCGTCCAGCCCGTCAAAGATGAACAGAACACTTGAATTGTTGTAGTCTGATGTTTCCAAATCCTTCACTTCTTCAAAATAGTAATTTATTAACGTTACCAGACTGTAAGACTTATCTTTTATTAAGTTCAAGTCTCTGAATGTGAACGGAAATATGAACTGAGTAGCTTGGTTGGCGTCTCCTGCGGCCCAGTCGTGAGTGAATTTCTGCACAGCCACAGTTTTTCCAATGCCGGCGATGCCCTTGGTCAGAACTCTCTGTGGAGGACTCTCTTCGTTTGACAACGGTTTAAAAATGTCATTGAGCTGGATTTTCCTCTCCTCACTCGTACACCTTTTACATTCCAACTCAATCACTTCGTGTTCACTGTTCACCTCCCCGCTGCCTCCTTCTGTGATGTAAAGCTCAGTGTAGATCTTGTTTAAGGGAGTCGATGACCCGTCGTCCTTTGTGACTTGAGACAGATTTTTCGTCACATTTTCAAGATAAGATTTTAGCTCAGCTCGACTCCGTTTGATGTTTCCTGAAAGATGAAGTTAAAAAAAGGTTCATGAAGATCCAATTTAACAAATACTGCATGCACGTGTGCTCTTTCAAAATAATTGACTTTAGCTTGGTTTCGATAGCAGAAGAGCTTTTTCTTCATTTGGTCATTTTGTCTTTAAACAGCTCAATACCTTCAGTTTTGGGACGAAACTGCATTGGTCTCATCTGTCCTGTCAGGAGGTTGGACTGAAACAGAAACATGCAACATTTCTTGAGAAAATCCATAAAATTAAAGTCATTTTGGTGGGAACATTTTAAGCATTTTAAGTACATAATGAATCATAAATAATGTCTTTATGTGATTTATAAATTCAGGGTGCACATTTACCGTATGTGTTGGTGACATTGAAGGTTAGATTGGCATCCCGTGTCGCCTGAATACCTGTAACCTGAGGTGAGAAGATGACACTTTCATGATCAGCGGTCTGTCTTGTGGCTCCTGCTTCCCTCTCAGTTTCAGCTGATTGAGAAAAAGACAAAATAATCAGGGATTCTCTCGACAAACAGAAATAAGAAACTTAAACTTGTTTCCTTTCACATTTTCAGGAGGGTTTATGAGGGAGGCAACTTCTTCCATACTGTACGACCCCTCGGAGAATCACCACCTTGACACAGTGGAGGGGTTTGAAAACCTCCATGACCCTGGTAGGGTTACCCAGGGCCCAGAACTCAGAGACCAGGGCCCTCTCCTGCAGCCAGGCCTGGGAGGGGGTTGATTTCCTGGTGGCTGGACCCCCACAAGGCTGGATGTCAGGGTCGGGTGTATTACCAGTGAAGTGGTGGACAAAGCCAGGGGCCTTGTTTTGCTATGAAAGTTGGGTCTAAAGATGTAGAACGTCGGCTTTCTGGTGGGGAGGGAGTTGGTGTGGGAGGTGGAGCAGAACCAACTAGAGTTAGTTGAGCTTACCTCTACACACAAACCAACTGGAACCAAAACTATGGATCGGGTCTGACCGTAGGGTTCTAGGTGTGGGGGTATTGAACATTGCTGTGTTGGAGTTTTCCCGGGAGAACCAGAGGAATCTGGCTGCTTCAGCACCTGCATAGAGTTCAGAGTCTCTGGCGGGGAGTCCTAGAGAGGTCGGCGCCTGGAGATTCTACAGTAACATTGTTCAGCAACAACTTCAGAATTTGGTGCAGCTTCATGTTACTTTGTGGGGAAAAAGCTGGCTAATCTAAAAAGTTACATGATTTTGAAAATAGCCATCCCATCCATGGATGGACTGGCAGCATGTCATCGTAAGAGATAAAGACAGTTGTTTTGTGTCCTCAAAATACCAAGAACACCTTCCAAATTAATGAAATTTAAAACATGAAACAACAGTGCTTATTACAGAAGTCCTGACAGGCTGTGTGTTGGTGACTGTCAGGATGGAAATTTGATATTTTACCGTTTCACCCTGCAGGCTTCATTATTATAGACCAATGTTTCACTGTGTGGTTTTGATCATTCATGTTGCAGCAGGTTAAGGTTCAGCATGGGAAATAGTTTTCTTATCTGAGTGTGATAGGCCTTCATCTCAGGACAGCTGCTCCTTCCTCCCTCAGACAGCTGCGTAATATAAAGTCAGCTCTTTCTTCTCGGGCTCTTTGTCTTACACTCTGCAGACTGTTTGCACTCTGATCCTTTGCAAAGAATAAAACCCTTAAAAAGACGTCTGGATCGAATTCTTTACTTCAGAAGAGCCCCAAAGAGAAGAGTCTGGCATGTGAGCTGTGTCTCCTGCGTTCAGACCTGCTTGTGCTCAAACAGGAAAACCACAGAAAGAAAAACCTGCTGCTGAGTCACAGTTTGTCTTTGCACGCTTCTGAGACCTTGCAGAGTTGACACAATGGTTATCAGAAATGAATGAAAGAGAAGGCTGCCAGTAAAAACCATTTGTCCTCATTGGACCAGGAAGTTTAACTTGATAAGATTTAAAATCTGCTTTCTGATTTACACACTTAAAGCCAACTATGTGTTTTGCTTATTGTAACAAGTCTGGTCACTCTGCAGAATGATGTTTGTTTTCACATTAATCTGCTGTTTCTGTCTTTAAGTTGCAGATTTTCACAGAGTATTAAGTATAAAATACTGAAAGATAAAAATGCAACAAGGCCAAAAATCAAAAAGTGTTTGTCTCTCAGACTTTGACAGTTAGAAATGATTCATGCCATGAAAATGAAGAGAGTAAAGTGTGAACAACAACATGACTGCTGCATTGATTCAAAAGGAAGTGTATGTATTTCATTAAACAGCTGAAACGGGTCTGAAACGCATCCTGTGTAGTCATGACGGTGCGTTTCCTTTTCTTTGTCTGTCTATCAGGAGACCAGAGTGCAAATATTTATCTGACATTTGGAGACTCAAGACTTTCTGTAAAAGTATTTGTCTTCATGGAGACCAAAAGCTGTGACATCATATCTGAACATCTTTCCTCAGATCATAAAGTTTTGGACCCGTTTTTGTTCCACAGTGATCAGAACAACAGACGGGCTCACAGGTTAGTCTGGTTTCCGTCCTCCTGTCCAAACAGGTTTAGTCTTGTTAACTTTCAGTTAGTCATCACAGTCTCATTGTTGACTTTCTGTTTTTGACAGAGCTGAACACTCAGACTGTTTCTGCACAGAAACGAGCTCATAAATCAGGAGTTAACTCTAAGACTCAGAGGACTTTATCTTACCACACTGTGATGTTACAGGAGCGGCGTCCCGGCCAGCTGAGTTTCCCATCCTGCATCCTTTCACCCAGCTGCTCCGACCTCCCGAGGAAAGAACAAACACTGCACAGAAAATAGTTACAAGGAACTGAAATAAAAACTATGTTCTAATTTTAAAAGTTTTCCTTTAAGCCCAGTTACTAGAAATGAGAGCAAAAAGAGCAGAAACTAAAGTAAAAGTTGCTTCCTTCACTTTTCAGCTAAACTTTCTGCCCAGATTTGCCATAATGACACAACCAGGAAGTGATTCTGCTTTGTGGCAACGCCCATTTTATTCATCAGAGCATCAGACTGAACTGGAGACATCTGCATCTCTTTTCTATCCAGTTTAACAGCAAATTAAAACTTGAACAAAATGCAAACATCTGTTTTTATTTAAAGAAAATTCTTCCGCTGTAAAATTCTTTGTGGTAAATTACTGAGTTTAAAAGTTCAATATTAAACGGAAAAAATATTACTTTAAATATAACAAACTATAAAGTAGTTAAAGTTAAGTTAAAACATCATTCTTCAGAGACTAATGTTACGGAAAGCAGGATGCTCCCCAGCCCTGAAACCAAAGCTGGAGTTAACGGCAAAGAAGGACTTTGCATCATAAAGTTAAAGCTAAAAAAAGAGTAAGCAGAAGAAGAGCTGCTGATGACAAAGGTCACAGTGATCAGGATGGTTGGTGTGTTTGAGACTTTGCAGTGGATGGAATTGAACACGTGTTCACCACTTAAAGGGCCGGTGAACACAGTGAATGACGTGAGCGACATCTGCTGGTGAAACAGTGCAATCAAATAAAAACATTTCCCAAAAGCTGCGACTTGTAGTTATTAATTATATATATGAAATTTTAGATATGTTATGACCTTGTAACTCACTAAGTATTAAATCCATCATAATTGTTATATGTTTTACATTTATGTCATATGTTTTAATGTCTGCAACCTTGTTACTTGTGCTGCTGCCTGACTTGGCCGGGACGCTGTTGGAAAAGAGATTTTTAATCTCACTGAGTCTTCTTTCTGGTTAAATAAAGGTGAAATAAAATAAAAACTTCATTTCCTGCAGTGTTCAGACGATTGAGTAGAAGGAAAGGAGGATTTTGAGAAGGGTGGAAAAAAAGGGAAGGAAGCTAGGAGGCAGGAAAGGAGGCAAGAGGAATGAGGGTTTAGGGAGGAAAAGATGGGAATGAAGTAAACTATGTTGGGGTAATAGGCTGTTAGAAGGAAACGATGAGACATAAAAATTAAGAAAGCGGCGGGGAAAGGTGGGAAGGAATGAAACATGAGAAAAGAAAAGAATCAAAAGGAGAAGATGAAATGTGCAGGTAAAGAGAAAGATAATTTAGACGCCTGCCTGCTTTAAACTGTGGTTTTGGGTCTGTCGTAATGTAACCGAGGCAAATAGTGAGGGGTTCAAATATCCCAAATATCCAACTAACAGCTGCCAAAGGTTCCCCACAATTAAGATTCAGAGACCTGAGTTTGACTGGAAGGATTTATTTTAATATTTTTTTTAAAATTTCATTCAATTTCATTCATTACACAAACTCAACCACCACCAAGATGTAGATGCTGCCAGAAATGTTAAGGGATAAAAGCAACCTGTTAAAAACACCTCAGCATCTGAAGCCAGACATGCAGGACGTTACCTGGGGGCCACCTGGGGGCCACCTGGGGGCCTTGACACCACTATACTAAACACAGCAACACACATGAACCATACAATAAAAACTAAGTTAAACGTGCACATACAGCTGTCATACACACCACCACATGCAGTGAAGGGGAAAGGGGTTCCCAAAATCCACCACCCTGTCCGTCTGGCACAACACAACACGGGGCTGATGAGGGAAACTGGCCACCCCTTGCCAGCCGGCAAAAACATTCACAGGGTGTTTAGGGCCACTGCCGTGTAAGTCATGTGATCAAAGGCCACCTGCAAACACAAACTGACAAACTTGGATCTTTCTACAGCATCTTCTTACCTCGGGGTTCTCAGCCTCCGATGCCTCCTCTACTGTGAACTTCAGCATGACAGGCTGAGCAGCGTTCAGGTTCTGGACGACAGTTTAAAATGCCTGATGAGAATAAATTCAAACATGTTCACAAGAGTTAACAGATTGTCAGCCTTGATGCATGACTTGTAGACCTACCTGCTCCCTGACCCCACTGGAACACCTGAGCGCTTCCTGTAAATCACCCGCAGGTGTGCGCCTGCGCCTGGAGAGAGAGCGGGTGGAGCCTCCCTGAGAGGTTGCAGCTGATTGACGCATTACTAGGCCAAAAGCCTGCCTGTCACCGCATCACAGGAAAATGTTACTTCCTCGAGTGTCTTGTGTTACCTTACTTTTAGTCTAGTGCGTTTTCTTTGTTTTTATTTAAGGTTTATTTTTCACTTTTCAATGAAAATAAACAGCCGCACAGTTTATACAGCAATCAATGGATACCTAAACTTAGCAAGCCCCCGGCTACCCACCCACTGAACCCCCGTATCCCCCGGGACACCAAGGTGATCGAAACCTGCAGCCCACTGTGGGCAAAACTAAGGGACAGAAGAAAGAAAACACAGTTAAATAAATGTGTAAATTAAACAGGTAATTTAATTAATCAGGGAAGATATAAAGATTTAAATGATCTCATTAAGGAAGAAGGGAGAGATAAAAGCAAGTTGTAGTTTGATTGCTATTAATCCAATTCAGTCACCAACCCAAGTCCATAAAGCATCCATGTCAGGAAGAATTTTGATATTGATCGTCTTCTCCTCAGTGACTGCACAACCTCACGAATCCAGTGTACAAAATTAGGAGGAGAAGCCTCTCTGCACTTGCCCAATATTAATCTCCTGGCTAATAGGCCTCTAGGTCAGCGTGGGCAGTCCCCAGAATTCGTCTTACACTAAAACGGCAAGAAAAACGTAGGTCTACATACGCAGAGGAGAAGGTTCCGGGCGGATCTGATACCTGCTGAGGAGATTACAATCAGCGGCCTGCTTACTTTCGTTAAACAAGCCCTACCTAAACCAGATTTAGCAGTTAACCTGAACCTGTACACACTTAAAAAAATATATACATTAACGAAAAAGTGCATATGATGGTTTCACAGCGTGTATTTAGAGAGACACCAGGTTATCTCACGGCGGGCAGCACTCACAGATATTCGATGCTGGAGGCTCGGCCGCACTCCAACACGTCAAACAAACATTACAGACATTATCACCAAACATACATTCAATTCAACCTTCAAAACCCCGGATGTCCCAGCAGTTCAAATGTTCATTCAAACAACTTAAATTGTCCGGATTGAACTGTCCTCCGCGGTAAGAAGAAGAAGAACAAACAGCAGCCGAAGTGATAATATGAACTTACGCGACCCCGGTCTGTTTAGCCGATGGGATGATGCTGCAGTCCAGAAAAGTCCCAACACATAATCCGGCAAAAGAGTTGCTTCGTTCCTTTGTTGAGTTCGTCTTGCAAACATTACACAGAGCCCACAAAACTCCGACCGCTCCACCTGATGCACCCCAGAGTTCCTCCAAAACGTGACTTCCTACTCTCCTTTTAAAACCTACCCCAGCTGGGCAAAACAATGAGTGGGAAAAAATACATGAAGAAAAGTCAGAACTGGGTCAATTTTGGGCAGGACCAGAACATATGGAAAAGGTCAGCAGGACCTTACATTTTGGACAATTTCACTTTAGAATAACGTAGGCGGTGGACAACTTTAAACTGTCTTTACTGAAGAGGAATGTATCTGGATGGACATTTCCATGTCAGGCTCCCATCGTTTTTTAAGAGTTTCAAGAGTCACCTTTCCAACCGCATTGATTAAATTGTAAAGTTTACTGATGCGTCCTTTACTGACAGGGTTAAGATGTAAAACAACTTTGAGGGGTGAGCGGGAAAGTGGTTCAATTTAGAGCATGTAAAGTCCAGATTTGGAGATATCTAAAGAAAAAAACAGATCCTCCAAGGTGTCTAACCCTTGGAGTGTCCATGTCTTTAGGGGAGCTAATCGGAAGACATTCCAGTTTAAGGGCCTTTCTAAATTTCTTCCAACTTATCAATATACTTTTTAAACTCTTGCCCATTTAAAGTGAAGCTTCTTGCATTCCACTGGAGTAGAATTAGCACCATTAAGAGGATCCAACACATGTCTGAGATGACTGATTATCTTCATTAAGAATGTCTTCCTGTTTCCCAGTGCAGCCCCTTCACATCAAGGTCCTTCTCAGCTGATTTAACTATTATTTTGATCCTTTTGTTTCAGCTTTTTGTCTGTGCTGAACAGCTGACTACATCTGCCATAAAGTCATTCTTGTTCAAAATCAATCATTCCTCCTTCAGCTCATCACGTCCTCCACATTTCCAGACATCTTTATTCCTAGTGTCATTTTTCCTTGTCACCTGAAACCTTCTTTGCTGCCTCTGCGTAGCTCATTCCCTGAGTAGCCTTGACTTGACCTCTGTTGCACTTTTACTAACTTTGCATCCGCGGTAAGCTGAGCTATGTTCTCCTCCACAGCTGAAACACTTCAGCTTTGTCCTCTCTGCTCGTGGTTTCCACCGCATCTACCACAGCTTTGTTTTACCTTGCACACGGACGCTACCTGTCCGAACCTCTGACATTTGAAACATCTGAGAGGTGGGGGAACGTATAGCCCACATATATCCAATAAGGATCTTTTCCGGGAGTCTTTCCTCATCAAATGTGATCAGTACAGAGAGACTGTCACTTTTATCCCAGTTCTGCTGCTTTAAGACAACTGACTTCACTCGCTTTAGCATTTCTTACATTTCCTTTAACATTATCAGCTGTTACATTTACCGTAATCCCTGTGATAACTCCCCTGACCAATTTTCTGTCAGTCATCAGAGAACATTGTACTTTCTTGCCATTTGTTTTATTCATTCTGACTGCTTTTCCTTGTTGTACTCCATCCTCCCTGATTCCCTTACTTATGGATTTAGTTAGCTGTATTGGATTCTAGTCGCCGAACGAAGTCCCCTCTTGCGCAAGTTTTACTATTGCCTTGAAATCCTCTCTCCTCCTTTCTTTTACAGTTGCTAATCATTTTAAATCAACCGTGGTGCTTTCAAGACCCTACTGCAATATTATGTTTTATTATATTTCACATACCAGTGTTTCCATTTGCAGTCTTATTAGTAATTTTCCACTCTAAGGGGTTCCTTTAAAACTACTATTTCTTGGCATAAATAATCAGCCATCTATTGGTCAGCTGCGTGGACTTTTCTGGCGTTACCACGTGTATTCTTCATGCAGATACTGATATATTGACGCACCTGGTACGTATCTCTCTCTGTTCCCTGGCCTTTCTGCAACTCAGTGAACAGATACTTTTTATCTGTCTCTGACCCTTGACCCAGAGTACAGACTGCTTCTAATAGTGAATAAACATGCAGAGAGAATGATTCAACCTTACATCAATAACACAATAAACCCACTCTGACTGATCATTAAGATAGTTGTAAACTAAATATAAACTATCATTAAGATAACGATTAATGCTTTAAGGACGAAAAATATACACAACAGCATGCCCTGCCCTAATTAGTTTCACTTGTGTCTTGTTATCCTCCTCTTACTTGTGTATTTAGTCTGTGCCCTCTCCTTGTTTTGTGCTCTTTGTCTTTGTCATGTAGTCGAGTGTCCCACATCTTTCCGGTGTCCTCCTGTGCTTTTTCTGTCTTGCCTTTTGGCTTAGGGGGCTTTCCCACCTGAAAGTCGGCACCAAGGTCTGAACCAAAGTTTAATGTTTTGAAACATTTTCATACATTAGGTTGGTTTTGGTTTCACACTGCAACTATGCGACCGCACTAAAGGTATGACACACACTTGCGTCCTGGTAGGGTTGCCAACTGTCCAGTATTAGGGACTTATATTAGATCTAATTCAGTTGTCCCATATGTGACCTGTCTTGTCCTGTTTTTTCATTACTATGCTCAGGTTGCGAACTACGGAGGAGCCAGGGGCCCTTAATGAGACATCAGCTCCCCTAAAAGCACGATTTGTGATATTTTGGGGGGGTCTCTAAAATACTGACAGCATGCTTTTTTGGGATTAATCTTTATATTTCATCATCTGGACTGGATTTCTCCATCATGGATCATACGGTCAGACTTGATCACCGACCGCAGCGCCACACAACTTTCTAAATTATTCCCCTCTCACAGACAAAAGAAAAGTTAGGTCGCCAACACAGCCGCAGTCGTTGATAATAATAATGATAATAATAATAATTGTTATTAATATTATAAGACAAACATGTCTGATACTTTCTCAGTCAGCTTCAGGCCTACATGCTTGTAGCTATTAATGATTCAGCAGTAAGAATCCCAGATTTTTCTGTCAGGTGGAGTGCGCTGCAAGTTACTTGACTTTTATGAAGATAGTATTGAACTGCAAATGATATTCATCAAGTTCTGATGGCCTGCCTGAAAAAGCATGAACTGGAAATAAAACACATTAAGTAGATATGTTCTTTTTAAGTTTGTCATGTGTACATGAAGGGGAGAAGCTTTTCTAACCTACACTGTTTTGTATCAGACAAATAGTGAAGGTAACAGGTAGGCTACTGGTTTAATTTATGGGCTGTGTTAAAGTTACCTCTTAAATGAACTCTTATTAAAGCTACCAAATATTTAATAAAGAGATTAGCTATCATTATGACAAATTGCTTAAAACAATACACTGTACATTCATACAAAACCACACCCACACTGCTGCAGCAGTGACACCTTTTATCCCTTATTTCATTGTGACAAAGTTGGCAACACTGCGTCCTGACGTCATCATCTATGTGGGCGGCGTCTCCCTGTACTTGACACTGCTTATTAAACAGTTCAGAGGGGAGCTTTGACAAGAACGAATGAATAAAAAATGAACATATTTGCCACTATTTTATAAATATGGCATTATTACTTGCAGCACCAACTATACTGAAGGTTAGTTGCAAGTTAATGTCCACGTTGTGTGAACATTATAACGTCGCCGACAGGAAAGGAGGAGAAGACAGCCAGCAGTCCTTCTGCTGCACCTCCGTTTGAGGAGAAACCAAAGCTGTATGTGTGGCGGTGTGCTTCTGTAGCGGCCGTCTGTTTGAAAAGATGAGCTGTCACAGGAGATTTATAATCGTGTCCTTATTCCAATGTATTTCTCTGTACATTTATTTGTTTCCGGTTCACACGTCAAACGCCAAACTTCCTGTAAATAGTCTGACTTTGGTCCAGGGGAGGTTTCACACCTGCAATTTTGGTTTTGGACCTGAAAAAGTCTGAAAAGTCCAGACCAAACCAGGTAGGTGTGAAAGCTCCATTATTTGTACTTTGATTAATGTTCACTTGTTGTGAGCCAGTCCAGCTTTTGGTGGGACTATTTATTCATGCAAGAATGCGAGCTGGCGGTGGGGTTTCTATGTTTCATGTTTTTGTCTTCTGCCTGCTAAGCCAGTTAACTTCCGGTTAAGCCATCTGCGAACTTGAATGCAATAGGCCTAACGTCCGGCTGCAGACTGTTGCACCGTTCACCTTACACCCCCTCGCTCACACTGTGTCCCTCACTCATGCCACGCGCCCTCGCAGTAGAGTCTGTAAAGATTGGCTGTAGTCGCGCCACCTTTCTGTATGGTCTGTTCTGCACATGCGCATACTTATTCCCGCCCAATTGTGTATGAGTGGACATTGTAGATGACAGAAGACGTTACTTAAAAAAATACTTTATTAACAACACAATATCTTTTATTATATGAAGTGTACATGAGAATTTTACTTTTTGGTACTAGAATAATAAAATCAGTTGCTTTTTCAGTCCATGAGAAAAAGAGTTTTCCTTTGGGGACACATTTTGAAGATAATAAAAGTAATAAATTGCAATAAATCCCAATATGTTTAAAATCACAATGATATCGTATCGTGACATAAATATCGTAATAACATCGTATCGTGGGTCCTCTGGTGATTCCCACCCCTAATGCCTGGGTGTCTGACTGGAAGCCATGGATGCCTCCTTCAGGGGACAAACATCACACTCACCCTGATAGCGTCACTTAAATCAGCAGTGGTGAGACCAGGAGTTTTCCCACTAGCTCCCTTGTGCTGATGTTTGCTGTCTAACAGCCTGTGAGTCCGAGACAAAGGGTGCCTAAGCGTTCCCAATCCCTCCTTCACTCACAGGACAAGGTCAGGGAAAACAGTGGTTCAGTTGCTGATTGTGCACGCTTGTTGATCTGTTACTGTCCTGATGCAGGCACCGTCCTGCAGTGGCTGGTGTGTATCCACGTCGCTACTTTCCCCGCTGTTTATGTTGTCAGGGGCGACTGGACCGGTCCGTTCCACCTCTGTGCCCTCCAGTGCTTTGTTCTAAAGTCCTTAACCACCACAATTGCAGCTATTGTGTTGCTGGAGAGGGTAGCGCCTCTTTAACCTGCTGATCAAGACGGGCAGAAGCTGAGGACAAATTCAGACAATACTTGAACATGTCATTATCACAGTGATGTGTGTCATTCTCAGTGAGCGAGAGATATGGGATATGGTACTGAATAAAAAAGCTGATGGAATCCCTTCCTTAAATTTAGTTCCAGCATAGACATCTAGTGTAGGAATTTCTGCCTGATGATTTCCAGGGATATAGGGGATAATTAGCCGCTGGAATAAAGCACTGACATGTTAAACTGGGTTGAGTTTAGAGCAGGAAAATATGCTTCCAAAACACAAACACCGCTAACGGAAATTGAGTCAATACCATATAATGTGTTAAAAAAAGGTCAAAGCTTACCGCAGTGCTCCGATTTGTTCCTGTTTCTTCTTAACGAAATGCAAAGACGTTCTCAGGCTCCTCCAACAGTGCTCATACAAAATGCACAAAAACAAAATCACACAGTAAGAAAATAGTGGAGAAGTTAATATTATATTATAATATAATATTGAGGTAGACTGGTGTATATATATATATATATATATATATATATATATATATATATATATATATATAAAACTTGTGAAACAGTAGTAAATTCATATGTACACTTTTTATGTGGAAGTCAAACTGAGAGTGAACAGAACTGAAACATTGGGTATCATTCCTTTTCACTGGCAGTTAGTGAACTCCTTTAAGACTCTTTTTAAAACATACTTACCTGATTGTATTTTTTTTATATATTTTCTTTTAACTGTATTTAAATTTAAATTTAAAAAGGTCTCATGGGTCAGTGCGTTTGTCTGACTCGGATCGTCGAGTGTTTAATCAGCTCACCGAACACCAACGCAGCGTCACTGCTGGCCGAGGGCTTATAATCTAAGCAGGACGGTTACATCTCTAATGTGTGACCTTAGACGTGGCGCCGGAGAGAAAGATCACGGTTACGTTGTTCCAAAATGGAACATTATCAAGCACACAGACCTGTAAGAGGGCCAGGAACACGTGTTTCCTACAGACTCACTGGGACTGATGTGCTTTCACTTATGCAATGGGCTTATCATTCACAGGAAACTCACAATCACTCTGATCTTCCCATATTAAATATGGTCGGATCTTATCAAGCACACACTAACTCCGGATAAACCTTTTTCAGCCAAGTGACCTGTATGACACTTACGTTCCGAGCGGTGCACTCTTTTGTACATACATATACTGGACACTGAAATCAGTTTATCACAAAGTTTATATATTTATCATCTCAGACATACGCCCATTTTATTTTTCCCCCTCTTAGTGGGGCATAATGTTTGAAAGGCACAGTCTCACCCAGGCTGCTGCGGCCTTTAAACGAACAGCGGATTAAACATTTTGCCACGTATTGTCGGAGCTGAACCCGGAACTGCTGTGTCCAACCTGTTGGAGTATCTCAGTGTTTGTCTGCACTGGACAGACAGGTAAAGCTGTTTACCTTCATGACGTGATGAAGGTGTTACGTCTTTTGCATTTTCATTCGAAGATAAATGCAGCCCATAAAGTCGAAATGCAGGAATGAAACCAAGCTCCAAATAAGGTAATTTGATGCATTAAAAGTAATTTGCGTAAAACCGGTTAATACTACATTTAACACACAACACTGATTCATCATAATGAATCCACAGACTTTATCTAATTTTGTATTTTTTATTATTTTTTTAAATTTGATTTGTCTCGATGTCGCGCGTTTGCGTCGTCCTGTGATTTAGCCATCATGTGCTCCCACAGCCTTCTGTTAGACACACATTGGTTGATCCATCCCGAGCACAACCCTAGTCGAAATATGATCACTTCTTCTACGTGCCTCCAGAGCCTGGAGTCGAGCGTCAAAGCTGTCCACTCGTTCGAAAAGCTGCTGCAGGCTGTGCTGAGAGGCGGACGAGGGTGGTAGGACATCAGGGGTTGGACGATTGGGAGGAGAAGACTTATTGATAAGCTTGCTACCACACTGAGGCGAGTCTTCCCTCAATATCTCGGTGGAGGTGGGCTGCTCTAGCAAGCCCAAGTGACTGGCAACAGTATGGAGCAGGGGCAGGTCCAGATACGAACAGGTTGGTTTTAAGATGAGACTGAGCAGAACCTCACGTTCGTACTGATGGGGCAGAGACTCCACGTTGATAAGCTGATCAGCCGGAAGCTGACTATTGATCGTAACAAGCAACTTTACATCATATGCCTTCCTCAATGCGTTGGTTTCGGAAGTCACGACAGGCAAGGCGTTTTGCGAGGGTGCGGCGCTATAATAAACTAAAATGACAGGAAAGGAGCCAAAAACAATGATTTTAAACCTCTGAAGATCTCTAGTGTTTGAATATATTATGTGTTTATGAATGAGTGTGAAAACCATACCATGTGTGATGTTATTTGTGATGTTGACGTCTCTAACGTTTGTTGAAATAGGATTGCAGATAGAACTTCCATTCTGGGCATTGCAAGTTGTGCTTCCTGCTTCCCTCAGAGGTTTAGCTGAATGTTCCTCAGGTTTCTCCGCTGGGGAGACAAACAAAAACAAAAACTAAGGACGGACAACTCTTTCCTCACCAGCTGATCTGTTCAGAAAGTATTCAGAGATTCAGACCTGACAGATCAAGACAAAACAGGTCTAAAATGAATGACACAAATCTATATTATTAAAATTTCATTGTTTTAACAAAATGAAAATATAAAACGATCTAATATGTAACGATGTAGCCTATATCATCAAAGGTAAAGCAAAAGCAATAGAAAGGAAATATGCTTAATTTCTTTCTGACAGTTAGATGTACAGATTGATACCTCTCTTATATCCGTCTGTTTAAAATAAGGCTACTACCAGAAGCCAGTTAGCTTAGCTTAGCATAAAGACTGGATACAGGGGGAAACAGCTAGACTGCCTCTGTCCAAAAGAATCAGGATCCACCTCCCAGCAGCTCCAGCACCTGGCCAATTTATTTGCCTATTTTAGGTGTGTTTGCACTATTTGCATAGTAACTCTAGCAACATCAGTTCTCCACCCACACAACTGTCTGTTGTAGAGACATCAGTCACAGAGACACTCCCCTGGTTAGGTCCACTGTTATATGTATAAACACATACTGAAACTTTCAGCAGCTTTTACCAAGACGCTGTATTTTCAATTTATATAATAATACTATTCCCTCACAAATGTTCTCATCGCCCAGAAAGAGAGCAAATTCCAACCAACAGTGTGAGGGCACAGTGCTCAAACAATGTGGAAAGATTAATGTAACAGGTTATACGTGAAGAAGGCGGATTAAAGCACCAGAAAGAGCGACACTAAGACGCCATCTTGCATACCAATGCACTTTCCTACTGCTATTTTAGCTCTGTTCTCTACTTGATTGTTCCTATCGGAGTAGAGCTTATTGTTTATGTAATGACTGACAGCAGAGACACATTAAACAAATCACACTCGAGCCAAACTGGCTCACATCAGCTGTGTTAGTCCCTGAAGTTTCTTTGTGTTTCACACAAAGTTGTTCATATCACAGTTTCAGGAACAAGACCAACGAGACAAGGGGACTGTTTGGCTTTCTAAAGCCACAGTCGTCGCAAACAGTTGATTATACATCCAGGCCGTCATCTTACCACAATGTGAAGCTGCTGGAACCCGGTCAGATGAAAGCTTGTTTTCCATCTTGCAATTGGTTTTCAGAATCCTACAATGTGAGATGTAAAGTGAGACACAAAGAAAATAAAGCAGGCCAAAGAAAGACGACTAAATCAGTTTCACACTGTAGATACTTACTATGAGAGACGGAGCTGAAGTTAATGACGCACCTGACACACTGATTCACTCTTTATGTTTCACTTTCGTCATTCGATCACCTGAGAGGAAGCATTTAGGTCTACGCCCTTTGATGGGGATGTCCTGTTCAGTATCAATGTCCACATCATTCCTTATATTCCTGTGGAAGCAATGAACAAAAAGCTTATTCAAAATGTTGGTAAAAGTACATGTCAGCAGAGAGAGTCAAAAGTACCAAAAGGAAAAGTACAGATTATGAAGCAGAGCGCCCTATTACACTATTATGGGATTACTATTACTGATGCATTAGTGTGCGAACCGCTTTCACTAATGACCAGTGAAGCTCACATTAACTAGTGATCTGCCTTGTGTGATGTTGGATTGACCTTGTCTACTGTGCTGTACCAAAAGCAAATTCCACTGACCACAGTTATCAGGTCATTAATAAAAAAGTAAAATTGGAGAGTAGATCATAACTAAGTACCAAGTACACTATCTGAGTAAATGTACTCAGGTACTTTCCACCAATGGGTGTTGTGTTTGAGGGCTTGCAGCAGATGATGTTGAACATAAGTTCACCACTTAAATAAACCAGTGAACACAGTGAATGAGCAACACCCGCTGGTGAAACAGATGTAGTGCAGTCAGATGAGGAAGACACGTTTGTCTTTCCACCAAACTGTAGTTTCTTCAGGGAACTTTTCCACAAAGCTGTCGACTCCTACAAAGTGGTAGTTGATGGAAAAAGGAGGGAAAGGAAAGAAATGTGAATGCAGGACAAGAAGGAATTAAATGTGGTACTGGGAAAGAAAGGAGGCTTCATGGAGGAAAAAGAGAGGGTTACTAACTCTTACTTTCCAGTAGTCTCATGCTTTCTCGTCCTTCTCCTCTCTCCGTCACTTTCTGCAGGTGTTTCTGGCTCTGGAGCTGTGGAGTCTGGATCTGTGGTTGCAGGTTTCCTGCTGCCCTCCATGCTTCTGCTCGACACCCTGCTGCTTCAGCTTTATAAATGAAAAGTGCAATGAGAAAACTTCTGTTGGTATAAAGTGAACATCAGCATCCTTCCTCTGTTGCTAGTGTATTTCACCTGCAGATATAACAACACTGTAAATCATTATAGCTCCATAAGTCCACTTAACTTCTTCTTTTTAACTCAAAGAGTGCTGACAAGTTTTGGCTTTTGATGCATAAACATTGTTTCTGCATCTTCTGAGTTTGAGAAAAACTGTCTTCTTTCAATCAGGGCGATACAGCATGGACATAATCAACTAATTATGCACTGCAGAGAAGACTAGTTGAAATTCCGACTAAAATATAGACACTTTTGTCGTAAACAAGGAAGGACTAGTGTCCCCGGTGGAGGGGGAACCTGACAACAGCCTATAACCAATTCTCTTAACTTGAAATGTAAAGTAATATAAATGTTAAGTTGTTTTAACTTGAAACTCCGAGTTGGAATAAAGCATAAATGTTTGTCGGTTAGACTAGTTAAGGGAAGTTTTCTTGAGCTGATAAAGTAAAATAATTGTTTGTTTTAATACAAAGTAAAACTTGAAACAAGCTCAATCAACTAAGAAAACAACTTTGTTGGTATATCAACTTTATGAACTTTAATTTGAGAGTTGAAACATTGGCTTTTTGAAGATGAGTTACCTTAAAGTGAACACCCTCCATTAGAGAGCTTCAGGATTCTCTTCTTTTTGTGCAGAAACATCCTCCCATCCCGATGGACGTGACCGTGAGCGTGCACAGCACTGTGAGCGGCTATAAAAAGGCTTTCATTGTTTGGACTGTAACTGGACCCCTGCAGGCGGCAGGACGAGCTGCTCAGGACCAACACCGCTATTCTTAGACCATTTGTTGTGCTGACGGCCGTCTGGTTCTGCCATCACACGCCGACGACATGTGGAAGGTCAAACGTGAGTGTTTCTCTGCATACATGTGTGTTTTCCTCTCAGTAAACTGTCTCAGTTAGTGATTTATGACTGATGGAGGGTTTACTGTGCTCAGAGATGAAGACGTCACGTCTGCTTTTCAACATCTAATTCTTTAAATGTTCACTTTTGTTGTGTTGGAGTTTAATCTCACGAGAAACAAACAGGGATCTTTAGTGATGAAAATGTGTATTATTAGATGTGATATGTAAAGACTACTAGCTTTAACTTCTACATTGTGGTTATTATACTTTATGTCAGGAGGAATGAGTCCGAACCCTGAGGCAAGGTTTTTAGGATTGACTCGTCCTTCAGTTATCTGCCGTAATTAACAAAGAAAGAAAGAAGCGAAAACACGTTCAGAGTTTCCACATCTTTAAAAGAGCTTATGTTGTGTTTAACATTTTGTTTTGCTGCAGCTCCAGTTGTCTTTGCCCTGGAGACGAGGTACCGGCCGATTCTGGAGGTAATCATTAGGATCCACTGTGAGACTGTGATGCTTCATCTTTGAGGCTAAACTGAGCACTTATTAATACGAGAGTCACTGCAGGGTTCATATTCTCTCCCAGAGAGACAGACACAGCTTAAAATGAAAATAAATTCAGTGCTTTTTTAATATGGTGAGTTGAGTCCCTCGGCTCTCACCTCTGAATCCGTTTTATCTGACATTTTAAAATCCTGAACAGTCAGTTTATGATCTCGTTTTCTGAGGGTTAAACCGATGTCAAACACCAGAATCATAAGACCAAAGACAAAGGAAACATTTAGTTTGTCCGATTTAAATTTTAACTCTTAACACCAAAACAGTTTCATGTCCAGTTAGTAGCTGTTCTGGAGCTTTTAGTCATATCAGGTGATATTTGTAGACTTGTGGGACTGCAGATGTTCAGGCTCTTTAAAGATTGAAAGTTCAATCTTGAGAAGATTGTCTGCTGAGGAAGATCATGTGATGGTGTTGAGAGCTTTAGAACAGCTAACAAGTGGACCTTAGTAAATGCAGTCATGAAGGTCTTAGCTGTTTTCACTCTCCATTTTGTAAACCACTGATCCTGAAGTTTTCAGAGCTAAGAGATTGTGTCATGTTGGAGGTCTTACATACGTCAGTTAAACACTGTGGTGGCATCATTCTGACTTGAAGCTCTTCCTGTCTCCTCTGTGACAACTTCCTGTGCGTCCAGAGTTTGGTTCCCCCTGACCCCATGTCCCAGTTCCACCTGAAGAGAGGTTCTCCTGAGGAGGAGTTTCCTGACCTGCGCAGGAACTCTACCTGGATGGGACGGATCCTCACGCCCGCCATGTACCGCCGTCAGTTCGACCGCTGCACCCACAGCGGGGTCATCTTCGATGATGTCATCCGCCCGGGCCTCGAGGAACCAGGTGATGTCAGCATGATGTCGGTGTGATGTCAGAATGATGTGAGCATGTCTGACTTTTATTTGTTTACTCTTGATTATATTTTATTTATTAGTTTATTCCAGAAATGTAAAATGTTGGTGGACGATGCACGTCAGGAGTCTTAACCTGCAGTTCTTCTAATGGCCACTAGAGGGAAAATTGACTGAATGTAAATAAAATCTTTAGAATTACAAAGACAACATATTTTCCTTAGATTTGGACGGATGTTGGTCTGTAAATGTATCCATCATTCTGTACTGTTTGTCTGAAGGTGACTGGTCAGGTCCTGTATCTGTGGGGTGTGTCGCTGGCGACGCCCAGTCCTACATCCTGTTCTGCGACTTCTTCGACCGAGTCATCGAGGCGTATCACGAACACAAGATCACCAGCCAGACGCCGGAGAGCGACTTCAACTACGACAACTTGAAGGTAGCAGGTCAGACCGCCGCGTGTTTTACTAATGTGGATCTGATTACGGAGTTTAAAGATAAAACTCAGAAAACTCTCACTGCGGTTTTAAAGCAGATGAACACATGTGGCCATGCACAGAGTATTTCACCAGGTGTTTTGTAACTTCAGTAAAAGTCCGCTGTTTAACTTCTGTGGGGTCAAAACAACTGGTTCGTTAGAGCTCCCTTCTCTTGTTACGGTCGTTAGAACAACATGAGGCCATGTCTGAACGACCACCGTTGGCGTCTTCACCTGTGGCCAAGAGGTAATGCTTGTTGAGTTTCCTGGGAAGTGATGAAAGGACAGCATTGTAAGGGAGATAAGTGGTATCACAGACCTCCTCCCCTGTTTAGAGACGGTTCCTCGACCCAGGTGTAAATGGCTTCCTTGAACTGAAGCAGTCTCTTGGATGAGGGACGAAATGTCTTCAGGTGTCTTTAACCAAGTCCAGTCGCCCTTGATTTTAACCTTCTTTGATAACTATGAGCTGGATGAGAACCTTCACTATTTATTAGAAAACTATTTCCAGCACAGCAGAACTGAGCTTCAGAGTAACGTTTTAGATTAAAACAATTTATCTGTTTTTAAAAAATGTATATATTTAAAGTTTATAAAGAAACAGATATGGACACATTTTACTCTGATGGTACTCGTATAAAAAAATACATTAGCTGTAACGGATACTCGTTTCAGCCGAGATCTCGCTCAACC
The DNA here is from genome assembly GCA_024633595.2 of Lepomis macrochirus. Lineage (NCBI taxonomy): Eukaryota > Metazoa > Chordata > Actinopteri > Centrarchiformes > Centrarchidae > Lepomis > Lepomis macrochirus. Next base: position 41,612,432 of record JALXJV020000003.1, on the reverse strand, counting down.
CTGATGTACTGTAGGTACAACAGAACAGCTTCTGGACTCTACGGTATCACTTTGGTAGAATGTGTTGACAAATTCCTCTTTCTGATGCAAGTACTGCTAAGCAGCAGCCTGCAGTCAAACGATTAACTCAGAAACATTAAGGTTCCTTCATGTTTTCTGGCCAAACTGCTGTGTTTAACCAGCGAAACCTGACTAACCCTGGCGTTTGTGCAGGGAGGAGATGACTTGGACGGGTCATACGCCGCTCGCTGTGAGGTGAGCGTTGTTCGAGCTGTTGAAGACTTCTGCTTCCCGACGCACTGCAGCCGAGGAGAGCGCAGACAGCTCCTCACGCTGGCCACGAGAGGTACTGCATGTCTGAGTTTCAGCTGGCCCCAGAGTAAGCTGTTAAAGGGATAGTTCAGGATTTCTGAAGTGGGGTTAGCCAATGTACTGCTGTGGACAGGAGCAGCCACCTACAAGGCCCATGGAAAAATATCAGTTATATTAGTGTGAGCTATGTGTTTAATATTTTCAGCTCTTTATCCCGCCGTCAGACAGCCATTTACTTTATACAGTGTGCAACCAAGTTACGCTTATGCGTAGGAATATAGAAGTTCTACAGTTGCTGTCTGATGGCAAGGTAAAGCACTGGAAATAATTTAAATATAGCATACACCCTAGTACCTCATACAGCCCCACATCAGAAATCCCAAACTATCCCTTTAATCAGTCGCAGTAAACCGGAGTCTCCTCTTTGTTCTCAGCTCTGCAGCGGCTGGACGAGGAGCAGCTGCCGGGTCGACTCCTCTTACTGGAGGAGCTGAATCCGGAGCAGCAGAGGGAGCTGAACCTGAACCCTCCGTCTTCCTTCCAGCTTCGTACCGGTGTGGCCCGGGACTGGCCAGACGCCAGGGCAGTCTGGTCAGTCTGCAACAGTGTGGTTTCTTTTCTGGGTAGAGAAGGGTGGTCAAACAGCTCGGCCATGAACTGTAAGGTTGGAGGTTTGATCCTCAGCTCCTTCTGGCCACATGTCAAATGTTAAATGGATTCATGGTTCATATAGTGCTCTTCTAGTCTACTGACCACTCAAAGCACTTTACAACACATGCTAACACTCACACATCTAGTGATGGCAGAGGCTGGTTGTTGTTTAGGGGTTCAATGCTCAAGGACACTTGAACCCTCTAGAGGAGCTAGGGGTCAAACCTGGAGCGCTCCACCTCCTGTCGCCCCTACAAACTGTCCTTCAGCAGGCACTGATCCCCAAATTGCTCCAAAAGACACTTTGGACAAATAGCTCCCAGATGAAAGTAATGCAGGACCAGCGTACATTAAGAGCAGGAACTGGAACCTGAGAGAGCAGTTATTCAAATCAGTCACACTTCCTATGAACACTGAACCAGCCTGCTGCTGTCAGCCTGTAGAGTTTAATTTAATTAGACTGAAGACTCTGAGACTCTTGTCAAACATGTAATGTCCCGTGATTCCTCGTTGCAGGGTGAGTACAGATGGGAGCCTCGTGGTCTGGGTCAACATGGAGGACCACCTCAGGCTCGTGTCCACACGAGAGGACGCCAACATCGCAGAGGCGTTCAAATGCATCTGCATCAACCTGCAGAAGGTCAGTGACGGTCTGACTGGAAGGTTTTCTTTCATCAAAATGAATCTGTATCTCACCTCTCTACCTCTAAAAGAGCTGGTTCGTAGATTATAAAGGCTTTTTATACGTCTGCTGCCGTCCTCCAGATGTTTATACCAAAGTGAGATAATGAACCAAACCTAATGTATTTCCAGTATAACGGTATAAAGCTCTATCAAACCAAACCTAAGCAATGAGCAGACAGGCCAGTCCAGAGTCTAGAACTAGTGCACTATTGTATTTATAAGGACATGTTTTCATTGACTGTTATCATTGACATCTTTCATATAAATCTCAGGTCACATCATCCAGTGCAGCTGATTGACCTCTGTAGAACTGGACCAGGCGTTACAGATTTATCGGTATCTGGGTTTATTTCGGCAGATAACAAAAAAACGCAGTTCACAAATGCCAAACTAGGTTTGTTCACCAGAGAGTGTATTTGTACACTATAAAACGTCCAGCTCAGCATTTATTGTGGTCACATGAAAGTCTGTATAGAGATTATTTGTTTTTTATCAGCTGTTATCAGATTTATTAAACTTCCAAATACTGATATCAGTATCGGCCTCAGCGATCCAGGATGGTTCAGGGTAAAGCTCCATGGTTCTTAAAATGGCTCCAAATAGTTCTCAGCCCTTAAAAAGTTCTGTCTCATACTCTGAGACTGTTTGTGGTGGAGGATATCTTTGAGGGAGTTTCTGAGTTCTTGACAAAGTGTCTCTGACCTTTGACCTTCAGCAGCTTTGAGCCTTTGGCAGTTTGCTGCTCTCTGTGTTTCCAGCTGGAGGACTTCTACAGGAAGCTCAGACACCCGTTCATCTGGAAGCAGCAGCTGGGGTGGGTGTTGAGCTCTCCGGCCGACGTGGGGACGGGTCTGAGGATCAGGGTCCACCTCAAACTGCAGCACCTTCCACAACACAAACGGCTGCAGGACGTCCTGAAGAGACTGAGGATCCGCATGGACAGAACAGGTACAGAGGGCGGACCAGATCTGTCTGTAGAACCGCCTGTCCAGCTCTCGGTTAGAAGCTGGAAATTTACCGTGTATTTATAATTCAGAGGAATAAATTAGAGTGCAGAGGTGGTTAAACTCACATCTAGTAACTACAGAACGCTGACATGCGTCGTATCTGTAACTCAAATGTAAAATATTATATCCTAATAGCAGATTAATTGCATCGTGTTAAATCATCATTGAATCACAGTTTATCGTATTGTTACTAATATATTGGCAGGTGGCTGAGAGTATTTACTACTGCCGCTAAACTTTACCCTAACATCTGCAGTTCCAGGTCTCAGTGTGTTCATAAGTTTCCTTTTAATGCGCTAGGCTGACTCCCCCACCACTTCCTGGGCCATGAACCCATTTAACAGTAAAGCCTCCACCTGTGGGTTTGGGCCTGAACTCTGAGCATAAACAGCTGATAGATATTTCCTGTTGAACCTCGAGTTTAACTGGAAATCTTATCATATTTGAATTATTTCGGTGGAGTCACGTCACGTTAAAGACGTGGTTAGCGTTGTGAAAACGTCACAGTTTGATTAGGTTTAGGCTCCAAAACCTACTTGGTCAGGTTTAGGCACCAAAACTACTTGGTCAGGTTTAGGCACCAAAACCTACTTGGTCAGGTTTAGCCAGTGTTGGGGGTGGGTCAATATTAGCTATTTAGTGGTTTTAAGTCTGTAAGGGACTTGTAAATGAGTTCAGACCTGAAGACAATAGATCTAGTTTCAAACCTGAGTTTTCATTTTCCAGAATCCCCGGTGCTGTATTGTGTGAGCAACTCGGCGACCTTCGGCGTGAGCGAAGTGGGACTGACCCAGCTAGTGGTGGACGGGGTCAAACTGCTCATCGCCATGGAGAAGAGGCTGGAGGGCGGCAGAGACATCGATGAGCTCGTTCCAACACAGAAGTAGATCTGGATGGCGATTGGCTGGTGCGAGGAGGAGGACGGATGGCTTGATCAACAAGAGATAATTTATTGACAATCAGTTTCAATACATTGTGATCATATGATGTTTTCGAGTTGTTTTACAAAACTGAAAACACTTAAAAGTAACTAATCAATCTGTCATGATTTCAGTAATGAACAATGTTTCCCAATGTACTGATATGTTAAAGAAAAAACTAACATACAGTACAGCTGGTCATAATGAAGCATCAGTGTTTCTTCTTTTAACATCCTTATCTTAACATAGTTTAGTTAAATGGTCACTTCGCTGTCCATGAAATGATTAAACCAGAGGAAATCACTTTACCTGAATCTGATTTTTCCATTAATTATCTGGAGCTCCTGGAGAAGAGGTTCGTCTGCACCGGGAGCTATTATGTTAACTAGAATAACGTGCATTAGCAGGTGATTTGATGCTGTCCGGGAGGAGGCGGTCTTTAGCATAGTTTTCAGTGTCAACTTTCAGATTTTCTGCCGTTTATTTGTCTGAACCGTGTTCCCGCCAGAATCCGCTTGCACATTGTGTCACTCAGATCTTTCAAGCTTTCAAAGCTGGAACGTGTTGCTATGACGTTTTCAGCATTGAAACTTTGGAATAACCCAGACGATTAGTTTGGTCACAGATTAAGCTAGATAAGCTATTTGGATAAGGTTACTTGCTTGTAGTGGTTCTTTAACAAGTTTTCTTGCTTCCTCAGCTCAGTGTATTGAATCTTATTTAGATGCAAATCCCAGTGACAGTGAGTTTCCTGCCATTATGCCTTCAGTTTGTTGACACATCTGTAATTCTTTCCACCAACTGGAAAATATGTCCATCTCTGAATTACTAGGAGGCTGAATTTCAAAATAACTTTGTTATTGAATTCAATAAATTGAAATTAAACCAACATGAAGTATTTTACAGGTGAAATAAAAAGTCTTTGAATTTTATTTAGGTGTACCGATTGTATTTTTGTTAACCTTGTGTTTTAGACATAACTAGTAGCTTTGCAGCCATTTGTCGACTCTTCAGTAGTTATTTTCACCAACTCTGGAAGATTTCATATAGCTGTCAGAAATTTATTTTGTCTCCGGCTCACCATTAAAATCAGGAAGCAAAAGACAGCAGTTTCTTTCCACTCAGCTGCTCGCCATTATACTCTCAACGAGACTCAAGGGATTTCTTATTAAATCAGTGCTCTGGGTGGTGAATGAGTGCATTAGTGTTTGACATTCCTTTCTTGTCCCATCTCTTATAAACAGTCTGTTTTTTGATGTAACCATGACTACAATCTTACCTTAACCAGAAGGTTAGGTTTGAACAACCTTAAACATACTTTATGGCAGTGTCACATTTGACGGATCCACTGCTGGAGGGCGAAACTGTAAAGTTAGTGTTTAGACAGGTTAAATTATAGGGACATCTGTGGGCTAATAGTGTAGGAACATTGCGAGTATGAATATAGGTGTCATTTCTTCAACAAAGTCTTCTACGAAGAGTGAAAAAGGTCTGAGTTACCATGTGAGGATACCCAATTTAGGTCAGTGGATGCTCAGAAAAGTCATTAAACGTAATCCAAACGGCAGTACTTCTGTCCTCCGGTGGCATTTTAACAGATGTATATACAGACTCAAAGGAAGGTCAACTGGACTTGGTTGAAGAGACTTGAAGAAGTTTCACCTCTCATCTAAGAGGCTTCTTCAGTTCTGACTGACTGGCAGGGAGTCCCAGCAACTTAACCTCTACGGGGTTGTTTTCAAGGTGATGGATCCCGCTTGGTTCGTTAGTGCTCCTGGCTGTTGTAACGACAGTTGTTAAGGTTGTTATATTTACCTGAGGCCACGTCTGAACAACCATTTGTCACATGAGGCCGAATGTGAGCGTTTGCTCAAAAACCTGGGTAGAGATGAAAGGAAAACATTCGAAAGAGTGAAAGAGACACCAAAATAGAGAAACCATAGCTAAACAGAGGAGGAGGCCTGAGACACCACTTACAATGCCGTCCTTTCATCTTATCCCAGGCTCCATGTGACAATGCCAATAATGGTCGTTCAAACTTGACCAAACATGACTCGAATGACACTAACAACTCTTGTAATAACATCCATGAGCACTAACGAACCAGCGGTATCCATCAACTTGATAGCGACCGCAGGGGTTAAATAGCTGGGACTCCCTTCTTTGTCAGTCAGAACTGAAGAAGCCTCTTGGCTCTGGGACCAAGTCCAGTTGCATGTGAGTTTAACCTTTCTTCACAAAATCACTCATGATCACAAAATGACTCATGTTGAAAAAGTTTAATTTGTGAGGTTTTTATTTAAAATTGAACCTAACATGGCTACACTGGACTTCTGCTACTTTCCTGTTAACAATGAGCCTGACAAATCAGTCGGTCACCTGGTACGAGTTACTCTCCGAGAGCTGAGGTGAAGGCTATATTCAAGTAAGAGGCTCAAGTTTACAGTCTTTCCCAGGCGACATGAAGGCAGCGTCATATTCACACCCTTTCCGTCTCTCTCGTCCCTGTCAGACAACAACTGATCCCAGATTTGTGTTGGTTGTTCCCCTCTCGGTTTTAAGTGCTACAACATACAGTACAAAGTGTTCTCGAGTTTCACTAACGATGGAGAACCATTGCACAGTGAACCCTCAGGACCTCGACACAATAGAGCGTCCCGTTCTCATTCCCAAGGCGTCAAATACCTAAGCTTTGTCACGTCCTTCGGCTTCTGGTACCTACCCACATGGCAGCCTTTAGCGTCCACAGTTCAACACTAAAAGGAAGCCTAGTATAAATAACAAAAACGTCAGAGTAAGGGGGTTGTTTAGGCAGATGGGTGAGTAACATTTCTTAACTTATGCAAGTTAGAACACAAACATGATCTTTTCCTAAACCTACCCAAGTAGTTTTGGTGCCTTAACCTAGCCAAACTGCACCGTTTTAAGTTAACCATTAGTTTTATTTTGAAAGACTAACCGGACGTTGCATATTTATTCTTGCCTACTTGACTGTGGAGCTCTACACGTGCAAAAGTGACGCTAAAAGTTAGCCAGGGGGTTAAAAAGTGACGCCAAGGGATCTTGACCAGTCCATATGTGGCGCCTGGGGATGAGAACGGGTTGGACAGAGACGCGTAGAGCTACTTAGCGGCTCTGTTGATGTGCAGTCAAAGATTAGTGGGAACAAAACTCAAAATATACAGAAAAACTAAAACTGAAAGAAAATCAACAAACATCTCAATTCCCTCCGATACAACTGAAGCATCAGAAATACAAAGCAGGACATTCAGAAGTGGTGGAATAGATCAGAGAATCGAGTCCACTAGAAACTCAACTTCTGCTGGAATTAACCTTCAAAGGAGAAGTCTGGTGATTTTTTTCCCCCCAAACCCAGCAGTGAATGTCATCTACCAACCAACAAGTCCCGTGTGCGTCTCACAGCCCAATGGGTGGCGATGGAACAGTGGAAAGGACACATGCCGTGGGTTGATTCCCACTACAACAGCTCCCCAAGGAAGACACGTAACCCCTGCGACCTCTGACATATTTAGCAACTGTAAGTCACTTTGGATAACGGCTAAACGAATAAATGCAAATTGTTGTTTCCTATTAAAAACCCATCAGTGAGCCTCACTGTGTTCCATCATCTGAACAAATACACTGTAGTTTATTCTGACTCAGTCCCACCTACAGTCCTGCAACCACCAACTGACAGTAGACACCAGATGCAAATGTTTCCTCCTTTTGGTTTGATAGGTACTAAAGTGAGCGGGGGTTTTCAGGAAATTACTGAGCCTTTTTAAACGTGAAACTATGGGACTGAGGGCTGCAGACATGTGCATGGGATTTGTTGTTGATAAGAAAAACATAAAACACCAGACTGGTCCTTTAATTTTGGAAGCCTGAAGTGAAAATAAAAAGTGCATGTCTGGATAGTGTGGTTCTGCTGAACGCCTTGAAAAATAAAAGTAAAATAAACACGTTCAGTTGTGGAAAACAAAGAATGCAGACAGTGTGGACCACGTAAAAATAGACTCTGTACACAAGCAAAGACTGATCAATACTGTACCTGCACATATTCACCTGGACAGGCATCGTTTTACACAGCAAATAACAACAAGAACTAAAATAGGACAAACACATTCTGCTCTGTCAGTTGTGAATGTGTAAAAAGGTTAACGGAGCTTTACAGTTTGTGTTTTTGATCCACGCGGCGTCATCACCAAGAGCTCCTGTATTTATTGCAATAACGTTCAGTCATCAGGGGAGTGAAACGGCTGCTGCTTCGGGAGGTCAGAGGTCACAGGCAACCGAACAGGGAGGCTGTTGTGGCTACCTGATTGTTCGTCACCTTCACGACTCACTACCTCGACTCTAAACTGTGCAACTCGCAGCATCAAGACGGCTGCATTCACACTGCAGGCCAAAGCTTCCCAAATCTGATTAGTTAGCTCATGTGTGACTGATTTGTTTTAGAACAGTGTGAACAGCCAGTTCGGATATGAGCCACTGTTTCATACGTGGTCCAAATCCAACGTATTCTCACTCACCACTCCTCACTCCTGGACGCTTGGTCAAGACCCCTTGGAGTCGCTTTTTAACACCCTGGGTGCCCTTTAGTAGTGTTGTAGTGCTCGAGACCGGTCTTGGTCTGAAGACCACTTTTGAATGGTCTTTGTCTTGGACTCGCATTTGTACTCTGTCTTGTCTCGTTCTCGGACATTGAGACCATAACTTTGGGAATATCAATAAATTGCTTTTGCATTGTCTGATTTATTTGTTAACATCCAAACTTTGATTGGAAGTAAAAGTTGCTGCTTCAAATGCAACCAACAACCCTAATGTGGATCTTTCAGATCAATCTGTGATGTGGTTATGATCTCATTCCACATTTCATTGCGTGCCATGCAATGCAGGGAACTGGTCTCGGTCTTGAGTCGGTCTCGCTCTCCCTCGGCCTTGGTCTCGACTGCTCTCAGCCCCTTTAAGTCTTGTTCTTGACTTGGTCTCGGTTTGGGCGGACTTGACTAGAACCCTACCCTTTAGCGTTGTTTTTGGATGTGTAGCGCTTCGCGGTTAAATTAGCAACAATAAATATGCAACGTCCAGTTACACTTTCAAAATAAAACTAGTGGTTAAACACCTACCTTTAGCGTTAAAAAGCAACGCTACAGCTATGCTAATGAGCTCGCCGGTGCCTTACAAAGTAACACCAAGGTGTCTTGGACCATGCGTCCAAATGTGGCGACTTCGGAGTGAGAACGGGTTGCCAAATCAGATACAGGTCAGATTTTTTGAAATGTAACCTCAGTCTGGACAGTCAGATCAGAGTTCATGCGACTTCGACGTCACTCTCGAGCAGAGGTCGGCAAATCAGTCTGGCATCGGGCCAAGTCATTAGATGACCATGATCAATTTATCATTTATAATCCACCATTTACTGTGTGCTTGTTTCAGTCAGTAGTTCACAGGACTCCTGTTTGAAAGGTTGTGTGTTCAATCCCTTGTTGCAGCTAATGCAATTTTTTTCCCTTTTCAACAAATTTATTATGAAAAGATCATTTTACATGAAGCCTGTGAAGGAGTGTCTCCCCCCGGTGATTGGTCCACATCAACCTATGGTCATTTTCATTCCCCCAGGGTCTCCACACAGAGGAAATACCTGCGTTTCTCAATCGGGGGAGTCCGATCTCATGTTTTTTGACAGCTTTTTAACAGCTGTGTCAAGCAAGCCAGAGACTCCTTTGAATTTCCATCAGAACTTTTAAAAGCTCTCAATTAAACACGACATAAAGAACTGCTGCAAAGGTGTTCTGTGCTTTTATTTTGTAGGGACACTCACTTAAGAGGAAGTGATTAAGTGAGTAACTTTTGATGTCATGACTGAGATCACTGTTTCGACAGCAGCGGCTATTAAGGTTTTTGGTTTTTTTGCCACTATCAAAGTCATCTTGGCATCGCTTTGGCCCGTGCGGCGCCTATTGCCGACCGCAGCTCTCGAGCGACCGTCGTCACATTTCTGCGCAGTGGCCAGTTCACACTTCAGTCTAATATGAGCCACATTTAAATAAAAATGTGAATAAAAAAAAATAAAAAAATCTGAATTAGGCTTTAAGGCCTGCAGCGTGAACGCAGAGTCATCGCCATCATCACAATCATAAAATCTTCATGGCAAAAACATAAAATATCAACGATGCGGCTGCCGTGGCTTGTGGACAAAATCAGGAGCAAAACCAACTACTTATTGTTTCTAACGCTTCACCAAAACACATCCAGACAGTTGGCGGTTTAATCAGATCGGGCAAAATCCCGCTACGCTAACATTAGCTGGGGAGAAACCTCTTCTGAGCCTGTTTCCCTCCCCATAGACTTCTGTCACTGATGAGATAACATCTTAGCTTGCTAACTAGTGTTAAAGTGTGTTCAGAAGCACAAATTTAGCCTGTTCATTCGCCACAAACAGCTGAGTGGGCCAACTGTGCAGACGTTAGCTGTAGCTAGCTACCAACATACAACCCGTTGGAGAGTCTCTATGCTACGTGTGCTACCAGAGTCTCTGACTGGTCTCAACATTTAAATTTCTTTCTGGTATTTCTTGGCCATCTTCACCTCTTAGCGTTGACTTTATATGAATTGTGCAGCGTCCACGTCACCCCACATTCAGTCTGAGCACATATTCAGTCAGTGGACATTAGCTAGCTGAGATTAATGGTTTAGCCAAGCAAACTAGCTGGCCTCTCTAGAAATGGAGGTCAAGGCAACAAAATAAAAAGTTTAACGCCATCAGAAAGCATTGAGGAAATGGCTGAAATGTTTGGTGGATGTTCTGGCCTGTAACTGCACACACAGCTAGCTGTTGTGCTATTGTAGCAGGAGAGTTGCACAGGTAGAGCAGAGGTGATGTTTCACTGACTGTTTACTTCCAGTAAAAGAAACCAGATTACTGTTAACAATCAGGTTAAGGCAAGGTTTGCATGCACTGCTGCAAACTCCAGATTACACAAGAGTTAGGTCAGCAGCGTACAGCTACTTTCCTACCCTTCGACATGCAAGCTGCTTAGTCCCAAAAAAGAAAAGCCAGTTTAAAGACTCATCAGGTTTCTCCAACAAGAATCTACCTGTGTAAGTTTCCACTTTACACGATGTTTCAAAATTCAGTTTCCCAGGTTTTTTGGAAGAGTCTGAATCCTTTAGTGCATATGAACAGTGATAAACCAACATGTAGTCTCCAGTAGTGACGGGCGGACCTGGCGTTTGTTCTGGATGGATCCTCTTCGCCTGTCGAGATGAACACACTGAAAGATGAAACGCAACCTGCTGCATATCTGCGCCGTCAGTCGTTTTAATATTTGGTTCCACTGTTGAACATTTAGTGATAACATTAAATAGTGTCGAGTACAACAAGAAGCAGTCATACAGCAGATAGTGAGGAATACTGCACAAGATGGCCGCCGAAGAAGAGCGACAGAGGAATTCTTCCCGCAGTGTTGGAGGATAATGTGATAATAAGGGGAAGTTGCTCACAGCCTGAGCTCATTGGCCACTTTGGAGGCGATGTTTTTGAAGGCGATGGACGTCCCGGAGATCCTTTTGAACCGCACGCCGTTGAGCGAGAGGCGGGGCAGCTTGCACACCTCTATCTCCCACTGGACCAGACTGTCCTGCCGGGCGTCGCCGTGCACGCAGAACAGAGAGTAGCGCTCGCGCTGCTCAGTAGTCACAGTTGTTGGCGTCCAGGACCCTCCGGATCTCCTTCATCATTTCCCCCGGCTCCATGGAGGACGTGGTCTTCATGCTCCAGGTGAAGCGCAGGGAACGAGGCTTCGAGTCCCGCCCCTCCTCTTTGGGCTCACCTGATAAACTCCTGGAGGAAGGAGACCGAACACACCGACAGCATTAACAGGAAGCAGGACTGCAGACTTTCATCCAAAGCTTCTTTAACATTTTTAGCATGACCACATTAAACTATGTTAAAGGGTCGGTTCCCCCCAATTATACAGAAACATACAGCATCTTACAAAAGTGAGTCCACCCCTCACATCTCTGTAAGTATCTGATTAAATCTTTTCATGTGTCAACACTGAAGAAATGACAGTGTAAAGCAGTGAGCGTGCAGCTTGTCTAACAGTGTAAATCTGCTGTCCCCTCAAAATAAAAAACACATCACACAAGCCCCTTTTCCACCAAAGCATTTTGAGAGCCGGTTCGAAGCTGGTGCCTACTCGTGAACCTGTTCTTTGTGTTTCGACAGCCAAAGAACCGGTTCTCGGCCAGGAAAACTGGTTCCAAATAGGCACCAACTCTTTGCTGGACTAGAACCGTTCTTTTAGCACGTCATGCTTACGTAATGACGTCGTTCGCTGGGCTCTCAAAGTTGAACCAACTTTGAACCAACTTTGAACCAGCACCAGTTCCCGAACCAGTTCTTTTTTGGTGGAAAAGGGGTAACAGCCATTTATGTCTAAACCGCTGCCTTAACCCTCTTGGTCATGGAGTTCACCAGAGCTTCACAGGTTGGAGTCCTCTTCCACTCCTCCATGACGACATCACGGAGCTGGTGGATCTTACAGACCTTGCGCTCCTCCACCTTCCGTTTGAGGACGCCCCACAGATGCTCAGCAGGGTTCAGGTCTGGAGACGTGCTCGGCCAGTTTGTCACCTTTACCCTCAGCGTTTGGGGTCGTTATCATGTTTGAATACTGCCCTGCGGCCCAGTCTCTGAAGGGAGGGGATCCAGCTCTGCTTCAGTACGTTACAGTACATGTTGGCATTCATGGTTCCCTCGGTGAGCTGTAGCTCCTCAGAGACAACAGAACTTATGCAGCCCCTAATAGTAATGAGGGAAAATGGCTGAGTGGGCCCAATGTGGACATTTTCACTTAGGGGTGTCCTCACTTTTGTTGCCAGCAGTTTAGACATTAGACATTTGGTGCCTATTTGGAACCAGTTTTCCTGGCCGAGAACCGGTTCTTTGGCTGTCGAAACACAAAGAACTGGTTCGCGAGTAAGCAACGGCTTCGAACCGGCTCTCAAAATGCTTTGGTGGAAAAGGGGCTTGTGTGTTGTGTTATTTTGAGGGGACAGCAGATTTACACTGTTATACAAGCTGCACGCTCACTGCTTTACACTGGAGCAAAGTGTCATTTCTTCAGTGTTGAAACATGAAAAGATTTAATCAAATATTTACAACAATGTGAGGGGTGGACTCACTTTTGTGAAATACTGTATGTTCTAACTCTGCTGCTTTCTCATTCTGATAGTTTTGGTTGAATTTGTCCAGGATCTACACCTACAGAACAGATTTTTGCCTGTGACACCAGTGTGTCCTGAGTTACAGGGTCTCTGAACGATTTTGCTTTGAATTTTTACAGTTTACTTTTTAATGCTGTGAACAAAACCTACATGGATCCCCAATAAAAAATGTCTCAATTCAGATACTTCTGTTAGTACACTAACATGCAGTACACTGCGAACATTAAGCACTGGCGTAGTGTGTGAATTTCTACATGGTAGCGTCGTCTCAGATCAAACACGGATGCGAGTAGGTTACCGGAAATGATGGTCGCAACTTTTGACTGTGATTGTCACCCGCCAAACTATCTCCAGGCTTGTTTGCTCATTTGACTTCAATTTTATTAAAAATGAATAAAAATGGATGCACTTTGACGAGCTGCGGCAGTTTCGTCGGTCACCACACTCACAAGGCTAAAACATGTTAGTGGCCCCTCCCTTTCTGTTGCGTAGCCAAGATGGCGGCTGCTGAGGGTGAGACGTGTCCGGCGTTCCACACTCAAACTTATGAGTGCACCGTCTGCTTTTTCTCACACATCTCAGTGTAAACACATTTCTGCACTCAGAATAGGAGTTTAATAGAAGTTTAAGAGCAGAAGGATGCGAACTGAGACACAGAATACGTGTTTTTAATTTTGTTAAACTGACTTTTCTTCTTTCAGGTGAGATCAGCAGCTTTTACTCTCGTTGCAGGCAGAGCAGCGGCCACGAAACAAATAACTAAACTGAATCTGCATGAAGCGTGCAGGATCCTCCAGAACCCAGCTGACTCCTGAGCTACTGACCTGCGTCCAAACTTGGAGGTGAGCTTGCCGATGAGGGAGGTGGAGGTGCCGCGGCGGGGTGAGGCCAGCGATGAGGCGGCGTGCTGCGACAGACTGGGCGAGTCCGGCGGGCCGTTGTAGGTGGCGGGTCGCCGGTCTCGAAGCTGAGCGCCGTGGAAGGTGGAGCGGCTGGAGGAGCCGCGGGGGAAGCGGGTCCGGTCCGGCGTGGTGGTGCTGCTGCTGGTGATGCTGAAGGCTGAAGGCGATGACGGGGGCTGCTGGGGGGAGCTGGGGGCCGGAGGAGAGGGCGTTAACATACAAAACGGGTTTCGCCGTTTCACTGCGGCGTGGAGACGTGACAGCGGCGCAGGGAGTGCTGACCTCTGATACTCCGCGGTGTCGTCGATGGGAGGCAGGCAGGACTTCATAGGATGTCCCGACGCCGACATGGACTTGACGTGACGCGTGCGCGTGGAGGACACGGTTGCCCTTGGCGACGGGGAGGGGGATGCTGCGGGTACCTCGGGTAGACTGAAACAGAGACAGACGAGTTATTGATCTGGAGAAAAACAGCATGCGCTCAATGAAACCTCCAAGGATTCTCCTCACCTGCCGTCCTTCCCGTTGGAAACAGCGACCGAGTGGCGTTCAGTACTCGTCCTCTCATTGACGTACGTGTTCCTCCGAGTTATGCTCTGTAAGGGAGACAGTTTCACCTCACAGTTCAAACAGGCTGCAGACGTCATTACATCCACAGAAAGAAAAGGTCGTTACTATCTGAAGAGGAGCAGCGGGGGGGTTCTATGTTCCTCTGTGTCCAGTTTCTTCTTCGTTGGTGTAGCCTACTACAAACGACAGCGACTTGAAAGTGAGCAGGTCGCGTTGGAGTCGTAGCTGATCGATGTTGAACAGAAGTTAGTTTTAGTGAAATTACTAAACCGCAGAAACGAGAGAGGCTTTTTACAACCAGGCACCGGACGTGACCATATTTGGAGGAGAGGGTGAAGCTAGCTAGCTGGTTATCAAGGTGCACCTGTAATTTACCTTAGCTGTGACATTAGCTGTGATGCTACTTTTAGCTAGCAACAAATAGCCTTACAGCAAAATGTGCTTACTGTAAAAATAAGCAGCCGAGTCCTGATGAGCTTTTTCAGCGGCGCTGGTTAAACGTACACAGTCTCTATCCTGATTGACAGGTCGCCATGGTAACGGCTTGTCAATCATAGATAATCCCGCCCTAAAGCCTCCCCTGCTTCCTGGTCTCTGTTCCTCTAAATGGGACCATAATTTACTAAATGAACATCATGCTGTGTTGAAGAAGACTTGAAACTAGCGACTGAGACCATAAACTCATCAGGAAAGTGTTTACTGGGGGAATAAATCAGCTGAGAAGGAGAAACATTTTCTTCCTGCAGCCGGTGGAGTCGCCCCCTGCTGGCTGCTGGAGAGGACGCAGGTTAAAGGTGATTTAAGGTTCCTGCTTGGTACGACTCGAGTCGGTTGAGGCACAAGAAAAAGGACACGCCGGATATTGATAGGAGGAAATCCGGCGACACAAATTGACCAAATACGGTTCTTGTTCTCGTGTCGCATGCGACGTGTAGTAATTTTTTGGGAGATGTGCACGTCAGGCTACGGTGAAAATTTGACACAGAGGGAACCAACATGCTGGTTGACCTTAAACGCTGGTTTAAACATGGGTATCAGGACCTGGCTCAGACCAGAATCTGAATCCTCTCACCCCGGAGGCTGTGGCTGACCTCCTGCGGTCTGGAGCTCCCATGGGTGAGGCCGGCTCGTCCTTCCTGTCGCTCTCCACGCTGTTGGCGTGACTTCGCTTGGTGTAGGAGACGGGTGGGGGGATAGAGGGCGCCACTGAGACCCGGGACAGAGAGCAAACACAGACTCTGTGGTTAACAGTCTAACAGTCCTGGTGTTTACAGTATTTACAGCAGTCTGTGAGTGTGAACAGAGCAAACGGTAACTCACCGTGGTCGCTGAAACGCCGCTGCTTCTGATTGGCCGATACGTTTCGGGAGTGGGCGGGTGACTGACCGGAGCCGTTGAGGTCGTTGCTGGGTCGTAACCGTTGAACCAGGTTACCGCTGGAGACAGATGCGCTGCCTTCTAACTGCTGCAGAGAACCACAACAGAGGTGTCTGTTAATGAGGCTGGGCTAGCAGTTTCCCCCTGCTTCCAGTCTTTGTGCTAAGCTAGGCTAAAACCTGTCCTGGAGCGATGAATCTGCGTGTGAGATGAAGAAGACGTAACGTAACAAACCTCAGCGGGTTTCCTCCCCAGCAGCAGGTATATCGCCGTCATCTCGTTGTATTTCTGACCCTCCAGCGCCTTCATCACTTCCTCCTGAGGGAAGCCCATCGTCCCCATCAGCTCTGATTGGTCAGAAAACACACAGTGCACTCAGGACGTCCCGCCTGCAGCCATGCTAACAGCTCTGTGAGGTTTAGACACAGTGGTGCTAAAATGCTAACATGCTGCTAACGTGCTGATGATTAGCAGGTGTAATGCGTGCGTGTCTGACCGATGCGTTTGGTGTCGTTGAAGTCTTGTTCTGGTTCGGTGTATGACTTCAGGTCCTTGTCCTCGTAGCCGACGTTCATCCATCGATCCTTCATGATTTGCTGAGAAACAAACAAACAGTTCAGTCTTTCCTGTCCTCTACAGAGGAAATCTCTTTTCACCAACACAGTTCCTTCACAGTAAAAGAGCTTCACGCTGGAGGCTTTTATTGTGAAGCAGCTTCAGGAAGCGCAGCTAGCTGTGTTGAAACTGCTGTTTTTTTACCTGCAGGCTGCCTCGTTTCCCCGGGTTCAGGACCAGCAGCTTCTTCAGCAGGTTCTCGCAGTCCGTCGACATGTAGAAGGGGATCCGGTACTTTCCTCGGAGAACACGCTCCCTCAGCTCCTGCACACACACACACACACGCTAATGAGCTAACGAGTGTTTCTTAGCTAACGTCGCCTAATGAACGTTAGCTCGTGAACTGTCCGTGGGGAATTAATTTAAAGAGCTTCAGCAAACCAAAACACAGTTTGTAAGTGATGAGGAAGGTTTTTCAGTAAAGTCCACGTGAAGCTGAATTAGAGACACAAGATGAATAGTGACAGCGATACCAGCAGCTAGCCTCTGGGAAAACCATTAGTGTCCCGTAGAGCGTCCATTAGTCAATCAACTAAAAAAAACCCCACTACTTAAAAAAATTCCAATCATTCTCTTGTTTAAGCTTCTCAAATGTAAAAACATGCACTTTTATTTGTCTTTAGTAATTTGATTATTTGGGGTTTTCTTACTTCCTGTAGAGCGTTAGCTTAGACCAATTACTGTGTCTGAAATCCCCACTCATCCCTCCTCCCTACACCCTCTGTAGGGAGTTTTATGTAGAGGGCTATGTAGTGAGCTTTCAGACACTACTCCAGTCGTTATTTGGGCGCCGTTAATTACGTCATTGCCGTTGGACAATCAGCACAATGCATCATGGTATATGGGGCTTGGTTAGTGACCATTGGTTGTACACTACTTTTCAAAATGCATTCTGGGATAGTATATAGGGAATAATTGTTTTTCTTTGTTATGTCGGCCATGCTCTCCCTGATGCTTTGCTCCGGTTAATTCAAAGCAGAATTCAACCAAGATCAAAACCTTTGTTGCGTCTCGCCGTTGACTACTGAACATTTTTCTTCCACAATAAGAGAAGGGAGGGACTCAGGTTCTCTGTAATGTTCAGCTGTTGGTGAACTTTGGTGAAAGTCTTTAGTATTTTTTACATTGCTGAAAGGCGTTCCCATTATTTTGTCCACACCTTGAGGTTCTGTCCGTCGAAGGGCAGTGAGCCGCTGACCAGCGTGTAGAGGATCACTCCCAGACTCCAGACGTCCACCTCCGGGCCCTCGTACTTCTTCCCCTGCAGGGTTACAGAACTACATTACCCAGCAGCCCGCTGCTTCATAACACACTAACTCGTGTCACCGCCCTCGGGTGCTGCACGTTCACTACTTGATTAAAGCATTTCTAAAAAAAAGAAAAACATTCACTTTAATCTTCATCAGGACACATTTTCATCCTCGAATGAAGTTTCAAACTTCTTCTTCTGTAACTTGGATTTGTGTTGCTTTTAAAAAGAACATGAATCAATCTAATCTAGATTAACAAATACTAAAATGTGTCACAAGCGTTATGAATGTGAGCAGCAGGTTCACCTGGAAGAGTTCAGGAGCGGCGTAAGGAGGCGAGCCGCAGAACGTGTCCAGCTTGCTGCCCAGCGTGAACTCGTTACTGAAGCCGAAGTCGGCGATTTTAATATTCATGTCGGCGTCCAGCAGGAGGTTCTCAGCCTGAGACGGAGAGAGGCTTTTATTTCTTTACCAAAGCAATCAAAGCACAAAACGTTCAGACAAAAAAGGCACATTCTGCTGATGAGCAGCAAAATAATCTGGATCAGAATTTGCTTTGGTGACTCAACAACAATCAGTGTCGGGAGTAACGCGATCACAGTAATGTACTGCTGTTTGCTGTACCGCAGTTATATCTCGTCTCCTGTGGAACCAGGTTGCAGTTTGGATTCGGGAGGCAGACACCGTCTCTACATTTAAGAGCAGGCTATATGCGCAGAGCACACACAGGCTTCTGTGTGAAATATTGTTCCGGCTCTGCACCGTCCTTCTACACAAATAAAATCCAAGATTTCAACAAGCCTAATAGAGTCAGTCTAATGGATTTCTTTATTTACTAACAGATTTGGTAGCTAATGATGGTTTCTGATTGACGCGTGGGTTTAAGCATTTAATTATTTGAAAGTAAATTATTAATTAATTTTGGTGGATGGCACATTTCATGTGCTCCGGCAGTTTATAATTTACAAATAAAGCAGTGGTTGTATTGATTATATTCTGAATAGCCTGAGCAATAGGAACACAGGCTACTTGTGCATCACTATACAGGCCACAGAGAACCACAGAGTGCTTATATCCAAAAGAGACGGGGTGAAATTGATGTCTGGTTCGGGCTGAAAAAATTGCAGATGTTATAATGCTGGGCTTGAACATCACGGGCCGGAGTTTTGGGCCTGTGCAGGGCTCTAGAACCCACCTATGCAGCACAGCTTACTATCTGATTAATGCACCCATTAAACAGCGGTGAAAGTAACTCAAAGTAACTCAAAAGTAGTGTAAATCATTACAACTCAGAGACAGTAATTTTGTAATATAAGTGAATACTCTCAAATGACAGTAACTAGTAATCTATAATGTATTACATTTTGGAAATAACTTGCCCAACACTGTCAACAGTAAACACAGCAGGTAGAAACATAAAGAGCAAGTACTGCAGAAGAACCACTGAACAAAATTATAAACGCAACACGATTTTTTGCATCAAGAGCTGAACTAAAAGATCTAAGACTCTGAGTGACCAGCCTGATGCCTTTTATTGTGACCAGCCTGAGGGCTTTTACTGTGGTCAGCCTGACGCACACTTGTGCAATACCCATGCTGCCTGATCAGCATCTCGATATGCCACACCTGTGAGGTGGATGGATTATCTCGTGCTCACTAACACAGATTTTGACAGATTTGTGATCAATATTTGAGAGAAATAGGCCTTTTGTGTACAAAGAGAAAGTCTTAGATCTTTGAGTTCAGCAGTTTTTCAACTTGAAATGAGGGTTGTGACTGTGAAATCAGCTGCGTCCACATGGTCCTAAAGCCTTCATTTAAGTTGAGCTTGTCACCAATGGTTTTTGTTCAAATTATTTTATTAATAGGCTAAAGTCAAAATATAATAACGGAAATCCGGACCTCGGTGACCTCATAGCTGACTGTGAGTGTGTTCTGCAGCCTTTTTAACCCTTTCATGCATAAATTATGACAGTCAGTGTCAGGATTTTTTTCCTGTGAGTTTTTATTGCTCTTTAGGCATGCAAAATAAAATTAGAATGTCATTTTTTTTAAAACACACACTAAAGTGGACAGTGTGCACTTAAGGTTTTAACTGAAGCAATATTTATTTAACAGACCAATAAATAAAATTATATAGTATGTAAAAATCTATCATTTTAATGCTGTTAAACTAATGGGGTCACATATTTCAACATATTCTAATACTATTTTATGCAATGCAAAAGCGTTGAACCTCACTGACTCCTCGGCCTCTCTTTCTCAGCACCCTCCTCTTTCACTGCTGCTAGCATTATGGGATCCTCCTATTTCTGGCAGCCATTCAGCATCACTGCCACAAGTATTATTCTCACTTGATTCTGATGGAATTGTCTTCACTATCCTGAATGCCTTTCTATCACTCGCTGCAACACACTCAATCTTACTCACATAATATGGAACTAATTCGAACAAAATATTGTTTTTGTTACAAAAACTGCAAGTGTAACATAAATCCATTGATTTCCATCCAAAAAAGTTGGTCCACATGAAGTATTTTCAAGAAAAGTCTCAGTAATAGTTTATGTCAGCTAATGTAGTTAAAAGATAGCCAGCAATGCATAAAGTCCAATTTAGTGGGCAGATGATTAATCTGCAAAAATGGTTTTGATGAATTTAAGTTGCACTTACAACAGCTTACCAGAAGGTGGCAGTGTATTGCATGACACATTAGTGTCCGGGTCAGCACGGCGATATTTCATTTAAAAAGATATTTAAACACACGTTTTGTCCAGAAAATTAGTGCAGGACAAACTGTGATTAAGTGATCAGTTTGAGTTTGTTTGCCACCGCCTCACCGTGTGTGTGTTGGTGTGTTGGTGTGTTGGTGTGTTGGTTACCTTCAGGTCTCTGTGTACGATCCTCTTCTGGTGACAGTACTCCACAGCCGACACAATCTGACACGAACAGGAAGAAGAATTATTAGAAACTAAACTTGGACAAATTAAAATTTATCTGACGGGTTTGAAAGAACACTGGACACAGTGCATTATGGGATACTGAGGATCGGACAGTGATCTCCTACCTGGCGAAACTTGGCTCTGGCCTCTTTCTCCTTCATCCGTCCGTGAGCAACCAGGTAGTCAAAGACCTCACCTGACACAGACAGACAGGTAAGCAGACGCGTCACACACACTAAACTTCCAGCTGACTTTATTATGACGCCTTCATTTCTTTTTCCAACACGACAGGTGAGCTGGTCTTACCTCCGCTGGCGTACTCCATCACCAGGTACAGAGTTTTCTCCGTCTCAATCACCTCAAACAGCTTCACTGCAAACAGAAATGTATTGTCAAATACTGAGCTCTACTGCTGCCAAATACTGAGCTCTACTGCTGCCAAATACTGAGCTCTACTGCTGCCACATACTGAGCTCTACTGCTGCCACATACTGAGCTCTACTGCTGCCAAATACTGAGCTCTACTGCTGCCAAATACTGAGCTCTACTGCTGCCAAATACTGAGCTCTACTGCTGCCACATACTGAGCTCTACTGCTGCCACATACTGAGCTCTACAGCTCCCAAATACTGAGCTCTACTGCTGCCAAATACTGAGCTCTACTGCTGCCAAATACTGAGCTCTACTGCTGCCACATACTGAGCTCTACTGCTGCCACATACTGAGCTCTACGCTCCAAATGAGCTCTACTGCTGCCAAATACTGAGCTCTACTGCTGCCACATACTGAGCTCTACTGCTGCCACATACTGAGCTCTACTGCTGCCACATACTGAGCTCTACTGCTGCCACATACTGAGCTCTACTGCTGCCAAATACTGAGCTCTTCTGCTGCCAAATACTGAGCTCTTGTTTAATATAATTTCTTGATTTCTATGAAGTTGTAGCAGATAATCACAACTTTATTTATTTGCTCCATTAGATGTTAAAGTGTAGAAGCTGTTTATGGAGCAGGAGCAGGAGGAGGAGAAGGAGGAGGAAGAGGAGCAGGAGGAGGAGGAGGAGGTGAAGACTCACCGATGTTGGGGTGGTTGAGGGTCTTCATCACACTGACCTCCCTGAACAGCTGAAGAGACAAAATCAATCAGTGAGAGATTTGATGACGTCTTCAGACTTCAGACTTTTCACCGGCTCTATCTCTATAAATGATGTCATGTTATCGTGATACTTCTTCACAGACAGGAAGTTGTATTAGTTGCCATGGAGCGTTTCCTGTGTTGTAATGCTGGTAGAACCCGACCGAGATGGAATTTTGAGATTTTGATGATTTTAAAATCCGATATTGCGATCCATCGGCCAATGTTCTTTTTTTTCTTCTTTTCAGAAACACACAACATAAACAAAGATTATCTCTAACGTTTGTTATCATCTTTGACGGTTACAGCTGTTCCAAACATGTGTGCTGCAGAGCGCCCTCTGGTGGACAGACCGCAGATCGATTTATCGGCCGGGCTCTAAATGACGGAGCGTGAAGCGCTGAAGGTGATCGGAACCTGATCCTGGACGAAATCAATCTACAGCGCAGAGAGACAGGTGGAGGTCAGAGGTCACAGCTTACCTTCTGCAGACTGGTGGGGTTCAGCTGAGTTTTGTCGATGATCTTGATGGCGACCTGCAGGAAGGGAAGACGCGTCAGAAACACTGGAAACTCATCGACTCGTGACCTGATTCTCACATTTGAGTCCAGATCAGATGTTTGTGTTGGCAGACTTCTACATGACGATGAAGCTAACGATACATGTGACAAAGACACGCGTCAAACTACAGAAATGAGTTTGCTCTTCACACTGAACTACAGTAAAATCCGTCTGCAGGTATCACACTGTGGACAGAGGAAACACTCAGTCTGCGCTACATTACTGCAGTAACCACTGTTTAAACTGATCTGTACAAAACAACAACAATGACCAGTAATCTTTCATACTGTAGCTGCACTGATTGGAACATTTCTCTCTTAGTTATCATGCTGGTGATGCTCAGTGAGGATGACTGAGGTGCAGCTGAAAGAAACAGGCCTAAACGTAGTTTAAAAGTGAGTTTTGCATTATGAGCTGCAGATATTCTGAATGTGTCTTGACAGCATTAATAAAACACGAAATGAGCAACATTTTATTAATGTAAAATACACGTCTAAAACTTTAGTTCAGTTTGAACCTACGGACGCATTTTCCACTGCAAAAAGAAATCATTAATAGGCTGACCTGCTGAGTCAGACTGTGACTTTACAACCACAGGTTCATATTTGATCTATATTTTAATAATCATTTAGTTGTGTGTGTGTTGTTGATGCTGGATGTGTATATGAGGTTTTATATTTTGATTTTATATTTTGGGAAATCTAAGTGAAAAACAACATGTGGCTGAAAGTGAAAGCAGTTTCCTTGATTTAGTTCTGTTAAAGTTATTTTTGGATTTCCTGGTAACATGAGACAAAGGAAGTTGGTGCAAGTTAGTACTTTCCTAAAGATTAAAGTGCTGGTAAGATGCTCTCTACCACCTTTATCTACTTTACTGTATTACATCTAATTAATGAATTAACTTTTCTTTTTTTCCTTTTTAATTCAAGCTTTGGCTGAAGAATTCAAACAAATAGAAAGTGACTGCAGTGTTTTCCTGTAAAACACTGAGTCAGCAGGAGTTTGACTCAGGCTCCAGTCCAAAAAATGCTTTAAAGGTGATCAATGAGATTAAAATCGACTGCAGCAGAGAGGAGTTCAAACAGGAAACCAGCTGCTTCAGAAGCTGGAGACCTCCTCCACCTCCTCCACCTCCTCCTCCCAGTCTGACGTCTCCAGATAGAAACTGAGCAGCTGATTGGACGGCTCTGACTTCTCCTGAATCTTAAAATAAGTGTAAAACGTCACACACACACACACTCTGCTTGATCTCCTGACCAATCGGCTCTGAGCTGCTGACGTCTGCAGGATCAATAATTCATCCAGAAGCCGCTGCGAGTCGTGACGCTCGCCACCAGGTTAGAGCTGCATCAGAAAGTCACGCGACTGGTTGAAGATATGAGAAAATCAAAGCAGCTGGAGGCAGCTGGTTCAAAAGATCATCTTTGATCCTTGTTTTCATCACCATGACAGCACATTTAATGCCTCATGTGTTTAACAGTGACAGAGAGGGGACAGACATCAGTTTATATTTCTATACTGAGACATTCAGCTCTGTGTTCACCCACTAACAGTGATTCCAGTAGAGCAGGGCCTTTTAAAGTCTAATACTGGTTTCCTCCAACTGGCCCCATTTGAAGCAGAGGATTTAATTCAATTTTATTTATATAGCGCCAAATCACAACAACTGTTATCTCACAGCACTTTTCATAAAGAGCAGGTCTAGACCGAACTCTGAAGTTATTTACAGAAGCCCAACAATTCCCACCAAGATGTTAGCAGTGAACACAAAACTTTCACTGAAGAAAACTTTAAAAGAGGTGGTGTTCTGCTCATCTTCAGGTTCCTCCTCTTATTCAGAGGTCGTACCTGAACAGGGTCACATGGTTATATTTCTGTCAGACTGCTCATTGCTGCAGCTCCTCTTTTCACCCTGTGCTGAAGGCTTCGTTTTAGCTATGGAGTGATACATCTCATCTCTAAATGATCTTTGTTGGGAGTCGCACACGCTCAGTTCCTAGTTAAGGACTACTAGCCAATCAGAAGCAGAGTAGGGCGGGTCAGCGAGAAGCCGGTAAACAGCTCGGGTTCAGCTGCACGTGTTGCCGACCAGCTTGGCAACATGGACTGGAGCAAGAGTTTCAGAGCGGTGAGTTATTAATCTGTAACAAAAGGATCTTTCATCCATAAAGTTTTAACCGAGCTCCGTCTCTACATCACAGTAACAACTTTATGTCCACTGACTGCCTGGAGGGTAGCTAGTGTTTGGAAGGGAGAGGAGAGCTGTGTGCTGCAGCTCGCTGTTTCTGAGGGCGTGTTGGAGCAGCCGCTCGGCGAGCGTTATATGAGGCGCGTTTTGATGTGACGTCACAGCAAAGCGGAAGAAAAAGCTGGACTTTTTGATGCCAAGTAGTGGATCACTACACAAATCAGAGGTAGAACATTCAAAATGATTCTGATAAAATCAGTGCCTTTTCCTCAAAAAATTAATATCTTCATAGAAAACTTAAACCATTTGTTATTCAAATGAATTAAATTAAACATTTATTGACGATATATTGAATATTTGTTGTTTAGAAATCTCATATAGTGATAATTATCTTTACTGTTTTACATTTTTATTCATTTAGCTGATATTTTTATCCAAAGCGACTTAAAATTGCAATATTTGTCAGAGGTCACACGCCTCTGGAGCAACGAGGGGTTAAGGCTCAGAGACACAATGTCTCTCAAACTGAAGGCATGTGTCTTATCCACTTTTCCATCACCACCCCCAGCCCAGCCCTACGCTGTTTCATCACTAAATCCACTTCTGAGAAGTTTTGAGGCGAGAAATCAACTGTAACATTTCGAATAGTGGAGGAAACCGAAAAATTTGCTCAAACGTTTTCAGAGCTGAGTAGCGAGCTCACCGGCCGTCATCTCACACAGATGAATAGATGACTCCAACAACAACTACAGAGGAAAGGCAACAGCTGTGAGATAGTTTTAATGTTTGTACTGCTGTTAATCTGTTACATCACTCTGAGTGATGTTGTAATGTTTTAACTTAAATCAAGAGACATCTGTCTGCCTCGTGGGGAACAGAAGACTCACTAACATGAGAATGAAAGGGGACTTACATTGTTAGTGTATAATATATTCACAGCACTTGCTTTTTATTGGCTTTAATTTTATATAATTCTTACTTAGGCAACAATATCCATGTAAGCTAAAATATACCTGGCAAGAAACCTGATTCTGAGCTTAATGTTTTGGGGGATAAAGCCTGGCTGTTATCTAGGAGCATCGTTTTCAAATGGTCAGCATCGTTCTGCGTGCTCTTCAACTTCTGAGTTCCTTCTTCCATTCTTGGTTTTCAGAAGCACCCAATGAAATCTCTGGGATTGCAAAATCCCACTGAGGTTAAAATATGTTTATCATGTCTGTGTGTTCAGGTTTGACTGAGTTATGACTCGGAGATGACGGAGCTTAAATCCCGTAATCAGCTGTGTGTCACTGCTGGCGAGAGGCTGAATCAGCGGTCATACTCAGAGCTAACCTCCTGTTTATTTTAAAATCTCCCAGTAAACTTTGTCCTGCTTGTGTCTCTGCGTTCTCACCTCGCGGCCGGTCAGCGTGTGTCTGGCCAGTTTCACTTTGGCGAAGTTGCCCTTGCCGATGGTCTTCATCAGGCGGTAGTTGCCGACGTGCGGCTGCTCGTCTGTGACGGCCGCTGCAGAGTTGCGACATGGCGGGAGACTGTGACGGCTTGATGATTTGGTGGGCGGGGCCGGCGGCTCGGGAAGGCCGTCTGACGTCTTTGGCTGAAAGTGACAAAAACATTAAACACATTTATTACGAGTAATTAATATCAGTCACACTGGGCTGAATGATTCAATGGCTGGAATTTCAAAAGTATGTATGCAGATGATACAGTTCTTTATGACAGAGGAATATTAGCCAGCCATTAGGGAGGCTGAGGAAGAGCTGCCACGTGACCTAAAGTTAATAAACTGTCTCTAAAAAGCTAAACATCTATGCTCTAAAGGCACCAGAAACTCATTGACATTTGGCAATGCAGTTACAATCTATAAGCAGGTCGTCTTGATTACATGCTTGTGTGTGAAATTGGGTCCTTGTAACTGCATAAGAGATCATCACAAGTTTCTGGTTCATGTGCAATAAGCAGAGCAAAGATATCTGTAAACAGGAAAGTCCACCTCACTGTGTACGACGCCTCCGTCTCCTTACTCACTCAGGGCTGAACGTCCGAACACGACTGCAGTGAAACTAAACCACAGACGATTTAAGGAAAAGAGACACCACTTAAAAGAATCCTCAATAGACTCATACAGGAAGCCCAAAGAAATAAACCAATCAGGTGGCTCCACAGACGTCAGAGCACAGCTAAGATTTGTGACAGTTTGAAGTGATGTGGTGGCGGTGAGGAGCAGGTGTGTGGACAGATCAGACGCACTACATGGCCGCTGTGTTAAAGGCTCCAGATGTGATCTGCAGTATGTGTTACAAAATACCAGGGTGCTTTCTATAAACGTATACGGTACATGCTGAGTGTATACATAAGCTTAGTTAGCTTAGCATTTGTTCAAGGTGGGATGACCTCATGGCGTCCCGTCCCCGGCGCTCTGGATAGAGCCGTAAATGAAGGCGATGTGGTAAAAGCTTGTGCATGCGCAGTAGATTATAACCTCTTGGGAAAACACTCTTTAAACCTTATTTTGGGGCAAAGTCATCAAACTGTTTCAGATTTTCCAGCTGATTCTGCAGGTTTTATGTCCCGGTGAGCAGAGAAAGAGCAGTTATGCCTCTCTGACCGTTCATTCAGAGACCTGATCCTGTTAGTCCCAAATAATCGCCTGGTGGCCTTACCAAGATGGCCCCTGAGTGGTGGGACTAGCCTGTAGACAAGACTAAACACGTTAGACACCAGGTTCAACAAGCTGCATGTCTGGTACTGACAGCATAGTGTTGCCCCCCCAAGACCTGACGCCACCGGCCATTAATGGTTGCAAGATGTGGGGCCCAATAACACTACAAACCAACCAATCAAGGTACAAGGTCGTTTATTAGTCATTATTCAGCACAAGGCTGCATAAGGAAACGAAATTTGTAGTTACTTTATGCTACACACGTGACGCCTGGTGGATCGTGGTCAGCTGCTCTCTAATCCAAAAACCCCTTCTTTGTCTTCCAGTGACTGTTTTTATCCTCAGTTGTTTTTATGTCAACAACTGAGGAGTAAAAGCAGCGTTCATCAGCTATATGTCGGCCTCTCACCGTGGCTTTAGTCCAGGACAATAATAACAGAGTGGATTGTATAATCAGCTGGAACCAGAGCTGATGGAAACCAGTCTGACAGCATCTGAACACTTCTACTGTTACACCATCACACCGCACTGCTGCTGCCACCGCCTGAGGAACACAATGTCATATTCACCGGTCGATGGTTTGATTGTATTGTTGCCGTTTTGCGTCTGTACTGTCGGACTTGCTGTTCTGCTGCCTTTTTTGGCCCAGCAGGCTTTTTAAAAGAGATATTATCTCCATGGGTCTTCTCCCCTGGTTAAATGAAGGTCTAACACAATAAAAACTGACAGCTAAAGCCTCGTTCACACCACAGAGTTTCTACTACAGCTGGAGAGCTAACTGCTAACAGGCTAGCCAGCTGGAAACAAGCTAGCGCTCTCTGCCTGTACTGGGTCGTTCATGGCGCTTTCCATTTACCTCGGAAGTTGGAAATCTGAGCTGGGAATGAGGTCACGCCCGAGGCGACAGTACAACCAATCCAGTACAACAGATTTTAAGACAGAAAACCAAGATGGACGCCACTGTTAGCATACCAGCTGATAACAATGCATTACGCTGAATTTTGCACAGACATGTCTACAGGTACAAGTTGGACAGGACTGTGTGTCCAACTGATTCAATGAGACACAAATAAGACAGAGGTGAGATAAACAGTTTATTAATACAGCTTTCGCTCTGTTGATGCTCAGAGCATCTGGTGAGGTTCTGACTTTCTGAGTCAGAAATCCGACTCCAGTTGAAATTTCTGACTGGGAAATTCTGACTTCCAACTCTCAGTTACTCTCCCTTGGCATCTTGTTCACTGGATTGGACTAATGGT
The DNA here is from genome assembly GCA_024633595.2 of Lepomis macrochirus. NCBI lineage: Eukaryota > Metazoa > Chordata > Actinopteri > Centrarchiformes > Centrarchidae > Lepomis > Lepomis macrochirus. The sequence goes on along the minus strand of JALXJV020000003.1, from coordinate 41,584,166 downwards.
GCGTTCCATTTATCTCGAAAGTTGTAGCAGGGAATGACGTCACGCGAGAGTTGACCGCGAACCAGTTAACTAATCGTAAAACCTCGGCCAGGTGTCAGGTTTGCCCGTCACCAATGTCGGTTGATAAAAACGCACTGCGCGGTATTTACGCTCACAGGAGCAACATGTCCACTGACTTTGTGTACAACAATTTCTGAGACACAAATACACAGAAGTGCTAATAAACAGTATAAAAACTACAGGTTTCACTGACTTGATACACAGAGCAGCCATCTTTGATCACAAAGTCAGGGGTAGACTGATTCTCTAGACTTGGAAATTGGACCTAATCCAGCTGAACTTTCCGACTTCTCCGAATTCTGACTTCCCAGTCCAGCCAACAGGAGAGCTCTCCCAGCTAGCTGGCTTGCTAACTTAGCAAACTGGCTAGCCTGGCCACTAACGGGACATAAAGTTTGCACAGAGTTTTGATCGTCATGTCTCACTGTCCCTGTTTCTACACAGATAAGCATAAGCTTCATCTGCTTCAGAGCCTGATGGAACTACAGAGACCGTTTGATTTTAGTTAGACCATGATTTTAAAAAGGAAAACACAAACCTCAGACAGGTTGGTGCTTGAAAAGAGCATATTTTCCTTCTTTTGCAGCCACCAAACTAATTTAGAGAGTCTGGAAAGGGAAGCGAGTCGACCACAGAGAGCCAAAGTGAAACCAGAAGTACGGAAACCTGATTCAGAATCAGCCTGGCATCTGGGATAACATGAACACCTCAAATTTAAACCCTTAAAGCAGCTTTCCAAAGCAGATCACCGGACGCGCTCGCAGTCACTGCTCAGGTGAACGACTGAGTACAACAACATGAATGAGGAGAGACTGTCTGAACATGAGCTTTGTTAATCCCCATCTGACAGATTATCATGCCCCCCCCCTATGGCAGCAGGTTTTGCACTCTTCCTCCCAGTTTTGCTGCTCACAACATGTAAAAAGCACTTTCATCTGCGGATGCTGTCGTGTGAACTGTCGTGTCGGTTTCAGGCGTCCTCCGACCTAAAGGTCATCGAATTCAGGTCAGACTGAGCGGACTGAGCGCTGCAGGTCTATTTTTAGGCAGCTAAAAAGTTGGAAAGGTGACATCTGAAGAGACGGTAAATGGTCTGTACCTGCAGAGCTCCTTCGTAGTCTTCCAGCCACTCAAAGTGCTTTCACACTACGTCACAGTCACACATTCGTACAATGGTGGCAGAAGCTACGGCTGTCATCTCAGTTTGGAGCTTCTAGAGCGTGACTAACAAATAGGCGAATATAAATATGAGCTAACTGCAGACACAAAGTGTTTAGAACAGCCGATAAAATAAACGGACAGACGGATCTTTCAATCCGTTATGAGTGTTGTTGTTGCACAGTTTGTCCAGCAGAGGGCGCTCAGCAACACGTGTGTCCGCAAAAAGCAATAAGCTGTACTTTTGTTCTGATTTTTGCTACAGTAAGAGGAAAACAATGCAAACATTAAATTACTGCTGGTTTATTATGAACTTTCAAATTATACACAATAAATAAATTATATAAAATAGAAATAGACAATAGAATTCATTAACTCTTTTGACTGTGGAGCCTTAAACAGCGCCTTCTGGATTAAAACTAGCATCGGTTAGCCGCAGTGCTAAACAGGAAGTACCAGGAAGACCGGACAGGGAGGTCAGAGGTCAGGTCGTGGCCGGGAGTCAGCAGGGCGGAGGTGGATTTCAGTCCGTTGATGGGGCGGTGGGCGGAGGGGTGTCCACTCCCTCTGTGACTGCAGCTGATTTCATGGTGATTCATCACTGACAGTCTCTGTGTTCTCGCTTCATGCCCTCACTGCGATGGACTGCACGTGACCCAGTGACCGGGGTCAAAGGTCGCACCACCGGGGGGAGGGGGGGGGGGTTATCTGTGTGAATGTAAATCCGCTGTGTCGTCCTTCAGGGTTTTGAATGAGACTTCTAGGAGACTGAAGAGCATCGCCGTGCCCTGCCCTGATGTCACGCCCTGCAGTGTATTCTGGGAAAGATCAATAGTGAGCAGACAGCAGCAGGAGCCGGCTGCACGTCGGACAGAAGCGAAGGGGAAAAGATTACATCTCACAAAGACATGAAGCGATGAGCAGTGATGGCTCTGAAAGCTCCTTTAACAGTTCCAGCTTCTGATTTGCTGCTTTTCCCCTTTTTATCATTTGTAAAGTAAATATCTTTGGGTTTTGGACTGCAGGTCAAACAAGACATTTAAAAGGGATTTTCATTGTTCAATCAAGAAAAAAACTGATTAATTGATACAGGAAACAATCTCTGTCCTCCGGTGGAGACGCACCGAGACGTTCTGGAGGAACCCAGAGGAGCCTGAGAACAACAGCCAGCTAGCATTCATGCATTAGCATGACAATAAGCAGGCTGCGCTGGTTTACCCAGAATCCCTTCAGGGGCCTTCAACATCCAAAGGGCCTGAATCCAAAGGGCCCGTGAGTGTTTGAGAAGCAGGGCTCCAGAGCGCAGTTTTCTTTTTGGGTGCAGCTACAATTTGCAGCACTATTTTCCCGTCAGCTGCATCTCTATCTGTGCGCTTCACCCAACACTCACTGGTGGAAGAAGGTGAGAGCCAATCAAAAGAGGAGGAGGGGCGCTGGATTTATACTCCTGCATGGACCGACGCTGATTCCTGTGGCGTTTTGAGATGTTAAAGTTAAACAAGATTTTAATGTGTTAGTGTAAAAAAAACACTTTTTTACCACAGCCTGAATAAAAAAACTGGATGCAGCCGCCGTGATGTCACCTGTTAGTGGGCTATCGCTTTGAAGCCTCCAGTTTGGCATTTTGGCTGTCGCCATTTTGGGTTTTTTTGCATCGTGATGTGACCATATTTGGACGACAGGGTGGAGCTAGCTAGCTTGGTAAGCAAGATGCATCCATAATTAACATTAATTATGACATTAGCTGCAATGCTAATTTTGGCTAGTGACGCTCTGCGGTTACACGCCAAAACGCTAGCTGGCGGTGGGGTTTCCGTTAAAGGCCGACCGATTTATCCGCAGATATGAGCTAATTGCAGAAAACTCGGTGTCTGTCGAGTAATGACAATTAAAAAAGAAACAGAGGCAGAAGGTGGATCCTTCGTGTTGTCAGGGCTGCATAGTTTGTCCACCAGAGGGCAACTCACAAAACACAACAATCAGCTGACCGGAGCATTAACGACTCATGTGTTCATGTTATGGTTTGTCAGGTAAATTCCCTACTTAATAATAAAAATATTCCTCCTCACATCTCAAAAGAATATCGGCTTATATATCAACATATTTTAAAATGGTGAAACTTCAAAGTCAGTCTCCGTCCCACATCAGCTGGGCTTTAGTTTCTATGTTCCACTGTGTTGACGTCTGCCGCTGAGCCGGCCTCTTCTAGACTTTGACCGGTGTGAGAGATGGGAAATCAAAAAACAAAACAAAACAAAGGAAGGTGAAAATCCTGATTATTCACAACCTGTTGGGTGAAAAATAAGTTTACTGGCTAAATTAACCCGTTTTTATTTGGCTTGTTGCTGAAATGTGCTCTACACAGAAACCTGCACTGAACTGTCGTTTTACAGCCGCTGGTTTGGCGGCCGGTAAAACAGGCTTCAAAGCACGGAGAACTTCCTGAAGGAGGAAATGATGCTACCAAGCCGACCAATCAGTTCTTGTTGTCTGCGTCGCCGTTTTCGGGAGGTTACAGCATTTGAGCACTTTTAAGTTTTGTGTGTGCTGTGATTAAAATAAAAACAAATTCACCTGCAGGTCTTCCTGTTTACAATCATTCACATAACGATCACCGACTTTGGGAAATGACAGAAGGTCAGAGTTACTGTTGCGGCGCTGAAGGTGCTGGGAAACATGTGGGCGCACTAACGTTTTGTGGTGAAGCTCCAAAATGAAAAATGTGTGTGCACTAGTGCATCAAATGCAAAAAGCGAGTTAGAGAAGATCTCACTGGACGCTGCTTGGTCCTCGTCTCCAAACATTAAAGGTGCTCTCAGTACAAAGGACGTTCAGTCAGACTACAGCAGTGTGGCGTCCTGTGGGGTCATGTGTGGGCGTGGCCAATCTCTATCCTCTGCAGGTGAAGAGCTGAGACTGACAGAGTGTTTGTGCTGCTGGCCTGAGGACACGGAGCTCCCTGCTAACTTGCCGTCCTCTGTTTTCCTTCACAGGTCCTTAGCTTCGGTTTCTGGACGTGCTGTTTTAGTTATCGCTTCATTTCCATTTTCCATGCACCCTCATCCTGCCCCGACACGACTGAGACCACTGGTGTTACTTTGTCACCACGGTGTGTCTCTCCTTTTGAGCCAGGTCATAAGAGTAAATATCTGATCTGCTCTTTGCTTTCTGCTTCTGCTTCAGTCACAGATGTCAAACCCAGCAGCTGTTAGCTGCTACATGCTAACGTGACCTGCACATCATAACTTAAGCAAAACTAGTAAAAGTGCTGCATTCAAAAAAACAAAAGTATTAACATCAAAATAAAGTTCAAGTACTAAAAGTTACAGCAGACTGGTCCTGATGCATTCATGTGTTCATCACTTAAATGCTGCAGCAGGAATTTATATTATTAATATATATTATAATTTGCACCTGGAGATCAATTAAGTCTCACTGATATAGTGACATCATTTATTGTTTAATACTTTGTACTAATAATCTGGAAAATCCCTAGTAACTAAATTATCAAATGTGGTGCAGTAAAAAGTATTTCCCCTCTGAGATGCAGAATTAGAAAGTCGCAGTAAAAAGTACCTTTATAGTTAAATACTGGAGTAAAAGCACAACCTGACTCAGCTGAGCTGGAGCTGCACTGCCTGAGGTGGCATTAAAGGTTACACACATGTGGTGAGTGGAACAGTGTCGAGAGAAGAGCCGGGCTGAAGGAGACATTAGCTCGTCTGCGTAGCTACGTCAGCTCCCAAACCAAGAAACCCAGCAGGCTGAACTTCCTGCAGCAGCTGAGGAAGTTCAACCTGCCGCAGACGATGATGGTGCACTTCTACAGCGCCGCTCCATCACAGTCTGCTGCCAGGGGCAGGCTGCAGCGCGTCGTTCGCTCTGCACAGAAGGTGACTGGCTGCAAGATAACATCTCTCCGGGATCTGGACCCCTCCGGGACCTGGACTCCTCCGGGACTCTGAGACGAGCAGGACAGATCGCAGCTGACCTTTTCTCCACAATCTGTTTCAGACTCTCCTCCAGCAGGAGGCTGCGAACCATCAGGACCCAAACCTCTCGCCACAAGAAGCTTTCTGCAGCCTCATCAACATGACCCGGGGCCCCCCAAAACCTGCCCCCTTTACAGTCCAGCACACTCTTACTGTCTGCACATTCCTGCACAAACTGTAATTTAAACAACATCATTTAATCTCATCTCCAGCTTTATATCTCATGATTCTGGACCTGCAGCTCTATTTTTCTTTTTCTACCTGCTACGTCACCTAAACAAACTCCTTTCACGTAGAAACCGACTCCCTGATTAAATTAAAACCGAGGAGGGAAATGCTGAATCAGCGGCGGCGTCTTCTGATGCCCCAAAGTTTAAATCTACTTTTGAGGCCGCAGAGTTGTGAGCAGGACAAACGGGGGCTCAGCAGGGCCCATGCCTCCGTTTTACACGGGGCCCCTAGCAGGTTGGACAGGTAACACAACTCATAACGTCTCAGACATGAAACATCCCACCTGAGCCTGAACACACCACAGCTGTAACAACAACAAGGAAGTAATCAGACATTTGGACGCAGCTTTAAGAAATTAAACTCCACCTGTGCAACAATAAGCAGAGTAAAATACAGAAATGTAACTTCATATCTAAATATATTTGACCTTGATTAGAAATACAAAGTATAATAATTAACTTGCATCGGTAAGAAAAGTAAAGTCGACTCCTTTTCTAATGCAGTAAACTTCAGCAGTAGTGAAAGTCGTGCGTCTCTAATCACTGCGATAACTGAGACTAATCAATAATCTCTGATCAGCCCTACCTGTTCGGGCTCTCTCTCGCTCACCGGGGTCAGAGGCATCCTGCCGGACATCTTCCCGCTGCTCTCTGCTCTGCTCAGTCCGGAACAAACATCCCCTCCGCCGGCTCCTCTGCGGCTCCTCTCCCCGGGAACCAGGCCACCTCAGCGGGGCTCAGCTGGGAGGCTCCGCCGGCCGGAGGGAGGGGGAGGCCGGGGCGGCGGCTACAGGAAGGCCCGGCGTTTGCGTTGGTGCGGGAGAGAGACCCGCATGGAGACAAAGAGAGAGGAAGAGAGAGAGAGAGGAAGAGAGAGAGAGAGAGAGAGCAGGAGGAAGAGCAGAAAAAGTGGAGAAAGTGTGAAAGTAAAGATCCTCCTGCAGCTTTCAGAGGTTTATCAGGTCAAACAGCAGCAGCAGCACTGCGGAGCAACAAGAGAGGAAAAACTAAAAAACGATGACGTCAGAGCTCCTCCTCCCCGTCATCCTCATCATCGTCATCCTAAAAATATCCCAGCATCCTCAGCTGCTTCCTCACAGCCGCCACGCTTCGGGGAATTACACTCATTTCACCCGGAAGTCTTTTATTTTGTAGCATTTGTGTATTTTAACGGTGACTTCCGGCCCAGGTGAGCTTACCTGCAGAGCGTCTCCAAGTGAAGCCACACCATAGCAACAGTTTAATATGTTTATTTTGTGTTTTTCGTCGAACGCGTCTGTTTACTTTCTGACTTTTATCTGCGCTCTGCTTCCAAACTTTGATTCTCCCACAGAATCTGTGGTTTATAATATTTCATCATAAAGAGGATTTTACATTAACAGAATGACATCGTGTTGTTTGGTGTCAATCCTAAAGTTCACACAACACAGCGGACCGTCCTCCCTCCATCTACAGACTCCATCTACAGACTTCTACCGTTTTACTATTATTAAACCCCGTTTTATTGATTAGATATTAGTACTTAGTTTTTAATGCACATTTCTCCCATTTGAGTCTATGGGGCTCTACTGCTATAAGTAACTACTTCTATTTATTTACTAATTTTCTATTATTGAGATACCTATTTATTAGTCTCTAGTAACTATTCCAAAAAATAATAGTCACATTTTAATTTCTTACTAGTAAGAATCGAATAGTTAATATAATAAAATAATAATAATCTTTATTTGTAGAGCACTTTTCAAAAACAAGTTACAAAGTGCTTTAACAAGTCTAAAGACAATGATACAAAAACAAAACAAGATAAAAGCAAGAAAACATTGAAAAGAATAAAATACACTTTTAAGATAAATATAAAACAAGTAAAATAGAATAAAATAAAAGGGATAAAATAAAGTCAAATAAAATGGGGAAAGGCTCTCCTATAAAAGTGTGTTTTAAGAAGGGACTTAAAAGAGTTCACTGACTCAGCTGACCTGATTTCCTCGGGCAGGCTGTTCCAGAGCCTCGGGGCCCTGACAGTAAAGCCCTGTCCCCTTTAGTTTTCAGTCCAGACTCTGGAACAGACAGCAGACCTCTGCCCGAGGATCTCAGGGTACGTGCTGGTGTGTAGGGGACTAAAAGGACAGAAATATAACAAGGCGAGAGGCTGTGAAGAGCTTTAAAAGTGATCAATAAAATTTTAAAGTCAATTCTAAAACACACTAGGAGCCAGTGTGATGAAGCTAAAACAGGGGCGATGTGGTCATATTTCTTAGTTCTGGTTAAAAGCCTGGCAGCTGAGTTCTGGACAGTCTGGATTTTTGTTGCAGTACTTCAGGCGTCATGAGATGAAGGCGTGTAAAATGGTCTCGGTGTCCTTAAAAATTAACATAGATCAAATTTTTGCTATATTTCTAAGTTGATAAAAACATGATTAAACAATCTTTGTGGTGTGCTGTTCAAAATTTAAATTAGGTTCTTTGCAACAGGCTCAATGAGATTTACTAGTGAACCAGCAGATGGTACTATTTGTTTTGCCATCTGCTGGGACCCAATGACCAGGATCTCTGTTTTGTCTGAGTTCAGTTGGAGGAAATTATTTGACATCCATTTTTTAACTTCCCAAAGGCAGTCGGTAAGTGAACTCAGCATTCCAGGGTCTGTGGATCTGACGGGCAAGTACATCTGTGTGTCATCAGCATAAATATGAAAAGAAATACGATGTTTATGGATAACATGCCCAAGGGGAAGCAGATACAAGGAAAACAAAATGGGTCCTAACACAGACCCCTGAGGCACTCCATATTTACTGTACAGAACGAACAGATATAGTTGTTTACAGACATGCAAAACTTATTTGACAGGTAGGATGTAAACCATTCTAGGGCAGTACCAGAGATCCCCACCCAGTGCCCAGTCTGTCTAACATGATGTTGTGATCAATGGTGTCAAAAGCAGCACTAAGGTCCAGGAGTACCAGGACTGAGCACATACCTTCATCAGCAGACATTTAAAGGTCACTGGTGACTTTAAGCAGGGCAGTCTCAGTGCTGTGGTACTTCCTGAAACCAGTCTGAAACTTTTCAAATAATTTGTTATTTTCCACTACAGTGAGCAGCTGTTTGGACACAATTCTTTCTAAAATCTTTGCAATAAAAGGCAGTTTTAAAATTGGTCTAAAATTTTGTGGGAGGGAGGGATCTAGACCAGGGTTTCTTTAAAAGTGGCTTCACGCAAGCCGTTTTAAAATAATCAGGTACACAACCAGTAGATAGGGAGCTGTTAAAAACAGAGATCAAATGGGGCCCAACAGAATCCATTACGTTCAGTAAAAACTTTGTAGGTATTACATGAAGTGGGCTGGAAGACACTCTCATTTGTGATGCTGTTTTTAAAAGCTCAGACAAGTCAATGGGATAAAACTGGTTAAAACTCTCTTGTTGCCGGTGAGGGACCTCTGATTAAGAGGCCGTGGGAGTAATAGAGGCTCAGATTGACACCACCTTATTGGTAAAATAAGATAAAAACAATTCACACTCATCATTACTTCCAGCTGAGGCACAAGGAGGGGCTGGGTTCCGCTGTACGTGTTGCCGACCAGCTTGGCAACATGGACTGGAGCAAGAGTTTCAGAGCGGTGAGTTATTAATCTGTAACAAAAGGATCTTTCATCCATAAAGTTTTAACCGAGCTCTGTCTCTACATCACAGTAACAACTTTATGTCCACTGACTGCCTGGTTGTGTGCAGGCCATTACTTCATAACCAAGATAGCAAAAAGGCAGATAAGGTATCAGTCACTAAATAATTGGACGGGGTTGTCAACCAATTGTATGTAAATACAGTGTTTCCCACAGAATGACAGCGTAAAGCTTGATTTATACTCCTGCATAGGGTCTACGTGCGTAGCTACGGCGTAAGCTACCAGGCATTTATACTTGTGCGTCGGCATCTCTGTCATTCTGCAATTACACCCCCAAACACTAGTCGGCAGTAGCACTACAGCTTCCACTGTGTTGACTTTTGCCGGCCGAGCAGGCTAACTTCCAGTTTATCCCTCTTCTATCGTAAATGGGGGTAAAATTGTAAACAGAATTCCGAGATTAAAGTCAGAATTCTGACTTTAATCTGGGAATTCTGACTTTAATCTGGGAATTCTGACTTTAATGTCAGAATTCTGACTGTTTTCTAAAAATCTCAGAATTCAAAAAAAAAAAAAATTCACGCGTGGCCCTAATCCTCTTCCGCCAGAATGACACTCACTTGTCCACTTTCACAGTTCTTGTGACTGATTCCCAAACTTTAATGTGACGACCCCCCACAGTCTGTGTGCTGAGCTCCAGCACCTCTTCATCAGCACTAAACGTCTTTATTTGAACTGATTTTAAACTGGATGTTATTTAACAGTTTTCTTTTTTTTATTATTATTTCCTTTATTTAACCAGGAAGTCCCATTGAGATTCAGAATCTCTTTTACAAGAGAGACCTGGCCAAGGTAGCAGCCAAATCACAACACATACATAAACACCAAGTTACATTTTCACGGTAAAAAAGTACAAAATGTTAAAAAACACAATTAGACTCTCAAGAAAAACAAGAACATGTCTCCATCACAACCTTCTTTACAATAGTTTTAAATTCATTAATGGACATAAGGGTTTCTAACTTTAGCACTTTCTGTAGATTATTCCACCCCCAAGGTGCTGAATAAGAGAAAGCAGTTCTTCCTAATTTGGTTGCAACTCGTGGCACGTTAAACAGCAACCACTTTGAGGAGTGTAGCTGATAGGTAGTACCAGAGCAGACAGAGAGGAGGTTACAGAGGTACAGTGGAAGTTTGCCAAGTATAGCTTTATAAATAAAGATATACCAGAGCTGTTGTCTACAAATTTTAAGTGATGTCCAACCAACTAAATCATAAAGAATGCAGTGATGGGTGAGGGACTTTGTATTTGTTATGAATCGTAGTGATGCATGGTAAACTAAATCGACATGACGCAAGATGGAAGATGCAGCATTCATGTACAATATATCTCCATAATCAATTACAGACAGAAAAGTAGCTTCCACAAGTTTCTTCTTAGCACTAAAAGTAAAACAAGATTTGTTTCTGAAATAAAAGCCAAGCTTTACTTTAAGTTTCTTGACCAAAGCAATAATATGTTCATTGAAGGAGAGCTTATCATCTATCCATATCCCCAAGTACTTGTATGAAGACACTTTCTCAATTGATTTCCCATCTAAGGACAAGAGGCCACAATTGTCAAGTAGCTGTTTTCGAGCTTTTGAGAAGACCATAAACTTTGTTTTCTGTGTATTTAAAACCAGTTTTAGACTCAATAATGTATTTTGCAATGTCTGAAATGCAGTCTGAAGTTCCTGCACTGCTGCTGAAATGGTGGAAGCCTGGGTGTAAACCACTGTATCATCAGCGTATAAATATAATTTGGCTTGAATATCTCTATCCAAATCATTTATAAAAATTGAAAACAGAATGGGTCCTAAGATTGATCCTTGAGGGACACCTTTGGTTATCTTAAGAAAATCAGATATGGCCACTTCTGAACCCTGACTGAAAACTATTTAAAATGTTTTTGTCAGCTAAGTACTGTTTTAACTGTACATTCACAAGTGATTCCAAGATCTTTGACAGAACAGAGAGTTTTGATATTGGACGGTAATTATTCAGTTCTGATGGGTCTCCACCTTTATGTAGAGGGAGGACATGGGCTGCTTTCCAACTTTTGGGAATGGAGTTGGAAAGAAGACTCAAATTAAAAATATGCGCTATAGGCTCAGCAATCATATCAGCTGACACTTTTAACAGAAAGGGATCCAGATTATCTGGACCTGCAGACTTTTTGTGATCAATGTCGCTAAGAGCTTTATGAACTTCTGACACTGAAATCGGTCTAAAATGAAAGTATTCCCGATTTACATTTTCAGTTTCAGATGCTGACATGGCAGGACATGGGACAGATTTATTGACCGTTTGATCAAATATGAATCCAGCCTGAATAAAGTGTTTATTAAACTGATTGACTATAGCTGCTTTGTCTTTTATTTCATCTGAACCAATGAGAATCTGTTCAGGGAGGTTTGAGGTCACACGTGCACCTGACAAAGATTTAACTGATTTCCAAAACTTTAAAGGGTTGTTTAAGTTTTCTGTGATTGACTTCAAATAAAACTCAGATTTGGACTTTCTAATCATCAAAGTACACTTGTTTCTTACAGTTCTAAATGCAGTCCAATCAGCAGAGGAGTTGGAGAATCTAGCTTGTACCCACATTTTATTTCTCAAACAGATTAGCTCCGATAGGCTGTCTGAGAACCAAGGGTTGTCATTACCACTGATCCTAAACTTTTTGATTGGTACATGTTTATTTACAATGGAAATAAAATTTGAATGAAAAAATTCCCATGCCATTTCAGCATCCGAAAACAAAGACACCCTACTGAGATCACTGTGATACAGATCATGCATAAAAGCCTGTTGTTCAAAACTTTTAAAATGTCTTTTTAGGATGATGCGCGGTTTTACCTTGGGGATTTTTGTATTTCTTACACAAGCGACTGCACAATGGTCACTGACGTCATTAAAAAATACGGCCGTTGAGGTATATTTATGAACAGAGTTTGTTATGATTAAATCAAGGAGAGTAGATTTTATTTCTGCTTTGGGATTTATTCTTGTTGGTTCATTAATAAGTTGCACTAAGTTTAGGTCATTAACAAGTCTTTAAAACAATCAGAGTTCCCAGAAAGCCAGTCCCAATTCATATTTCTTTATTCTAAAGACCTTTATCAGCAGAATCCCCAGAATAAGCAGTGAGTCACAAACTGACGCCAGCGGGTCTTGGCCATGTGTCCATATGTGACGACTTGAGAGTGAGAACAGGTTACTTACATGGTACAAACCACCGTTAAGCGGCTCATTGGTTAGCAGTTGTATAGTTGGAACTGCAGCTCCTGACCTGTGGTTAGAAGCTGAGTTCCTGGTGACTCAACGCTTCCTTCCATTGTTGGGGGGAAATGCAACAAGAACAGTGTTACACTAAGAAAGGAACAACCACACAACTACACATTAATTTCTTTAAACTCTCTGTTTGAACTTTTCTCATTTCAAAATGTTCTAAAGTCATAATTCCCATGTGTTCCAGTCAGCTGAGCTCCGTCACAATCTACTAACAAGACGGGATTATCTGGAGGTTTTATTGTTACTGCAGATGGAAAAATAAGAGCCAATCCTGTGTGTTCATACTCTCAAGAGACTCTGCAACCCACATGACTTCCTGAGACAAACCAGTAAACAGGTTTTTATTCTGCCTCACTGAGAGTCAGACGGTAAGACTCCCCTTCAGACCAAAACCAGCACTTCCACTGAGAGAGGACAGCTACAGGAGGGATACTGGGAATACTGGGAATACTGGGAATACGACCACTTCAACCTGCTGCTGAATCCACAAACTGATCAAGAGTTTGACAAGAACAAAGACTCAAAGTGAAGGTAACTTTCAGGGCCGTTACTGAAGGAGGGAGTGGCTGACTGTTTCCTGTCCGAGCGTCTGCCTGCTGTGACTTCAGCTTCACTCAGAGACTAAATGGCTTCCAGATTAGAGGAAGATCTCTGCTGTCCTGTCTGCCAGGACATCTTTAAAGATCCTGTCATCCTGTCATGTTGCCACAGCTTCTGTAAAGGCTGTCTGCAGAGTTGGTGGACAGAGACAGGGAGTCAGGACTGTCCAGTTTGTAAGAAGAGACATTTAAAGGAAGGACTGTCTCCTAATCTGGCTTTAAAGAGCCTGTGTGAGAGTTTCCTACAGGAGAGAGATCAGAGAGCTTCAGAGGCTCTCTGCAGTCTGCACTCTGAGAAACTCAAACTCTTCTGTCTGGACCATCAGCAGCCAGTTTGTGTCGTCTGCAGAGATTCAGAAAAACACAGCAACCACAGATTCAGACCCGTCGATGAAGCTGCACGACAACACAAGAAGGAACTTCAGGAAACTCTGGAGCCCTTAAAGGAGAAGTTAAAGGTTTGTGAACAAGTTAAAGTGAAGTTTGATCAAACAGCAGAACACATGAAGGTCCAGGCCCGACACACAGAGAGGCAGATTAAGGAGCAGTTTAAGAAGCTTCAGCAGTTTCTAGAGGAGGAAGAGGAGGCCAGGATGGCTGCACTGAGGGAGGAAGAGGAGCAGAAGAGTCAGATGATGAAGGAGAAGATGGAGGCTCTGAGCAGAGAGATAGCAGCTCTTTCAGACACAGTCAGAGCCACAGAGGAGGAGCTGAGAGCTGAAGACGTCTCATTCCTGCTCAACTACAAGGCTGCAGTGGAAAGAGTCCAGCAGCGCCCCCTGCTGGATGATCCACAGCTGCCCTCAGGAGCTCTGATAGACCAGGCCAAACACCTGGGCAACCTGACCTTCAACATCTGGAACAAGATGAAGGACATGGTCTCCTACACTCCTCTCATTCTGGACCCAAACACTGCTCATCCAGAACTCATCCTGTCTGAAGATCTGACCAGTGTGAGACGAGGAGAGAGACAGCAGCTTCCTGACAATCCAGAGAGGTTTGCTTGTTACTACTCTGCCCTGGGCTCTGAGGGCTTTAACTCAGGGACTCACAGCTGGGATGTCGAGGTTGGAGACAGTACATGCTGGGTACTGGGTGCGTTAGCAGAGTCTGTCCAGAGGAAGGGACGCATACTGTCTGGATTATGGAGAATATTGTTCTTTGAAGGTAAATACTCAGCAGTGTCACCATCAGCTCCAGACACTGATCTCAGCGTGCAGAAGAAGCTCCAGAGGATCAGAGTGAATCTGGACTGGAACAGAGGAAAGCTGTCGTTCTCTGATCCTGATACTAACACACACATACACACCTTCACACACACTTTCACTGACAGGATGTTTCCATTTATTTACACTATGGATGAACTCCCACTGAAGGTTTTACCAATGAAGGTCTGTGTGACTGTAGAACAACAGAGATAGATGATGATGATGATGATGATGATGATGATGACGACGATGATGATGAAGAAGACTAGATGCTTTTCATTGTGTTGTTCCTGCTGATGTGTTTAACATGAAGTTGTCATATCTGATCTAACAGAGAACCAGTGAATTAAAGACTTCCTGAGTTTTAAGGATGTAAATAATGAGAGTTTATCAAACTGCTGTAAATGTAGTGAAAGTAAAGTCATCTTTCAATAAAACCCTGTGGAGCAGATTTCCTCAGAAACCTGTGGTACAGCTGATGTCTCCAGAGAACACAGTTTGGTCCTAAATAATCCCACATGTTCATCATTTTCCTCCCTAAGAATCAGATTCAGTAACAGCTGCACATTTATTAGTTTATCAGATAACTGATATGTTGCAGCACTTTGGATATTTTTTACAGAGCGACTGTCTGATGAGATTTAGATTTCTGCTGAATCCTTTCTTTTCTTTTCCAGTCAGAACAGCCGACTTTAACAAACTGTGTCTCCGGCTCCGAGTCTGTGTGATCAATAAGTAGAATGTAGAAACAGCAGGTGTGTTCGGGGCAGCATGCGTCGCTGTGCGGCCCTCAGAGGGGAAAAACTCAACTGCTGGTTCAGACTCTCCTTTGGATCAAGAGTCCAGCAGTTTTTCTGTCTCCAGCTCAAAAACATTTCACTCGTCTATTACACCGTTTCATAGAATTTGCACATTAAACATTATTATTATTTCTTCCTATTATGGAGCCTGATTAGTATGTGCTGCTGCTGTCACTCTAACACTTTCTAATTATAATAAATATAAACAGTTATATTTTTAAAAAGCTGTTATATTGATCAGTTAAATTAGTAGTTAAAGTATTTATACAACTCATAAAAAAATATAATTCTGTTTCCTTAAAGTTAAATGGAAACATTGAAACATTTGCATTATAAAATAAAATATGACAGAAGGATTAATTAGTACATTGAATCCTAAAAAGAGGATCAGAGATTATTTGACCATACTAAATGGGGACTTGATATACTAATCTACTACTCAATCACCTGAAACTTAGTACCACCATAAAATCACTACTACTTCATAAACAAACTCAACAAATTAACGCTGTTGTGTATTGTGTCCATATTTCTGGACAGTTATTGTAACTTAATTTTGGGTCACTAAATGATGATAATGTTCTTCTAGGCATTTGAGGACAGTGTCAGTTGTTTGAGGACAACATTGTAACAATAGTTACTCTCTTGTTTTCCAAATATTTATTGCTTGATGACCTCATCAATCCAAGATGGCCAATTGTGATGGCCATGTGCTAAATGTCACAGGCATATCTGTGAAAAACGTTTTATTACTTTAAATTTTCCATTTAAAAAGGTTAACCAAGATAAACAACAGCAGTATGTGCAGTAAAGTATTATTAACAGGTTTAAGTTTTAGGAATTTAATTTTAGAGTAAAATGCAGTTATACACCAAAAACCAACTGTCCACTTATGTGGACGTCATGCAACAGTGGAGTGAGATTACATTAAGTTTTATTTCTGTGACCTGTCAGTATATCTATACTAATTTTACAAAGATGTGATGAAATATATTATATCTTGAACCTGGCTGCAGACAAAAACGCACTCTTCCATGGTTAAGTGGTGATATACATAAACTGATGAGAGAACGTGATGCCGCACTGAAAGCCGCCCTAAAATCTAAATTAGTAACGGATAGATTTAAATTTGTCGGACTAAGAAATAAGGTTACAAGAGAGATTAGGAAAGCAAAAGCTATATTTTTTATTAATGTTATTGACCAAGCAAAAGGAAATACTGAATTGATTTGGGAGAACATAAAGAGGCTGACAGGTAAACATAATGGTAACGAAAAGCGTTATGAAATCTGTGTAAATGGCAGTATGACACAGGATGAAGCTCAAATAGCAGCAACTTTTAATTCATATTTTGTGGAATCAGTACGGACACTGATCCAGAATCCCTTCACCAACCTAATAAGCATGATGCCTACAAATTATAATAAATCTGTGTTTGAGATTCAGGAAATTAAGTAAGAATGATTATAAATTCCCTTAAGTGTTCTAAAGCCAAAGATGTATATGGACTGGACACAATGTTCCTGAAAATGTTTAATGAGTGTTTATCTGGCCCACTAACAAATGCCATCAATAGATCCATTAATGAAGGGGTCTTTCCAAAAGCATGGAAGACAGCTATAATAACTCCAATTCATAAATCAGGTGATCCATCAGAGGTCTGCAATTATAGACCAATTAGCATAGTACCTACCGCGTCAAAGGTAATTGAAAGGTATGTAGCAGAACAACTTACTAGCCACCTTAACAACAGCCCTTTCAGATTGCATCCTTTGCAGTTTGGCTTTAGATCAAACCATTCAACGGAAACCGCAAACTGCTTTTTCCTCGAGAATGTGAGATCTAAACTAGATAAAGGGGGAGTTGTTGGGACCCTATTCCTACACCTAAAGAAAGCCATCATGACACTGTGGATCATGATGTCCTACTTGCAAAGCTCTAATTGTTTAACTTCTCCCCAATTAGTATTAAATGGATGCAATCGTATCTTGAAGGAAGAGCACAGCGGGTCAAAATAAATGATGAGGTGTCATCAGCCCTCAAGTGTGGTATTGGTGTACCTCAGGGATCAATTCTGGGGCCCCTGTTGTTTAGCCTTTACATAAACGACCTACCCACTGTATGCAATGAGTCTGAAATTCAAATGTACGCAGATGATTCTGTCATTTATGTTCATGCGACAAACAAACAGCAAGCTGCATGTAAGCTTACGGCAGTGATGGCCAATGTCACACAGTGGCTTAATAACTCCTGTCTTTATTTAAACATAAAGAAAACGACTTGTATGTTCTTCACAAAGAGGTCTGTTGATGATTTCACACCCAATATTTACATTGCTGGGGAAAAGCTGACAGTGGTTTCTGATTTTAGATATCTTGGTGTAATAATTGATTCTAATCTTACATTTAAAAAACAAATTAAGAATGTAATAAATGCAGTTAAGTTAAATCTGTCAAATTTTTTGTCATATCAAAAACTGTCTAACTACTAAGGCAGCAACAGTATATTTTAATGCTATGATTATGCCACATTTATAATACTGTCTGACTAGTTGTGCACAAGCTTCCTGTACAACACTCAAACCTGTGCAGTTAGTATACCACCAGGCTTCCAAGGTGCTTGATAGAAAGCCAAATACTCATCACCACTGTCACAGTCTGAACAATCATAATTTACTGAGCTGGGACAATTATATTAAATTTACAGATGCTTGTCTTATTTATAAGATTTTGCATGGCTTGGCTCCTCCCCCTCTTACTGCTTTAATAAAGCAGAGAACAACTGATAATAGACATACTCGGTCTGTAGCAAGAGGAGACTGTATAATACCTATGAGGAGGACTGCCTTTGGACAGTCGGCTTTTTCAGTGAGAGCAACTCACACATGGAATAGTCTGCCAACTGGTATTAGAGATTGTGAGACGTATTTATCATCTAACTGAAAGATAGATTGCAAGTATCCTATGATATTCTTAGAGAAACTCTACAAAACTATCAAAACACCGTTAGAGCCGCTAGATCCTCATATCTATCGAAAAATATATCACATAATGCAAAAAACCCGAAGGTTTTATTTTCAACCTTAGATAAGGTTATGAGTCCGTCTATTAATTATTTCCCTAACCCGTCTACGGATCTGTGTGAGAGTTTTTTAAAATATTTTACTGATAAGGTTGCTCTTATTCGGTCAAACATCGTGCCTGTAGGGAATACTGTAGTCGATATAATAAATCCGTCTCATTGTTTAAGTAAATTTGAATCGGTTACATTAGCTCAGCTGGAAAATGTAATAGTGCATTTAAAACCGACCACCTCACTATATGACGTTCTCCCGTCGCGATTGTTTAAAGAGGTTGTAGACTCGATTGGTCCCAGTATATTATCAATTATCAATAGTAGTTTATTTTATGGAACCGTACCATCAAGGCTTAAGCATGCTGTTATCGAGCCAGTCTTAAAAAAAATTAGTTTGGATTCAAACGATTTTAAAAAATTTCAGACCCATTTCAAAACTGCCTTTTATTCATAAAATTTTAGAAAAAGTTGTCCATAATCAACTTACAGAGTTTTTTGAATGTAAATAACATAATTGATATTTTTCAGTCTGGATTTAGGACTAAACATAGTACAGAATCAGCATTATTAAAGGTTACAAATGACATTCTGTTAAGTATTGACTCGGGAAAAGTGTTGCCTTAATGATGTTAGATTTAAGTGCAGCCTTTGATACTCTAGATCACGTAATTTTAATACAACGCCTCAGAGATTATGTAGGGATTAAGGGTGTAGCCCTTAAGTGGCTTTCCTCTTATTTGCATGACAGGACATGCTCTGTTAAAATTGGTAACTATGTCTCTGCACCCACGACACTTTCTTGGGGGGGTTCCTCAGGGATCAATCCTTGGTCCGACTTTATTTTCACTATACATGCTACCCTTGGAGTCCATTTTTAAGCAGTATAATATTAATTACCATTTGTATGCTGATGATTTACAACTGTACTTTCCTCTGGAGTGTGATGACTGTACATCTTTTACTAAATTTTATAAGTGCTTGACTGAGGTAAAGGGATGGTTAGCAAATAATTTTTTACAATTAAATGAGGATAAGACTGAGTTTATTTTGTTTGGGAATAAGGAGCTTGGTAATGGTTTAGCTGGGAATTATGGACTATCGTCCAATAATATGCATAGTTTTGTGAAGAACCTTGGAGTATTTTTTGATTCTGGAATGCGTTTTGATCGCCAAGTCAATAGCGTTGTGAAATCCTCCTTCTTTCACTTGAGAAAACTGTCTAAGCTGAAACCTATCCTTTCATATAATGATTTGGAGATTGTTTTACATGCTTTTGTTTTAACAAGGTTAGATTATTGTAATGCTCTCTATCTAGGCATAAGTGATTCACTGGTTGCTCGTCTTCAGCGTGTCCAGAATGCTGTGGCGAGATTTTTAACAAATACCAAGAAATGTGATCATATAACACCTGTATTGATTTCTCTTCACTGGTTACCTGTTAAATACAGAATACAATATAAGGTGTTAATATTTGTTTTTAAAGCACTGCATGATCTAGCCCCTGAATATATAAAGGACATGATGAATTTGTATCAGTCTCAACGCCATCTACGCTCCTCGCAGAAAATGCTCCTAACTGTCCCTCGGTCTCGCCTGAGGCGTAGTGGAGATCGCGCCTTCTCTGTTGCGGCTCCTGCACTCTGGAATGTGTTGCCCTTATCTCTAAAATCCTCGCCAAGCATGGATATTTTTAAAAAGGATTTGAAGACTTATTTATTCCATCAAGCATTTGGCGTTTGATTAGGTCTGAGATCTGTGAGTGATTCGTGGCTTGATGGTCTGTTATGTCTTGATGTAACTTATGTCTCTATGTATTTTTATTGCTTGTGGACAGCACTTTGGTCCATTTTAATGGTTTTGAAAGTGCTTTATAAATAAAATTGAGTTGAGTTGAGTTGAGTAAACTGAATCTAAAATCATGGTTAAAAGACAATCAAGTGTGTGACCATAGACTGTAAAACACCTGAAGAGTGCTTTGTTTTTGTTTTTTTTTTTGTTTTTGGTTTTTTTTTTAATGTTTTTTAAAATTGTTGTCCTTGTTTTAAAGTATTTTACGTGTCCTTGTGAAAGGTATCTTGATATATGTATAATTACTGTTGTTTCTGTTTAAGTGTATTTTATGTAGTTGTGATAACACCTGCCTATGGGACTACAGTCGAACATTAGCCAAGCTGGCTAAACTGGCACATTTACAGAAATGTTTATTTATGTGCACTGTCTCTGTAAACCTAAACTCTATAAAAATATTATAATAAAACAGACATTTAACAAATATCTACATAACAATAAATAACAATGCAAAAGTGCATATTACAGCATTAAATGGCAACTTTGATTAAAAAAACATAATATTCCATATTGTCAGGTGGGACATTTTACTGCTTTTTATTTAAAAGTAGAACAGAATTTTGAAAAAAAATGTAAATGGATTTGTATTTTAGCCCAATTCTGAGTAATAAAAAGAATAAAAAAAAATCTAGATAATGTTTTTAATAATTCAAGCAGGAGAGGGTTAGGTTAAAGCAAACTTCCAACATTGGAACTCCTGTTGCTTGAGTTTTAAAAAGTAAATTCACATATTAAATTAAAAATATGGAAAAATGAAACAGTTGTATTTTTCATTTTGGCTATTGCTAGCACTTCAGGAGACAACAATATAATGCCAAAAATTCAAATACAGTTTAAAACATGGAGAAATGAGTTCAAAATGTTAAGTAGACCGTTTTGAGACATGCTAATGTAAAAAAAAGTTGGTAATCTTTGAACTATTTATGTTTCTGCTTCGTTTTGTAGGCTGTAATGCAGTTAAAAAGAGCACAATGCAAATTCATAAATTGGTTAATTTGCCATTCCACCGCCTGCACCCTTTGCTTGCTGCCAAAGTTTCTTCCTTTGGTTAGCTTTACCTTTTAGTGGGCAGAAAAACAAATTTGTACCTTAAAGTGTTGGGAAGAGTGTGTGTTGGAATACTAATTTAGGTTTTCAGTTTACAGTATGCCAGCATCTACATTACAATTATTTGTCATCTACCTATTGTTAAACATTGTTGGTGAAACACTGATTTATGCATACTGCCACTTGGACTGAAATGACAAGATGTGCATCACAGTAAACTTCACTCTTTCTTTTAGCAGCATAAAAACACAGAAAGAAAGAAAAAACTAAACATGACTATGAGAGACTCTAGAATAAAATCTGATGTGATAAACATGAATGTACCTGTTGAGGAGTGTTGTTTGGACCAGCAGAATCATTCATCTGAGTCAACATCGCAACCTAAACAACATTCATGGCAGAGAAAGAGCGAGAGAGAGAGAGAGAGAGAGAGAGAGAGAGAGAGAGAGAGAGACACTCCGTTGCATGTGTCTTTATTCCACTGCAGCAAAGTCGCAAACATCAGCCCAAGGATCGGTACGTGATGTCACCATCACCAAGCGCTTCTGCCGGCTGCACATACAGGTCCGTGTGTGGCGGTGGTGTCACTTACTGATCCATCAGAAACACTTGGGAAAATGTAGCGTGTGTGGAAGCTACCGCGGTACTCTGTCAATAAAAGAGCTCCGTTACTGAAAAGCTATTTGATTCAGAAAATAGCGACGCTACCACCAAGCTACTGAGAAATGTAATTAAACTAGTAACGGTGCTACTTGTAGCGATGCTACTGCCCAACACTGGTTATGGGGATGTTGTGAGTGTCCAGAATAGAGTCATAATTAACCAAGAAAAAATTCTTTTGAAGGTTAAAATCAGTCTGAAATCAGTCTCCCTCTACTGGTGCATTATAATAAAATGTATAGCTGTACAGATTTAAACCAGATTAGCATCACAATAAACTTCAATCTTTCTTTTAGCAGCATAAAAACACAAAAGAAAAAACTAAACATCACTATGAGAGACTCTAGAATTAAATCTGATGTGATGAGCATGAATGTACCTGTTGAGGAGTGTTGTTTGGACCTGAAGCATCATTCATCCAAGTTGCTGGCAGGCGAGAAGAATGTGAGTCCTCAACCACCATGACATTAGTTGTATTACTGGTCATCCGTAAACACATAATACACAATGGCAATATTTTGGAACATGAAAACATGTGAAGCAAATGGTCAATTTGATGTCACCACACTACATTACAAAAAATTTGAATGATGCCTTGTTCATTTCAGAAAAATGTCTGAGATGGGATGTATACTTGTATACACAATACTTCACAGAAAAAAAAACTTTAATTTCATAGTATAATATTTCTTCCTGTCCAGCCAAGCTGTGTCTCTTCACACATCTTGACCAAAACAGGCCTTGTGGGGACATTTCACACACAGTGTTACGGATAAGGACCAGTTGATGTTTACAAAATCTCCATTGTGCTGCTAGCTAGCGATGTTACCTAACTAGGTAGCGCAGTGATAATCAAAGTATTGTTACTACGAATATCAGTATAGCTAACAGATGAATTTAATGACAGAGCAAGAGAGAGCTTATAAAGTAAAATTTCTAAAATTACTCCATTTTAACCAAAATTGTAGTTACTTCAGTTTGGCTTAATTGGGCAGACTTAGCTTCTATAGTCAATTTGAGCTAACTAGCTATCTAGTAGATAGCTTCTAGAAGTAGCTTCTTTCAAAGCAGACAATCTTCTCCCTCATCCACAATTTTGAAATTTAACATTTGTAAAATGTCTTGCTGTTACGATCCTTCCTTATGAGGACCAGGAAGTCGGCGTATCCAACCATATTTGGAATGTGTGTGTGTGAGGAACAGAGTGCATTACCAGCAGCAAACCATAGGGGGTGAAAGCAAGCACCTACACACACACACACACACACACACACACACACACACACACACACACACACACACACACACACACCACACACTGGTAAACATGTCTTTTGGGTCAATGCTAAAAACCACACAGGCACCTTCAGAATCACTCCTGTATTCATTTAAAATGGGTTCCCTTATGGAGACCTGATTTTTGGTCACCATAGCACAAGAGGTCCCCATGAAGTGACTGTGTAAACAGACTGTTGTCCCCATAACGTAATGACTACCAGAACACACACACACACACACACACGTACTTAGGCCACCTTTGAGGTCGGATGACAGAACACCCCACTTTCGGGGACACCACTTTCTGAATTGTTTAGAAAGAAGCTGCCACCATCCTCAGATGAGGAGGGATGCCCTTATTACAGCTTGTTTTTTCTGTATGATCTTTAACCCAGAGTTTGGGGACAAATATTTTTAAGCAACCTTAGGGGACTTGGGCTATATACAAACTCTGATAGAAGTCATCTTTGGCGTCTAATGTCTTGCAAGCCAGAGATTCCAACCTTGAGATAGTCTCATCCTCCATGTAAGGGGAGTCATTTGAATTGTGTGATGAGGCTTCTTGACTTTATGTTAATATTAACTGAGTCAACACAAAACATGCAGGCAATTGAATATTTGACAACTAAATGTTACAAACAATAAGGAAACACACACACAACACACACACACACACACAACACACACACACACACAGGTATAAAACACAGGAAATAAGGTTAGAAGGTTATAAGCGAATTTTTGCAGTTATTACAAAATAAATGTTAAAGGAACTACATGTAGTCTTTCAATGAAATTACTTATTAATACATCAAAATTTCATTGCCTTATTATCAATGGGCTCAAAACTCACTTAGAAAGGAAGCACACGCCTGTTTTCTCTGTTGCTAGCATCAAGTAACAATTGGGGGCTCGTCCGGGATGCTAAAAGAAGCGGTGGACGGATTTGTTGCGTTAGTGGTTACCTTGGCATTATCTCTTGTGGCTACAGGGTGAGCACTTTAGACGGGGTGTTACATTGTCTGGCGTAGGTGTTAACAGCTTCCTCAGATAGGTTAGGAGTGTCCAGCTGGGTTTAAACCACCTTTCCATCGGACACTCGTTTCTTATTTTTATTTTCGGAGCAAATCCTTGGTGGAGAGGAAGTTCTCCAAAGGGGGTAGACATATCAGGGCTCTAGCCGCTGATGTTCTGACTTTAAATGTCGCCTCGTGCCCGGCATGCTCCAGAAGACAGGTAGGTTAAGATTAGGTTAGCCAGGATCTGAGGAGTTGTTTGGTTGAACTAGTGATATCTGTGTTTCTGATATCTGACATTGGGGCTTATCATGTTTCTCAATGGAAGAGATAGCTTGTAGTTTTTAAATAGATTCTTCTTAAGCTGTGTTGTGTTTTGGTTGACTTTTTTGGGAGGATGGTAGCCTTTGATTTTGATTGTGTTTTTGGCTAATCCAACTCTCAAGTGTGAGGCACACCTGTGAACGGGACTATAGCCCCTCGGTGGCAAGTGTGTTGCCACATTGAACAACTGTTGATGGGGGAGTCATGCCTGAGGCCTTGTGTCCCAATCCGGTTTTTAGTGGGCCATGGGGACAGGTGGTCTTTTGGGGGTGTCTGTCTGCTGCCTGTGGGCAGTGGCGGTCATGCTGTTGGTTTGGTAAGGTACCCAGTTCATATTTCCTAAATGCATCTTTCGGGGGTAGACTTAAATGTAGTGTGTGTCTGTGAGCCATGTTTGGGAAGTCTTTCTTGGTTATGCAAACTATGAGTTTGTTCTTAAGTGGGGAAGTGTTACGGCCCTAGGGCCATGGATCTTGTGTTATATTTTGGTGTGTCTTTTCTCTTGTAGTTCTCCAGGTACTGCCCCCCCCCCGCTGTGCCGCTGCGACGCTGCAATTAGTAATGGGCAGCACCTGCACCTGATTCCCCAATCAGTACCTGGAGGATACCTGGAGGATACTGATTGGGTGCAGCAGGAGTGAAGCTGCGTGTGGAGCTGTGTGCTTGGGTGCAGCAGTAGTGGAGCTGTGTGCTTGGGTGCAGCAGGAGTGGAGCTGTGTGCTTGGGTGCAGCAGGAGTGGAGCTGCGTGTGGAGCTGCGTGTGGAGCTGTGTTCTCGGGTGCAGCAGGAGTGGAGCTGCTCGGAGCTGTGTGCTTGGGACTAGCGGAGCTGTGGGCTCGCATACTCCCTTGGAAGACGGAGGGTGTTAAATATGTTAATTTAAGTTGCTAGTTTTTGTGGCGATTTTAGGATAGAAATGCATGTTGGAGTACGAAGGTAATGATTAAAATGAAATCTAATTGGGGACGGTAATTTTTTCCCCCAATAAACTGGTGTGTATTCCAAAAATGTCACAAAAAAGTCAACACACACACACGCACACACACACATACACACACATCCTTGTCTTTGTGACATAGTGTGGCCCCCTGACAGGATCAAGCATTCTGGGAACCACCCTTTCTGAAGGTTGTACAGCAGTAAAAAAATCAGTTATTTAGTTATTAATGGGGTCCTGTTATGAGTTGTTTTTTTTCCATGTGGGTTTCTGAGTTTTGTTATTGTTTCTTGTGTTTGGGATTGGAATATACCTTGCTGCTCTAAATGCTCAATGCATTGGAATGCACTAACTAGTGAGAGACTGGAATATTTTTATCTCAAAACAATATATGTTATGGAAGATTGAATTAAATCATGGTTTACAATTTGCTTTCAGCAGCACAGTAATGACGCTGAGATATTATTATTGACTGGTCCCGTTTTAAACAGCTACAGGCCTGTTTATTCAGCTGGAACCTGACGGGACTAAATGCCGGTGGCCATAACTGAAGATGAAAATATTAATGGAACAGATTAGACACAGTTTAGCCTCCTCATGGGCCTGTGATTGTAAAGCCACAGTCGGACTCGGTAGGCCTATTAATTAATTTATTTGCAGTGGAAAATGTGCCTAGGTTCAAACTGACTGTGAAGTTTTAGACGTCTATGTTACATTAATAAAATCTGTCTCAATTCGTATTTTATGAAATGCCATCAAAACACATTCAGACTATCAGCAGATGATGAAAAACTCACTTTTAAACTACATTTATTTGTTTCAGCTGCACCACAGTCATCCTCACTCAGAATTATTCACATCATATCCAGCTGATAACTGATTCCTGAAATGATAGGAATGTTCAATCTGTGCGACTAAAAGATGAGAGATTACTGTTCATTGATCAGTTTTATACAGATTAGTTTAAACACTAGGCTATACTGCAGTAATGTAGCTCACAGTAAGTGTTTCTGTGCAGCTGTTGCCAACCTGACAGCTGCCTTAATGTCCACAGAGTCACTGTGTTCTAAAGAAGGACAGTGGAGCTTAGAGATTTTATTCTGTGCTGAGGATAAATCCACCATGTCCAGAGATAACTCCATACATCTATGACAGATTGATCATAACAGCGTCGTGTTGAAAAACTAACAGCCAACTAACCAGAGTCGAGTGTCATTGGCGGCGAGCCTGCAGCACTATCAACAAGATGATCCATTTGGGAGGGACTGAAATTAGCAGAGGAGTCCTCTTTTACTTTGGGACTTGGTAATGAATTTAAAGCTGATGGAATCTCATCCTTAAATCTATCAGATTTAGATCTAGTGTAGGAATTTCTGCCTAATGGCGTGGAGAGCAGCAACAGGAACTCAAAAGTTATTAATATTATTTCATCTGTTTTTACGTTAGGCCATGGAGCCGGAACAACTGATCCAGACCCAACAGGACCAGATTCAAAGGTCTGTTCAACACGGCCAGAATGACCCTCACTCGTCCACTTTCACAGTTCTTCTGATGGATTCCCAAACTTTAATGTGACGACCCCCCACAGTCTGTGTGCTGAGCTCCAGCACCCCTTCATCAGCACTAAACGTCTTTATTTGAACTGATTTTAAACTGGATGTTATTTAACAATTTTCATTGTAAAGACCTTTATCAGCAGAATCCCCAGAATAAGCAGTGAGTCACAAACTGACGCCAGCGGGTCTTGACCATGTGTCCATATGTGACGACTTGAGAGTGAGAACAGGTTGCTTACATGGTACAAACCACCGTTAAGCAGCTCATGGGTTAGCAGTTGTATAGTTGGAACTGCAGCTCCTGACCTGTGGTTAGCAGCTGAGTTCCTGGTGACTACGTCATAGATAGCAGAAGATGCAGTCGGAGGAGGTGGTTGTGATGTGAGGAAGCAGGGAGTGCTCCATAATCTGATATCTGTACAAACAGATATCATGTGAAGCTTTTTGAAAATGTAGTTGTAAAAGTGCTTTTAATGTATATTTCAGTTCCCTGTTAGGGCTGCATTGTTTTAGTACTAAGTAGTGTAGAGCATCTACAAACAGCAGCTGTTTCTCTCACAGATGATCCACCTGTTCACAATTATTTCATTTAGAAGCTAAAAGGACAAAACAGAGCCTGAAAAAGTTCAACGCTTCCTTGCATCGGGAAATGCAGCCAGAACAGTGTCACACTAAGAAATGAACAACCACACAACTACACATTCACTTCTTTAAACTCTCTGTTTGAACTTTTCTCATTTCAAAATGTTCTGAAGTCATAATTCCCATGTGTTCCAGTCAGCTGAGCTCCGTCACAATCTACTAATAAGATGGGATAGATGGGAAAAATAAGAGCCAATCCTGTGTTCATACTCTGAAGAGACTCCGCCCACCACATGACTTCCTGAAACAAACCAGGAAACAGGCTGTTATTCTGCCTCACTGAGAGTCAGACGGTAAGACTCCCCTTCAGACCAAAACCAGCACTTCCACTGAGAGAGGACAGCTAAAGGAGGGATACTGGGAATACTGGGAATACTGGGAATACGACCACTTCAACCTGCAGCTGAATCCACAAACTGAACAAGAGTTTGACAAGAACAAAGACTCAAAGTGAAGGAAACTTTCAGGGCCGTTACTGAAGGAGGGAGTGGCTGACTGTTTCCTGTCCGAGCGTCTGCCCGCTGTGACTTCAGCTTCACTCAGAGACTAAATGGCTTCCAGATTAGAGGAAGATCTCTGCTGTCCTGTCTGCCAGGACATCTTTAAAGATCCTGTCATCCTGTCATGTTGCCACAGCTTCTGTAAAGGCTGTCTGCAGAGCTGGTGGACAGAGAGAGGAAGTCAGGACTGTCCAGTTTGTAAGAAGAGACATTCAAGGGACGGACCGCCTCCTCACTTTTTACTAAAGAGCCTGTGTGAGAGTTTCCTACAGGAGAGAGATCAGAGAGCTTCAGAGGCTCTCTGCAGTCTGCACTCTGAGAAACTCAAACTCTTCTGTCTGGACCATCAGCAGCCAGTTTGTCTCGTCTGCAGAGATTCAGAAAAACACAGCAACCACAGATTCAGACCCGTCGATGAAGCTGCACGACAACACAAGAAGGAACTTCAGGAAACTCTGGAGCCCTTAAAGGAGAAGTTAAAGGTTTGTGAACAAGTTAAAGTGAAGTTTGATCAAACAGCAGAACACATGAAGGTCCAGGCCCGACACACAGAGAGGCAGATTAAGGAGCAGTTTAAGAAGCTTCAGCAGTTTCTAGAGGAGGAAGAGGAGGCCAGGATGGCTGCACTGAGGGAGGAAGAGGAGCAGAAGAGTCAGATGATGAAGGAGAAGATGGAGGCTCTGAGCAGAGAGATAGCAGCTCTTTCAGACACAGTCAGAGCCACAGAGGAGGAGCTGAGAGCTGAAGACGTCTCATTCCTGCTCAACTACAAGGCTGCAGTGGAAAGAGTCCAGCAGCGCCCCCTGCTGGATGATCCACAGCTGCCCTCAGGAGCTCTGATAGACCAGGCCAAACACCTGGGCAACCTGACCTTCAACATCTGGAACAAGATGAAGGACATGGTCTCCTACACTCCTCTGATTCTGGACCCAAACACTGCTCATCCAGAACTCATCCTGTCTGAAGATCTGACCAGTGTGAGAGAAGGAGAGAGACAGCAGCTTCCTGACAATCCAGAGAGGTTTGGTCGTTATTCCTACTCTGTCCTGGGCTCTGAGGGCTTTAACTCAGGGACTCACAGCTGGGATGTTGAGGTTGGAGACAGTACATGCTGGTTACTGGGTGTGTTAGCAGAGTCTGTCCAGAGGAAGGGACGCATACTGTCTGGATTATGGAGAATATGGTTCTTTGGAGGTGAATACTCAGCAGGGTCACCATCAGCTCCAGACACTGATCTCAGCGTTCAGAAGAAGCTCCAGAGGATCAGAGTGAATCTGGACTGGAACAGAGGAAAGCTGTTGTTCTCTGATCCTGATACTAACACACACATACACACCTTCACACACACTTTCACTGACAGGATGTTTCCTTACATTGGCACTTTGGATGAACTCCCACTGAAGGTTTTACCAGCGAAGGTCTGTGTGACTGTAGAACAACATGATGATGATGATGATGATGATGATGATGATGATGATGATGACTCATTGTGTTGTTTCTGCTGATGTGTTTAACATGAAGTTGTCATATCTGATCTAACAGAGAACCAGTGAATTAAAGACTTCCTGAGTTTTAAGGATGTAAATAATGAGAGTTTATCAAACTGCTGTAAATGTAGTGAAAGTAAAGTCATCTTTCAATAAAACCCTGTGGAGCAGATTTCCTCAGAAACCTGTGGTACAGCTGATGTCTCCAGAGAACACAGTTTGGTCCTAAATAATCCCACATGTTCATCATTTTCCTCCCTAAGAATCAGATTCAGTAACAGCTGCACATTTATTAGTTTATCAGATAACTGATATGTTGCAGCACTTTGGATATTTTTACAGAGCGACTGTCTGATGAGATTTAGATTTCTGCTGAATCCTTTCTTTTCTTTTCCAGTCAGAACAGCCGACTTTAACAAACTGTGTCTCCGGCTCCGAGTCTGTGTGATCAATAAGTAGAATGTAGAAACAGCAGGTGTGTTCGGGGCAGCATGCGTCGCTGTGCGGCCCTCAGAGGGGAAAAACTCAACTGCTGGTTCAGACTCTCCTTTGGATCAAGAGTCCAGCAGTTTTTCTGTCTCCAGCTCAAAAACATTTCACTCGTCTATTACACCGTTTCATAGAATTTGCACATTAAACATTATTATTATTTCTTCCTATTATGGAGCCTGATTAGTATGTGCTGCTGCTGTCACTCTAACACTTTCTAATTATAATAAATATAAACTGTCCTATTTTTTAAAAACAATGTTATGTTTATCAGATAAATTAGTAGTTAAAGTATTTATACAACTTAAATAAAAATAATAATAATTGTGTTTCCTTATTCTGATTTAAAGTTAAATAGAAACCAAATGTTGAAACAAATGCATTATAAAATAAACTATGAAAAAAGGATCAATTACTACATTGAATCACCAAAAGTAAAATTTTAAAAGTAATTTAAGTAAGTTTAAATCTTTAAGATGAAATCTTTTTATTTTTACAGTTAGATAATATCTAAACTCAAAATCTTAACTTATTGAATGAATAAAATAAATAGAATTCATAAACAGCTGCATCAACAATTCTCAATGTATTAGTTGATTATTGTAAGTAGGTGAAGTAAAGTGTGTAATTATCGTTTTACATTAACATTGCAAAAGATATAAAGGATACAAACATACATATAGTGAGGGGACAACAAGAAAAAAAGGAAATAGGGGGTGATGATATAAATCACAAAAAAACCTTCAAACGAGTGCAGACATAAAGATTCTTTCAAGCCTGTTTGTTGGAAGAGAAACGGAGGAAAGAAGGAGGAGGAAATTCAGTAATCAGCTTTTGGACAATGCACATTTTTTTCTTTCTCTGCCAGTTAAACTGCCTCTCACTGTCTTTTTAAAATGATTAACATTTGAAAACTAAATATTTATGGCAGCATCAAACATTCAATTTTCAATTCAATTCAAATCAATTTTATTTATATAGCGCCAAATCATAACAACAGTTCTCTCACAGCGCTTTTCATAAAGAGCAGGTCTAGAAGGTACTCTGACATACTCTGACATACTCTGACATACATGCCAGTGCATGTTCATCACATGCACTCGCATGTGACACCATTAAACAGCAGGTTGTCGACCCGTCCACCGCTCTGGTTGTTTGTAGCTAAAGTGCTAAATCGGGTTTTCACAGTCTGAGACTGCGGGCCTCCCCTCAGACAAAGCCTGGGAAACGGCGTCCCCCCACCACATGTTTAGTTTACTTGGTAAGTTTCACTCAATTCCTGGATGCCTCTGGGATCATGATTATATTATCTGATCCCTTAGACACTCAACATTTGAGCCTGAATAGCCTGATACTGCTGTTTAACAGAACTTCTGACTGAACCTAGTAGTTTTAAAAAGCTCTGTCCTGAGGCTTTTATTAGTTTCTGAATCTGATGAGAGAAACAGATCCCAAAAAACTACTGTATCTCTGAACTCTCACACATACATGCTGTTCTATGTGATCTCCTTTTGATAACTGACCCAATAACTGATGTGATATTGTTTCACTTCCATTCACTGAGCCTCCCCTGAAACTGTTCAGAGCCCCCCTGGGGAGGCCCGCCTCACACTTTGAAAAGCCCTGTGCTAAAATGTGTGTTTTCAACTGTGTGTGAGGGACCCAAGAGATGGGTGAAGCCCTAGTGCATGGGGGCACCCTGAGATGGGAGAAGTATGACTTGTGGGAGTTGTGACGGATGTCTGAATGTGTAACTGACCCTGCGGGTGTGACGGACCACCATCACTACGGTTGAGTATGCACTGTGACTGCCATACCAACGAGCCTGGCTCTTTGGTGTTGCAGTCAAGTTGCATGTTTGATACCCTGTAGACTCGGGTGGGGTGACTGCTCTTGCCTTTCCATCACAGTGGTTGGAAGGAGAAGACCACACACCCCTGGGGGTTGCCAGTGCTGATAGTTTCCCTCAAGTTTGTGATCCACTGGCACAGTGAGTTTGGTGATAATGGAGTGGACTCTGTGATGGTAGATGCTCTGCAGGGAGGGTAGTGGAGTCCTGGTGATATTTTCACTCTCTGCAGGCGCTTGCGGTACATAGCAGTAGTGCTGCCATACCAAACTGATGCAGCTGGTCAGGATGCTCTCATCAGTGCACCTGTAGAAGTTACTGAGGATCTTAGGTAACATACAGAATTTCCTCAGTCTCCTCAGGAAGTACAGCCGCTGTTGAGCCTTCTTGACCAGCTGTGTGGCGTTCAGTGTCACGGTGAGGTCCTAGCTGATGTGGACTCCCAGATATTTGAGGCTGCTCACCATCTCTACCTCAAGCTCCCGGACAGTGGCTGATGAGGCATCAATACCTCTGACCACCTGGCAATTATCATGGGCATCAACGTCCCTATCACCCTCCCAAAAGACAAACAGATGATATCCTCCAGAAATCTCAAATCTTTATTCTCCTCAGCTCTTCAGCCTCACTTGCCAGTAAAATATCTGCCTGCCCTCCCCCACTGTCTGATCGTCCCTATGATCTTGCCAGCTACTAAAATGAAACGAAACAGCTTGAATGGCCCTACAAGAAAACTGGTCTCACGGTGCATCTCCACGCCTACACATACAGCCCACCTATTACTCACACCTCAATCCTAAGGCTCACTTCTCCACAATAAACACCTTTCTCAAACCAAGTGACAATGTTGAGCCCTTAAACAAGGGGAATAGTAAAAGGAGAAGGATGAAGAAACACAGACACACAGCTCTCGCTTTCACTCGTCTATATTGAATGAGTAAGAGAAGCGTGATCCCCCTACTGGAGCCCTGAGGCATTACCAAAACATAAATGAACAATTAACCCCCACAGACAAGGATCAGTATCATCTTTCTGCAAGAAAACCAGGACTTCACCCCCCAAAATACCGGAATGTGTTTTTGCCTTCCAAATCGAAGCCCGTCGAATTTCCCATGACCTGTTCGAACCTTTTCAATCTAGTTTCCGCTCACAACACAGCTTTTCTTACTGAGATTACTGCAGCTTTTGACACCATAAACTACACCATTCTTCACTCCCACCACAAGCCCTCCTCCACTGCTCTCATGTCCCAAGGCGTTCCCCAGGGTTCAGTACGTGGTCCCCTTATGTTCACCCTGTACATGCTCCCCCTTGGTAACTTAATTTGCTGTCATGGTCTCCACTTCCACTGTTATGCTGATGATGTCCAGCTCTACATCTCTAAATCCATCACCACCACAACTCACACCACTCTGATCACCTGCTTAACTCAATAAAATAATGGATGCATTCCAATTTCCTCAAACACAACTTTGACAAATCAGACGTGATCATCATCTATCCTATTTCACTCACCAAAAGTCACTCACTGGACCCCCTCCTGCTTCACCGACCTGTTCTACCACCACACTCCCTCCTGTAACCTCCGCTCTTCTGACTCAGGACCAGGGCGACAGAGCCTTTTCCAGTGCTGCCCCCTCCCTTTGGGACTCTCTGCCTAACCTTTAAGTCTAGCTTTGATTTGTGTATTTTGATCAGTTGCATTTCTTTGTAAATCCTTTTATATATTTGTTTTGATTTATGTATTACCATTATTTTTCTTAATTTTAAAATCATTACTCAGATTATTATTTTTTTCTGGTTTTACTCTCTCCTCTCAAATAAAATCATGGATGCATGCCAATTTACCCAAACTCAACTCTCCCGTGACCACATAACCTCTGTCCTCCTGAACCTCCACTGGCTCTCTCTCACACAACGGATCCAATTTAAAGTTTTTCTCCTCGCTCACGAAACCCTCCACACCTGGACCCCTTCCGCCTCACCGACCTGCTCCACCACCAAACTCCCTCCTGTAAACTCTGCTCTTTGGACACCAACCTCCTGTTTTGATCAGTTGCATTTCTTTGTAAATCCTTTGATTTATTTGTTTTTATTTATTTATTACCATTATTTTTCTTAATTTTTTAAATCATTACTCGGATTATTGTTTTATTCTGGTTTTACTCACTCCTCTCCTCTTTTTTTACTTTTGACCTTTTATCTTATGTGTGCAAATTCATTTGATTTATGATAACATTTCCTCAATTTCTGGTTTTATTGAGTGTTTAGTTATTGTTGATTCCTTTATTAATCACTGAGTGTTTTATTGTTTTATGTGTGAATGAGGGAGTTTTCTTCTGATTTAATTGTGTGAAGCACTTTGTGTTACATCTGTTGCATGAAAGGTTCTATACAAATAAATTCTGATTGATTGATTGATTGATTGATTGATTGATTGATTAAATAGACAGCTTGATACGCGGTTATATACTTTTGTAGGTGAACATTTGAAGCAGATGTTGAAGTATCCACCTTCTATTTTACACAGCAGTCACAGCTCTGTTCACCATGTTCCACTAACAGCAGTATCTCTGAACACTGCCATCTTGTGTCAACAGTTAGAAACAGCAGCATCTACTGTACAGAACAGTGTTACACCAAGAAAGGAACAAACACTGAATACACATGTTCACAAACACAACAGACCGTCTGGACCATTAGTGAAAAGTCTTTACCCCCAACTACATATTCATTTCTTTAAACTCACTATTTTGACTTTGCTCACTCAAAAATGTTCTAAAGTCATAATTTCATAACTCAGCGTGGTTAGAAACACCTGTCACTAATACTATGAAGTACACACTGGTTACTACAGATTATACTGAGCTGCTCTATTAGAGAGTGAAGTATTGTATCTACTAGCAAGACGGGATTATCTTGATATTTTATTGTTACTGTGGATGGAAAAATAAGAGCCAATCCTGTGTGTTCATACTTTGAAGAGACTCCGCCCCCCACATGACTTTCTGACACAAACCAGGAAAAAGGCTGTTATTCTGCCTCACTGAGACGAGACACACTGAGAGTCAGACGGTAAGACTCCCCTTCAGACCAAAACCAGCACTTCCACTGAGAGAGGACAGCTACAGGAGGGATACTGGGAATACTGGGAATACTGGGAATACGACCACTTCAACCTGCTGCTGAATCCACAAACTGAACAAGAGTTTGACAAGAACAAAGACTCAAAGTGAAGGAAACTTTCAGGGCCGTTACTGAAGGAGGGAGTGGCTGACTGTTTCCTGTCCGAGCGTCTGCCTGCTGTGACTTCAGCTTCACTCAGAGACTAAATGGCTTCCAGATTAGAGGAAGATCTCTGCTGTCCTGTCTGCCAGGACATCTTTAAAGATCCTGTCATCCTGTCATGTTGCCACAGCTTCTGTAAAGGCTGTCTGCAGAGCTGGTGGACAGAGAGAGGAAGTCAGGACTGTCCAGTTTGTAAGAGGAGATCTTCAAAGGATATTCCACTTACTAACTTTTTATTAAAGAGCCTGTGTGAGAGTTTCCTACAGGAGAGAGATCAGAGAGCTTCAGAGGCTCTCTGCAGTCTGCACTCTGAGAAACTCAAACTCTTCTGTCTGGACCATCAGCAGCCAGTTTGTCTCGTCTGCAGAGATTCAGAACCACACAACAACCACAGATTCAGACCCGTCGATGAAGCTGCACGACAACACAAGAAGGAACTTCAGGAAACTCTGGAGGCCTTAAAGGAGAAGTTAAAGGTTTGTGAACAAGTTAAAGTGAAGTTTGATCAAACAGCAGAACACATGAAGGTCCAGGCCCGACACACAGAGAGGCAGATTAAGGAGCAGTTTAAGAAGCTTCAGCAGTTTCTAGAGGAGGAAGAGGAGGCCAGGATGGCTGCACTGAGGGAGGAAGAGGAGCAGAAGAGTCAGATGATGAAGGAGAAGATGGAGGCTCTGAGCAGAGAGATAGCAGCTCTTTCAGACACAGTCAGAGCCACAGAGGAGGAGCTGAGAGCTGAAGACGTTTCATTCCTGCTCAACTACAAGGCTGCAGTGGAAAGAGTCCAGCAGCGCCCCCTGCTGGATGATCCACAGCTGCCCTCAGGAGCTCTGATAGACCAGGCCAAACACCTGGGCAACCTGACCTTCAGCATCTGGAACATGATGAAGGACATGGTCTCCTACACTCCTCTCATTCTGGACCCAAACACTGCTGGTCCAAGACTCATCCTGTCTGAAGATCTGACCAGTGTGAGAGAAGGAGAGAGACAGCAGCTTCCTGACAATCCAGAGAGGGTTGATTATTACCCCTGCTCTGTCCTGGGCTCTGAGGGCTTTAACTCAGGGACTCACAGCTGGGATGTCGAGGTTGGAGACAGAACATGCTGGGGACTGGGTGTGTTAGCAGAGTCTGTCCAGAGGCAGGGACGCATACTGTCTGGATTATGGAGAATATGGTTCATTAGAGGTGAATACTCAGCTCAGTCACCATCAGCTCCATCCACTGCTCTCAGCGTTCAGAAGAAGCCCCAGAGGATCAGAGTGAATCTGGACTGGAACAGAGGAAAGCTGTCGTTCTCTGATCCTGATACTAACACACACATACACACCTTCACACACACTTTCACTGACAGGATGTTTCCATTAATTTACACTATGGATAAACTCCCACTGAAGGTTTTACCAGCGAAGGTCTGTGTGACTGTAGAACAACAGAGATAGATGATGATGATGATGATGATGATGATGATGATGACAACGATTTACATTTAGTTTTTCTAAATTCAGAATTTTATTGAATGAATGAAATAAATAAAATTCATAAACAGCTGCATCAACAATTCTCAATGTCTTAGTTGATTATTGTAAGTAGGTGAAGTAAAGTGTGTAATTATCATCTTTTTATGTTAACATTGCAAAACATATACCGGACACAAACATACATATAGTGAGGGGACAACAAGAAAAAAAAAGAAAGAGGGGGCGATGATACAAATCACAAAAAGACCTTCAAACGAGTGCAGTAACATTAAGATTCTTTCAAGACTGTTTGTTGGAGAAGAAATAGATTCTCCTAAAACAGCCCCCCCACTATCCTCAACCTCAAGGTGAAACTAGTAAATATTATAACATTAAACACAAAGTAAAATATTAGTATAATATTAATATATTTAGTCTGCCTGCTTGCCATTCATTGAATTTTTCTGCAAGAAAAATGCTCTACATGGTTGTTAGTGTCTGATTTGTTGATGCCAAGTACTAACTTGTCATAATCATTAACATTCAAGCAGAACAACAAGTTCAACATTTCAAAAGTTTGCTGATGGGACGTCACTTTGTGCTGTAAAGTGGTGAAGACATAAGGGCTCAGATTAGGGGTGTGACGACACATTTGAGTCATGAGAACAAGACCAGAAGATATTTTAACAGTATTTTGAATAATTCCATGCTGAAATATATCAGTGGGGGGTCTGATGGTCCTCCCCCAGAAAACTTTGAGCATTAAACACTTAATTTCCTGCATTCTGGAAACATTTTCAGCACCAATTTATGGTAGAAATGTCTTTTTTTTTACATGAAGGGAAACATAATTAAGGTGGCAGGTGAAAATTCAAAATATACAGTAAAATATAATGGAATATAATTCAGTAATTGGGCAGCAGGTTCTGCCCGTGTCTGTGTGGGTTCTCTCCGGCGCTCCGGCTTCCTCCCACCATCCAAAGACATGCAGGCTAAGTTAATTGGTTACTCTAAATTGTCCTAAGGTGTGAGTGTTTGTTCGTCTGTATGAAGCCTGGCGACCTGTCCACGGTGTACCTTGCCTTTCGCCCAATGTCAGCTGGGATAGGATCCAGCCCCCCTGCGACCCTGTACGCAGGATAAGTGGTTGACGATGGATGGATGGATGGATGGATAATTCAGTAATCAGCTTTTGGACAATGCACATTTGTTTGTTGATTTTAACATGCTATATGGGGACCTTTGAAAAATCAGGTGAACATGGCTGATGGGGACCTCATTAACATATTTTGCATAATTCACACAAATTATTTGACCATGCTAAATGGGGACTTGAAATACTAATCTACCACTAAATCACCAGAAACTTAGTACCACCATAAAATCACTACTCATCATCATCATCGTCGGCAGTCCGTCGTGTATCGACGATGACTGTCTGGATTGGAGGCTATTGTAGGCAGGCTCTCATGTGGGCTAGAAGGCCTGCTCTTGATCTACAGCAGCGATGGCATTTGCTACAGACAAAGTCTTTTGCTGCAATGGAATAGTGCCGCCTCTCATGGGCTTTCTCATAGTCTTTCTGACGCTTTTCCTCAATAGCTGCGACAGCTGTTTTCAAACCATGCTGCCATTTCTCACGCTGCAGGGCCTGTTCCTCCCAGCCTTCCGGGGAGATCCCGGTGTTCCTCATATGTCTTTTTAGGGCATCTTTAAAACGCAGTTTTTGACCACCACGGCTTCTTTTGCCCTCTTTTAGCTCTGCGTAGAAAACTGCTTTGGACAATCGGCTGTCACTCATCCGGCGCACGTGTCCAGCCCATCGCAGTTGTGATGACGTAATAAGAGCTTCAACACTGACAGAGCCAGCTCGTTGAATTACCTCTACATCTGGGATACGATCCTGCCATCTGATGTGTAAAATGGCACGTAGGTGACGAAGCTGAACTCGTGAGTGTTTTGATATGCCTGCTGTAGAGCGTTAAACACTGGGTGGCATAGAGCAGGCAGGGAAGTACAGCAGCATTGTAGACTTTTACTTTTGTGCTGTACAAGATGTCGTGAGAGCTCCAGAGGCGCTTCTCAAGAGAGCCAAAAGCCTTGATAGCAGATTGAATTCTCCTCTCAACTTCCAGATCTGAGGAGTTTGTGTAGGTCACTGTACTGCCAAGGTATATGAAGGCCTTGACAGATTTCAGGGGTTCTCCATGTACCGTCACTGGCTGTGGCTCTCTCATATTGTTGGAACACATTGGTGGTGGTTGATACAAAAGTTCGGACTTAGAGATGTTACTTCATAAACAAACTCAACAAATTAACCCTTTCATGCATTGTGTCCATATTTCTGGACAGTTACTGTAACATAATTTTGGGTCTCTACATGATGGTAATGTCCTCCTAGGCATCTGAGGACATTTTCAGTTGAGTGATATCAACATTGTAACAATGGTTACTCTACTAATATTTATTGCTTGATGACCTCATCAATCCAAGATGGCCGATTGTCAATCAAGATACAAAAATTGCAGTGTGTGCAGTAAAGTATTATTAACAGTTTTAAGTTTTATACATTTAATTTTAGGGTAAAATATAGTAATGCACCAAAAACCAACTGTCCACTTATGTGGACGTCATGCAACAGTGGAGTGAGATTACATTAAGTTTTATTTCTGTGACCTGTCAGTAATCTATACTAATTTTACAAAGATGTGATGAAATATATTATATTATAATAACACAGACATTTAACAAATATCTACATAACAATAAATAACAATACAAAAGTGCATATTACAGCATTAAATTGTACCTTTGATTGCTTTACAGCCTTAGCAAGAAATAAGGATAAGTATTATACTCATATATACTGTCAAGAAATCAGTTTTAACTAGAACTATCTGATCTGTTACATGTTGGATGTTGATATGTTAAAACTGAGATGATTCAACATGAAGTTAAATATGGATAACAACATGCTACTGGGTTTCCAAATACATGTAACTACAGTTATAAATATCACCATGAGCGTTTTGCTTCTATTTCTTTCTAAAATATGTGTCTTATTGTTAATTTTCAACTATTGAGCTTAAAAAAACAGAATATTTTATATTGTCAGGTGTGACATTTTACTCCTTTGTTGCATCGTGTCCACATGTGTGGACAGTTAAATTATTTAAAAATAGAACAGAATTTTGAAAAAAATGGAAATAGGATTTTTATTTTAACCCAATTTTGAGTAAAAAAGAATCTTAAAAATATTCTAGATAATGTTTAATAATTCAAGCATAAGAGGGTTAGGTTAAAGCAAACTTCCAACATTGGAACTCCTGTTGCTTGAGTTTTAAAAGTGAATCCACATATATAATTAAAAATATGGAAAAATGAAACAGTTGTATTTTTCATTTTGGCTATTGCTAGCACTTCTGGAGAAAACGATATAATGCCAAACATTCAAATAAAGTTTAAAACTGAGAAATAACTTCAAAATGTTAAGTAGACTTTTTGCTGAGACATTATAATATAAAGAAAAACTACTAAACCAGAGAGTTGGTCATCTTTGCCCTATTATGTTGCCATTTTCTTTTGTAGGCTGTAATGCAGTTAAAAAGAGCACAGTGCAAGTGAAATGACTAGATGTGCATTCACATGAAACTTTAATCTTTTTTTAACTACATAAAAACAATAAACATGACTATGAGAAACTCTAGAATTAAATCTGATGTGATAAAGATGAATGTACCTGTTTTGGAGTGTTGTTTGGACCAGCAGCATCATCAATCTGAGGTGAGAAGGATTTGTCCTCAACCACCATGACATTAGTTGTACTGGTCATCTGTAAACACATAATACACAATGACAGTGTGTTAGAACATGAAAACGTGTGAGACAACTGGCCAACTAGATGTCAACACACTACATTTCACAAAAACTCGACTGATGGCTTGTTCAGACAAATTGTCTGAGATGAGATGCACACCTGTCTACACCATACTTCACAGGAAACGCATAAAATTCATAGTTAAATATTTCTTCCTGCCCAGCCAAACTGTGTCTCTCTTCGCGCATCTTAACCAAAACAGGCTTTGTGGGGACATTTCACACATAGACGTACAGTTATTTGTTGTTTCCAATTTTTCAAAGACAGGTTCTGGTCAAACACTGATTGGAGGTGGGCTATGGGGACGTCGTGAGTAAGCAGAATAATTAACCAAGTCCATTAACCAAGAAAAAAAATCCTTCTGAAGGCTAAAATCAGTCCGAAATATCCCTCTACTGGTGCATTATAATAAACTGTATAGCTGTACTGATTTACACTAGATTAGCAGCACAATAAATGTCTGTCTTTCTTTTAGCAGCTTAAAAACACAAAAGCAAAAACTAATCATGACTATGAGAGACTCTATAATTAAATCTGATGTGATGAACATGAATGTACCTGTTGAGGAGTGTTGTTTGGACCTGCAGCATCATTGTATCGCTGGTCATCTGTAAAGACATAATACACAATGGCAAAATTTTACAACATGAATTCAGACATGTGAAACAAATGGTTAATTTGATGTCACCACACTACATTACAAAAAATAGATTGATGCCTTGTTGAGAGAGATGGGATGTGACAACACTGCAGCTAACGACATGTAGTCCACTAACACCACAAAACACTGACTCCAACATAAACTCCATATAAGGATTAAAACAATAAAGGTTTATGTGATGAAGCCTGTCAGACCAAACAAGATTCAGATGATGTTGGATAAAAACAGTCACACCAGAAAGTCACGGAGAGTCACGTTAGCTCACCAGATAACACTGAGGAGTGGCTACCACACATGATGGGAGATCTGCCTCTGTGGAGTGCTGAGCTCCTGGAAACTCAGGATTCAGGATTTCCTGACGTCGCTCAAATCTTCTTAGAAAAAAATCTTCTCCAACTTCGTCATTTTCTGACATCACATAGCAAACACAGCACACTTGAACAATTATATCTTAAATAATAAATCATCCACCATAAAGCCTTTACCTGTATCTATTTGTAGTAATATATACAGTACTTTCACACTAGTAAACTGTTTTTTTATGTAAATTGAAATGCTACCAGTGTAATTAGGAAGGTGGTAAAGTATTAAATGATTTGTATCAGGCTTGTGACTGAAATTTGTACCATTGTAAAAGGGCCATAAAATAACATGTATAATGGAATCTGGAAAAAAATCAGAAGTTAATAATATAAATATATTATTTTTTATTTATTGGATTGCATTTTGCCTGGATGACAACTTTAAAAGCAACAGATTTGTTATATTTACCAAGGAGAGGTGATACACAGAGAATTTATTACCCTTCCACTGGGGGCAGTGTTTAGGATTATACACAGACTGAGGGGGGTGCAGTGGTGACGGGATTATCTGTAGATTTTATTGTTACTGCAGATGGAAAAATAAGAGCCAATCCTGTGGGTTCATACTCTGAAGAGACTCCGCCCACCACATGACTTCCTGAGACAAACCAGGAAACAGGTTGTTATTCTGCCTCACTGAGAGTCAGACGGTAAGACTCCCCTTCAGACCAAAACCAGCACTTCCACTGAGAGAGGACAGCTACAGGAGGGATACTTGGAATACTGGGAATACTGGGAATACTGGGAATACGACCACTTCAACCTGCTGCTGAATCCACAAACTGAACAAGAGTTTGACAAGAACAAAGACTCAAAGTGAAGGAAACTTTCAGGGCCGTTACTGAAGGAGGGAGTGGCTGACTGTTTCCTGTCCGAGCGTCTGCCTGCTGTGACTTCAGCTTCACTCAGAGACTAAATGGCTTCCAGATTAGAGGAAGATCTCTGCTGTCCTGTCTGCCAGGACATCTTTAAAGATCCTGTCATCCTGTCATGTTGCCACAGCTTCTGTAAAGGCTGTCTGCAGAGCTGGTGGACAGAGAGAGGAAGTCAGGACTGTCCAGTTTGTAAGAGGAGACATTCAAAGGAAGAACCGCCTCCTAACTTTTTATTAAAGAGCCTGTGTGAGAGTTTCCTACAGGAGAGAGATCAGAGAGCTTCAGAGGCTCTCTGCAGTCTGCACTCTGAGAAACTCAAACTCTTCTGTCTGGACCATCAGCAGCCAGTTTGTCACATCTGCAGAGATTCAGAACAACACAGCAACCACACAATCAGACCCGTCGATGAAGCTGCACGACAACACAAGAAGGAACTTCAGGAAACTCTGGAGCCCTTAAAGGAGAAGTTAAAGGTTTGTGAACAAGTTAAAGTGGAGTTTGATCAAACAGCAGAACACATGAAGGTCCAGGCCCGACACACAGAGAGGCAGATTAAGGAGCAGTTTAAGAAGCTTCAGCAGTTTCTAGAGGAGGAAGAGGAGGCCAGGATGGCTGCACTGAGGGAGGAAGAGGAGCAGAAGAGTCAGATGATGAAGGAGAAGATGGAGGCTCTGAGCAGAGAGATAGCAGCTCTTTCAGACACAGTCAGAGCCACAGAGGAGGAGC
The DNA here is from genome assembly GCA_024633595.2 of Lepomis macrochirus. Lineage (NCBI taxonomy): Eukaryota > Metazoa > Chordata > Actinopteri > Centrarchiformes > Centrarchidae > Lepomis > Lepomis macrochirus. Next base: position 41,541,202 of record JALXJV020000003.1, on the reverse strand, counting down.
TGAGAGCTGAAGACGTCTCATTCCTGCTCAACTACAAGGCTGCAGTGGAAAGAGTCCAGCAGCGCCCCCTGCTGGATGATCCACAGCTGCCCTCAGGAGCTCTGATAGACCAGGCCAAACACCTGGGCAACCTGACCTTCAACATCTGGAACAAGATGAAGGACATGGTCTCCTACACTCCTCTGGTTCTGGACCCAAACACTGCTCATCCAGGACTCATCCTGTCTGAAGATCTGACCAGTGTGAGACGAGGAGAGAGACAGCAGCTTCCTGACAATTCAGAGAGGTTTGCTTGTTACAACTCTGTCCTGGGCTCTGAGGGCTTTAACTCAGGGACTCACAGCTGGGATGTCGAGGTTGGAGACAGTACAGGCTGGTTACTGGGTGTGTTTGCAGAATCTGTCCAGAGGAAGGGAGACATAGAGTCTGGATTATGGGGAATATTGTTCTATGAAGGTGAATACTCAGCAGGGTCACCATCAGCTCCAGACACTGATCTCAGCGTGCAGAAGAAGCCCCAGAGGATCAGAGTGAATCTGGACTGGAACAGAGGAAAGCTGTCGTTCTCTGATCCTGATACTAACACACACATACACACCTTCACACACACTTTCACTGACAGGATGTTTCCATATTTTGGCACTTTGGATAAACTCCCACTGAAGGTTTTACCAGCGAAGGTCTGTGTGACTGTAGAACAACAGAGATAGATGATGATGATGATGATGATGACTAAATGCTTTTCATTGTGTTGTTCCTGCTGATGTGTTCAACATGAAGTTGTCATATCTGATCTAACAGAGAACCAGTGAATTAAAGACTTCCTGAGTTTTAAGGATGTAAATAATGAGAGTTTATCAAACTGCTGTAAATGTAGTGAAAGTAAAGTCATCTTTCAATAAAACCCTGTGGAGCAGATTTCCTCAGAAACCTGTGGTACAGCTGATGTCTCCAGAGAACACAGTTTGGTCCTAAATAATCCCACATGTTCATCATTTTCCTCCCTAAGAATCAGATTCAGTAACAGCTGCACATTTATTAGTTTATCAGATAACTGATATGTTGCAGCACTTTGGATATTTTTACAGAGCGACTGTCTGATGAGATTTAGATTTCTGCTGAATCCTTTCTTTTCTTTTCCCGTCAGAACAGCCGACTTTAACAAACTGTGTCTCCGGCTCCGAGTCTGTGTGATCAATAAGTAGAATGTAGAAACAGCAGGTGTGTTCGGGGCAGCATGCGTCGCTGTGCGGCCCTCAGAGGGGAAAAACTCACCTGCTGGTTGAGACTTATCTTTGGATCAAGAGTCCAGCAGTTTTTCTGTCTCCAGCTCAAAAACATTTCACTCGTCTGTTATACCTTTTCATAGAACTCACACATTAAATATTATTATTACTTATTATTATTATGGAGAAGAGCATGTGCTGCTGTCACTCTAACACTTTCTAATTATAATAAATATAAACTGTCTTATTTTTAAAAAACAATGTTATGTTTATCAGATAAATTAGTAGTTAAAGTATTTATACAACTCAAATAAAAATAATAATAATTGTGTTTCCTTATTCTGATTTAAAGTTAAATAGAAACCAAATGTTGAAACAAATACATTATAAAATAAACTATGAAAAAAGGATTAATTACATTGAATCACCAAAAGTAACATTTTAAAAGTAAGTTTAAGTAAGTTTAAATTTTTAAGATGAAATCTTTTTATTTTTTCAGTTAGATAATATCTGAACTCAAAATCTTAACTTATTGAATGAATAAAATAAATAGAAATTATAAACAGCTGCATCAACAATTCTCATTGTATTAGTTGATTATTGTAAGTAGGTGAAGTAAAGTGTGTAATTATCGTTTTACATTAACATTGCAAAAGATATAAAGGATACAAATGTACATATAGTGAGGGGACAACAAGAAAAAAAGGAAATAGGGCGTGATGATATAAATCACAAAAAGACCTTCAAACGAGTGCAGACATAAAGATTCTTTCAAGCCTGTTTGTTGGAAGAGAAACGGAGGAAAGAAGGAGGAGGAAATTCAGTAATCAGCTTTTGGACAATGCACATTTTTTTCTTTCTCTGCCAGTTAAACTGCCTCTCACTGTCTTTTTAAAATGATTAACATTTAAAAACTAAATATTTATGGCAGCATCAAACATTCAATTCAATTCAATTCAATTTTATTTATATAGCGCCAAATCACAAAAACAGTTCTCTCACGCTTTTCATAAAGAGCAGGTCTAGACCGTACTCTGACATACTCTGACATACATGTGAATGCATGTGATAAACATGTACTCACATGTGACGCCATTAAACAACAGGTTGTCGACCCGTCCACCGCTCTGGTTGTTTGTAGCTAAAGTGCTAAATCGGGTTTTCACAGTCTGAGACTGCAGGCCTCCCCTCAGACAAAGCCTGGGAAACGGCGTCCCCCCACCACATGTTTAGTTTACTTGGTAAGTTTCACTGGATGCCTCTGGGATCATGATTATATTATCTGATCCCTTAGACACTCAACATTTGAGCCAAAATAGCCTGATACTGCTGTTTGACAGAACTTCTGACTGAACCTAATAGTTTTGAAAAGCTCTGTCCTGAGGCTTTTATTAGTTTCTGAATCTGATGAGAGAAACAGATCCCAAAAAACTACTGTATCTCTGAACTCTCACACATACATGCTGTTCTATGTGATCTCCTTTTGATAACTGACCCAATAACTGATGTGATATTGTTTCACTTCCATTCACTGAGCCTCCCCTGAAACTGTTCAGAGCCCCCCTGGGGAGGCCCGCCTCACACTTTGAAAAGCCCTGTGCTAAAATGTGTATTTTCAACTGTGTATGAGGGACCCAAGAGATGGGTGAAGCACTAGTGCATGGGGGCACCCTGAGATGGGAGAAGTATGACTGGTGGGAGTTGTGACGGATGTCTGAATGTGTAACTGACCCTGCGGGTGTGACGGACCACCATCACTACGGTTGAGTATGCACTGTGACTGCCATACCAACGAGCCTGGCTTTTTGGTGTTGCAGTCAAGTTGCATGTTTGATACCCTGTAGACTCGGGTGGGGTGACTGCTCTTGCCTTTCCATCACAGTCGTTGGAAGGAGAAGAGCACACACCCCTGGGGGTTGCCAGTGCTGATAGTTTCCCTCAAGTTTGTTTGATTAACTGGCACAGTGAGTTTGGTGATAATGGAGTGGACTCTGTGATGGTAGATGCTCTGCAGGGAGGGTAGTGGAGTCCTGGTGATCTTTTCACTCTCTGCAGGCGCTTGCGGTACATAGCAGTAGTGCTGCCATACCAAACTGATGCAGCTGGTCAGGATGCTCTCATCAGTGCACCTGTAGAAGTTACTGAGGATCTTAGGTAACATACAGAATTTCCTCAGTCTCCTCAGGAAGTACAGCCGCTGTTGAGCCTTCTTGACCAGCTGTGTGATGCTTCAGTGTCACGGTGAGGTCCTAGCTGATGTGGACACCCAGATATTTGAGGCTGCTCACCATCTCTACCTCAAGCTCCCGGACAGTGGCTGATGAGGCATCAATACCTCTGACCACCTGGCAATTATCATGGGCATCAACGCCCTATCACCCTCCCAAAAGACAAACAGATGATATCCTCCAGAAATCTCAAATCTTTATTCTCCTCAGCTCTTCAGCCTCACTTGCCAGTAAAATATCTGCCTGCCCTCCCCCACTGTCTGATCGTCCCTATGATCTTGCCAGCTACTAAAATGAAACGAAACAGCTTGAATGGCCCTACAAGAAAACTGGTCTCACGGTGCATCTCCACGCCTACACATACAGCCCACCTATTACTCACACCTCAATCCTAAGGCTCACTTCTCCACAATAAACACCTTTCTCAAACCAAGTGACAATGTTGCACCCTTAAACAAGGGGAATAGTAAAAGGAGAAGGATGAAGAAACACAGACACACAGCTCTCGCTTTCACTCGTCTATATTGAATGAGTAAGAGAAGCGTGATCCCCCTACTGGAGCCCTGAGGCATTACCAAAACATAAACGAACAATTAACCCCCACAGACAAGGATCAGTATCATCTTTCTGCAAGAAAACCAGGACTTCACCCCCCAAAATACCGGAATGTGTTTTTGCCTTCCAAATCGAAGCCCGCCGAATTTCCCATGACCTGTTCGAACCTTTTCAATTTTCTTTTTATCTTTTCTTACTGAGATTACTGCAGCTTTTGACACCATAAACTACACCATTCTTCACTCCCACCACAAGCCCTCCTCCACTGCTCTCATGTCCCAAGGCGTCCCCCAGGGTTCAGTACGTGGTCCCCTTATGTTCACCCTGTACATGCTCCCCCTTGGTAACTTAATTTGCTGTCATGGTCTCCACTTCCACTGCTATGCTGATGATGTCCAGCTCTACATCTCTAAACCCATCACCACTACAACTCACACCACTCTGATCACCTGCTTAACTCAATAAAATAATGGATGCATTCCAATTTCCTCAAACACAACTTTGACAAATCAGACGTGATCATCATCTATCCTATTTCACTCACCAAAAGTCACTCACTGGACCCCCTCCTGCTTCACCGACCTGTTCTACCACCACACTCCCTCCTGTAACCTCCGCTCTTCAGACTCAGGACCAGGGCGACAGAGCCTTTTCCAGTGCTGCCCCCTCCCTTTGGGACTCTCTGCCTACCCTTTAAGTCTAGCTTTAATTTGTGTATTTTGATCAGTTGCATTTCTTTGTAAATCCTTTTATATATTTGTTTTGATTTATGTATTACCATTATTTTTCTTAATTTTAAAATCATTACTCAGATTATTATTTTTTTCTGGTTGTACTCTCTCCTCTCAAATAAAATCATGGATGCATGCCAATTTACCCAAACTCAACTCTCCCGTGACCACATAACCTCTGTCCTCCTGAACCTCCACTGGCTCTCTCTCACACAACGGATCCAATTTAAAGTTTTTCTCCTCGCTCACGAAACCCTCCACACCTGGACCCCTTCCTGCCTCACCGACCTGCTCCACCACCAAACTCCCTCCTGTAACCTCTGCTCTTTGGACACCAACCTCCTGTTTTGATCAGTTGCATTTCTTTGTAAATCCTTTGATTTATTTGTTTTTATTTATTTATTACCATTATTTTTCTTAATTTTTTAAATCATTACTCGGATTATTGTTTTATTCTGGTTTTACTCACTCCTCTCCTCTTTTTTACTTTTGACCTTTTATGTGTGCAAATCATTTGATTTATGAAAACATTTCCTCAATTTCTGGTTTTATTGAGTGTTTAGTTATTGTTGATTCCTTTATTAATCACTGAGTGATTTATTGTTTTATGTGTGGATGAGGGAGTTTTCTTCTGATTTAATTGTGTGAAGCACTTTGTGTTACATCTGTTGCATGAAAGGTTCTATACAAATAAATTCTGATTGATTGATTGATTGATTGATTGATTGATTGATTAAATAGATGGCTTGATACGCGGTTATATACTTTTGTAGGTGAACATTTGAAGCAGATGTTGAAGTATCCACCTTCTATTTTACACAGCAGTCACAGCTCTGTTCACCATGTTCCACTAACAGCAGTATCTCTGAACGCTGCCACCTTGTGTCAACAGTTAGAAACAGCAGAATCTACTGTACAGAACAGTGTTACACCAAGAAAAGAACAAACACTGAATACACATGTTCACAAACACAAAAGACCGTCTGGACCATTAGTGAAAAGTATTTAACCCCAACTACATATTCATTTCTGTAAACTCTCTATTTTGACTTTGCTCACTCAAAAATGTTCTAAAGACATAATTTCATAACTCAGCCTGGTTAGAAACACCTGTCACTAATACTATGAAGAACACATTGGTTACTACAGATTATACTGAGCTGCTCTATTAGAGAGTGAAGTATTGTATCTACTAGCAAGACGGGATTATCTTGATATCTCTGATTGATTATCTTGATTATCTCTTCATA
>JALXJV020000003.1:41497546-41534712 GCA_024633595.2 Lepomis macrochirus | reverse complement strand
AGGTCTGTGTGACTGTAGAACAACAGAGATAGATGATGATGATGATGATGATGATGATGATGATGATGAAGACTAAATGCTGTAGTTTTCATTGTGTTGTTCCTGCTGATGTGTTTAACATGAAGTTGTCATATCTGATCTAACAGAGAACCAGTGAATTAAAGACTTCCTGAGTTTTAAGGATGTAAATAATGAGAGTTTATCAAACTGCTGTAAATGTAGTGAAAGTAAAGTCATCTTTCAATAAAACCCTGTGGAGCAGATTTCCTCAGAAACCTGTGGTACAGTTGATGTCTCCAGAGAACACAGTTTGGTCCTAAATAATCCCACATGTTCATCATTTTCCTCCCTAAGAATCAGATTCAGTAACAGCTGCACATTTATTAGTTTATCAGATAACTGATATGTTGCAGCACTTTGTAAACTGACTTTTTAAACTTTACAGTCGCTCTGTAAAAATATCCAAAGTCTTTAAGATGAAATCTTTTTATTTTTTAATTTAGTTTTATTAATTCAGAATTTTACTGAATGAATAAAATCAATAGAATTTATAAACAGCTGCATCAACAATTCTCAGTGTATTAAACATTTAATTTCCTGCGTTCTGGAGACATTTTCAGCACCAGTTTAGAAACATATTTAAGGTGGCAGGTGACAATTCAAAATATAAAGGTATATAATTTAGTAATCAATGCACATTTGTTTCTTCTATATTTCAGTTGCATTGCATGTTTTCTTATTGTGGATTGTTTCATTTGTTCTTTTTGCTGTTTTTCAGAACATTTTTAACAAAAGCTTTCAATAATAGATGGAGACATTCTGATTCTGACCTGTCCCCAGCGTCCCCAGCGTCCCCAGTGTAAATGACACCTATCTATCTTTAAATGTCCCGCACCATCCAGGCTGTGATTCGTCGGTTCACGACAAGTAACATTGACAAGCTATATTAAGCACACGGCTACTTAGAGTATGGCGAGCGTCTGATGCTTTTGATTTTTTGGTTCTCATGTTTTAATTTGCAGCGCCGCCCCTCTGCCAGATAAACTGCCTCTCACTGTCTTTTTTGAATTTAGCCATTGTGTCTGCGACGAAGGAAACTCTGATTTCCATTTCTGCAAAATACACTTTTTAGCAGCTGTACCAGCAAGTAATATGACATATTTTTAGTAAAGCTTGCACCTAGAATTTGTACATCTACCAAAATCCATATCCTCGGCTCAGGGGGAATCTTGACATTTGTAGCTTTTGAAGCTATATTAATGATGTATTTCCAAAAGGTTTCTAAGCTAGGACAATTCCAGAGCATATAGAGCAGGTCCCTCTCACAGGTTCCACATCTCTGACAAGTTGGTGTATTTTGTGCAGTCTATATGGAGTATAATAAGTTCTATAAAATATATTCAACTGCATTTGTCTGTGTTTTGTTGAGATTAGTACTGATTGAGAGATTTCATGGATGTTACACCAGTTGTTGCCATCGTATCTTATGTTAAGATCTGATTCCCTTTTCTTCTTTGTATTAATCTTGTTATATATTGTAAGGTTGTTTAACATAACATATCAGCCCCTCACTAGCGTTTAATGTTGCACGCATTAAATGTCTTTCAAACGGGGATCCTGGGGGATATGAAGAAAGTCTAAACAGGTATTGCGGATCCAGTGTCTAAATAGAAAATATTTAAATAATTAAATAATGTCTCGGTCAGTTGTTGAAAGTCTGAAACTATACCTTGGATATACAGATCTTCAACTGTTTTTATGCCTTCACTAATCCAACTGCTCAATATTCTATCTGTAATCTGATGGGAAATATTGGGATTATCACATAGAGGAGTTTTATGAAACAGAGAGATGCTCATACCGATGACAGCGTGGGCTTCACGTCACGCAGAGAAACAGTTCAAAATGATAGGGTTTTTAGTAATGTTTGTATTTTCTTAGAGGTTAGGAAAGGAAGAGACTTCACCAGAACATGTTTTGAGGGTTATTGTTCAATAGGAAGCCATCTTGCCACACGTTTGTCCCCATGTAACCAGCACCATACTGACCAAAACTGAGCTTCAAGGTAAAAACACCTAAAATTGATTAGATTTCGAGTGTGGAGCCTGAAGAGTTGATAGTTTGACCCTGGATGATTTACCTTTCCAAAGAAAACTACATAAAGATTTATTTAAGTCATCAAAGAAAGATGCGGCTACTTTAAATGGGATGCATTGGAAAAGATCTAAGAATTTGGGGAGGATGCACATCTTAATTAAATTAACTCTTAGGGATAGCGGAAGGTCCCTCCAGTTTTCTTAGTCTATTTTAACCTGGTCTAAGAGACCGATATCATTTTTTAAAGGTTTTATCTATAGAAGTTTGAATTTCTATGCCAAGGTGTTTAAGTCCACTGGGGCACCATTGCAAAGGTTTGGTTAAGTTCTTGACATAGTTGTCCTGTACATTTAAGTGTAGGACCTCAGTTTTTGTATGTGTTTATAGCCAGAAGCCCCACTGTACTGTTGGAAACATTGTAAAATGGGGTTAGTGAGTCTGCAGGATCAGTCACAAAGGCTAGTAGGTCATCTGCATACAAAGCCAATTCATGCTTCCTCGGTCCAAATCTAACACCAGTAATTGTGTTGTTAGAGCGAAAAGCAATGGCAAGAGGTTCTATGGCTATCAAGAACAACAATGGAGAGCAGGGGCAGCCCTGACGGACCCTCCTGGAAAGTGAGAAGACATCCAATAGGACCCCGTTTCTTAAAATTTGTGCTTTAAGGCCGTTAAACAGTGTTTTAATTTAGTGAGTAGACTTCCAAAATTCATCGCTTAAAGTGGGACCAGGAGTAGAACAGATGTAATGTAGGTATTAAGCACATATCAAGCCAAAGTCAGTTTGTGTTACAATAGGCAGCATCACGCAAGGTCAGACTGCACACTAGTCACCGCTTTGGATGAAATCATTGTGAGCAGTATGGATAGTGAGCGGGGCTCTTAAGACGATAATTTCTATCCTACTAAGTAGGAAATATGTTAAATCTCAAAAGTTATGTATGAGCCCTCTTTCTGTAGTCCGCATGTTAACTTACTAACACGTGTCCTCCCCCCCGTATCACAGCAGCACAGGTGGGACAGCCAGGGAGGCCCCTGGAGCATATAATGTGGGCGGTTTCTGACACTGTGCAAGGGCCAGAAGAACGGGAAGCGAGATCCACATCGTGGCCCTGTTTCTGAGCCTGTGCCCTCGTCAGAATGCTGACAGGAACAACCTCGGGTCACCTCTGAACAAGGATAAACCTTTCGCCCAGCTATGTCGTTCCCCGTGATGAAATCCACACCACTAACCGGGAAATGTGAACGAACAGCTGCAGGGAAGAAACCAGTTGCAAGTGTAGATTTCACATGCATGGTGTGCAATGGAGCAGGTACAACACTCATCACAATACCTTGCAGAACAGCACTCACGTCACAGGCAGACCGGGAGTTTTAGGCCGAACGCTGGCGAGGACGAACGATCGGGATCCACCCGTGTCCCTTAGTACCATGACTGAACTGATCCTCAGGCTGTGAGAGAAACAAGGGCTTTGGAAATAAAGGGTTTAAAACATTCATCTGGTTCTTTGGATGAAATGTGCTGACTGGGAGGAAACACGGTTTTAACCGTTGAAGTTAGCATAGGTGTGGGGGGAGACTTCTGCTCAGGTAGCCCAGGTTTGTTATCTTTAATGGAGGTTGCGGTTGATGGACAATATGGCTTCTGTTGAGGGTTTTCTTGAGGCTCCTTCAGTGTCTGCTCTGGAGCAGCGCACTAAGGAGCAGCTTTTGAAAATTGCAGAGCATCACCAGATTGAGATTGTAGATACGAAATAAGGACAGTGTAAAAAATTATGTGATGCAGGAATTCATTGAGGCAGCAGTGTTTTTGAGGCAGCCAGTTAGCATCCCAGTAGCCGGTTTAGTACCTGGCCCAGCTAATATGACATTGGAACAGAAGAAGGAATTGTTACAGCTGCAACTTAAACAGCAGGTGGAGTTAGAGCGTCTGAGGTATGAGAACGAGGTAGACCTGGAATCACTGAGGCAGAAAACTGAACAGGCAAAACTAGAGGTGCAGCAGTTTTGTCAGGGGCTTGTCAGGAAAGGAAAGTTGTCTGAGGATGGTCAGCAGGTGGCAGCAGAGCTTCACAGGTCGACCTGGTTAACAGCCTTGGCTTACTTCCAAGGTTTAGTGCATCAGACCCAGACACTTTCTTTTCCCTATTTCAGCGATTGCAGATTCTAGAGGTTGGCCTGATTCGGATAAAACTATGCTGTTGCAGAGTGTTCTGACTGGTAAAGCTCAGGAGGCCTACTCAGCTTTGAGTGTAGAAGGTGAATGAAATTGTTAAGTCTGCAGTGTTGATAGTCTGTGAACTGGTGTCAGAGGCAAACAGCCAGCACTTTTGTTTAAGAAGGAAGCAAGATAATCACACTTACAGCAAAGACACAAACACACCTCAGGACGCAAGTTTTTAAGGTCAAGGATGGACAGGGGCCAAAAGAAGACCAGGAGTTTGTCCCTGGTCAGCCCTCCAGACAAAATTTGTTGGGGCCTCTGGGTCTTCAGAGACCTTTATTCCTGCATTCTTGAGAATTTTATGCAAGTAGAGTACATCACTAAATGAGCCATTAACAGACATTTTCAAAACTACAAACATCTAACTAAAGTAAAGAAATCAGCTCAGCTGAGCTCTTTAGTACAAAAAATAAACATATCATCATCGGCCTTACCACTGGTGCTTTGGACTGTGCTGGCTCTAAATCCTTTATGCTATTGCCCTCACCTCTGCTGTCAAGACCCTGTAGCATTGCTTTTTAAATGCTTCGTATTTGTATAGGCTTTCTAGTCTTTTCGACCACTCAAAGCGCTTTTACACTACATCTGCATTCACCATTCACACACATTCATACACTGAGCCTAAGTGCTCAAACATACACAGAACAGCCGGCAGGGGCAATTCAGGGTTCAGTATCTTGCCCAAGGACACTTCGACATGCAGCCTGGGGAGCCGGAGATTGAACCGCTGTCCTTCCGATTAACGGCCAACCCACTCTACCTCCTGAGCCACAGAAACCTTTAGCATTGATTTTGGTCGTGTAGGGCTCCGTGGTCAAGTTTGCAAGAATAAATATATAACATCTGGTTAGACTTTCAAAGTAAAACTAGTGGTTAACATTGTGAAAAGTCCCAGTTTGGTTAGGTTTAGGTAACAAAAGGACTCTGTTAGGTTTAGGAGAAGATCATAGTTTGAGTTACTATGACTACGTAACTTACATGAGTTAAGTTACATAAGTTAAGTAATGTCACTTACAAAAACTACAAAGATCAACCCTGACATTGTTTCACACGGGAAAAGAAGGAAAAGAACACAGTTTTCCTGGGTGAAAGTCCGGTTTCTGACCTACCCATCCACCCCAACACTACACTAAGTCTACTTTCAGTGTTCAACATTGATGCTTAAGGCCTTTGCCCAGTACTCTTTTCTCTGTTCCTGTTCCTTCCTCCCGTGTGTCTGTTTATGTTGTCGACATTCCTGGCTTCTTGCCACACCTGATGGTATCTATACATCTACTTCCTGCTCAACTACTTCTTTTGTGCAAAAGCATTCATAAAATATTTTTGCTGACATGGTCATGATGTACCTTTTTAGGTTTTAAGTCTCAGTGCTACTGTTGCTTCATGTTTTAAACTTCAAACCCTCAGCTGGGCCAAATGCCTTCAGGTCCTCTCACACACCTATAAATTCCTTCCAATGAAACACATGAATCCAGTAGAGTTTACTGAGAATTCAATACAATTATTACAAGTGAATCTGAGCTGGACTCAAGGAGCAACTGCTCAGGCTCTGCCCAACATTAAATTTATTTGCTTTCACCTGCTCCTCCTTTTGTGGCTCTTATGTAAGGTCCACAGGTTTTAATTTATATCAATAACTTCATGTGAAAAAATGATCTTTCAAAGTTGTATTTAGTATTTGCTAAAAAAAAGTTTAGTTTAAGAGCTGTGCCCTTCCAAAGTGAAGGGATTTCCAGCTTTTTAGAGACTTCATCAGTCTGTCACGTGAGCAGCTACAGTGCAGAAGAAGGAAACTGCTGCCAGTCGCAAAGATTCATAAGCACGAAAAGGGATCAAAATGTTGCCACATGCCTTTCCTCTCTCTCAAAATGGGAAAATCTTCCTCAGTGGAGGTTTAGTTTTTTAGATCTGAACCTTAATAGGTTAGTCAGTGTCATGGTCTCAGTTCTAGCCCATCACCAGTTCTTTAACTTAATAAATCTTCCTTCCTGTTTGGAGTTTGGACACATCATGTATTTTTAGCTCAGCTACTCAAACTTTAACTAAAAACACCAACATGAAAGCTGAACAGCATTTTTAAACAAATGCACTTTCAACAAAGCATCAAATTGTGACTTCCTCAGACATCTGGCTGAATAGCTCACTTGGTTAGAGTGTTGGTTCTCCAACAGAACCAGAATCAGAACCACAACCAGAACCAGAAGGAGCTTTATTACCAAGTAATTTTTACACGCAAGTGCTTTGGTGATGTGGTGCTACAGATTGTTAACTGGCAGTAAAGGCTGCTCTGGAGAAGACTGAACAAAGTGCTCAGACTTTATTCTCCTGTTCAACCCATATTTATTTCTCTTCTCTGTCATTATTCACGGTTTTTATTAGTTAATTGAAACAGGAAGCTGGCATTCAATTCAATTCGCTTTATTGGCTTGACTGTAAAACAATATTGCGAAAGCATCATACATATCACATAACAACAATCAGCCCCCGTCACATCACTAAATCTAGAAATATATAAATATGGAATAAACAATGCTATATACAAGTTTTATAAGAATAATACAAAGAATAGAGAAACCAGTCTGTCAAACTCCTGAAGTTTGCAGATGACACCACCCTCATTGGGCTCATCTCTGGTGGGAATCAGTCTGCCTACAGCTGAACTTCTTCAGCTGCCGCAGGAAGTACATCCTCTGCTGGGTCTCATTGGTGAGGGAGGTGATGTTCAGCTCCCACTTGAGGTTCTGGGAGATGGTGGTGCCCAGGAAAAGGGAGGAGTCCACAGGATGATGGGGGGAGGGTGGGGCTGGGCTCTTCCTGAAGTCCACGACCACCTCCATTGTCTTCAGAGAGTTGAGCTTCAGACTGTTCTGGATGCACCAGGTCACCAAATGGTCGATCTCCCACCTGTAGGCGGACTGATTCCCACCAGAGATGAGCCCAATGAGGGTGGTGCAGCTGTTGTTGCACAGGGACAACAGAAGGGGGGGGAAAGAACGCAGCCTTGAGGGGAACAGGTGCTGATGGTCCTGAAGTCAGAGACATGTTTTCCCAGCTTCACGTGTTGCTTCCTGTCCGTGTACAGGTACAAATTCAACAACCGAGAGTTGTACAAGTTTCTCAAAGGACAACTCTGCTTGCACAGTGGAATTCTGCTCGCGGAGTGGTGTTTAGCTCTCGCAGTGGATTTCTGCTCGCTCAGCTGATTTCTGCTCGCTCGAGTCTACAGGACTTTTGACAATGTGGGGGCAGAAAGCAAGGAGGGCACTGACCCTCTTATGATTGGTCACTTTCAACGTGATCACAACCCGAGCTCTTAAATAAGAGAGTTACGACACTCCCATTGACTTCTGTCGGAACTGTGGAATGCGAAAGTGATGCGTTCACAGGCAGCCGATAGTTCCACACACTGAATAGTTCTGAAAATACTATGATCTATCATTGTCAGGTCTCTTGGAGAAAACCGCAAGCAAGATATATTTTTATATAATTATATAGTTTCTTAAAGAAACTGATTTAGATAAACAATTTTTCTGTTTTTTTCTTTATTTTGCCGCTTAATCGCTTGTTCCACACTCCAGTCCAGTTGGTGGCGGTAATGCGCCATTAAACTGATTTACCCACCGCCAATAAACAAAAGAAGAAGCTTCAGCACTGCATCCAGAGACTGTTTATCAGGCTGTGTCCCATTCAGTTTTGTTGTGTCCGATGAACCTCTTGTAAATTTAGTCAATAGTGGTATTTTATGTAGCCAGGTTTAGTTCAACTTTAGTGTAGTTGATATGTAGTAGGAAGATATTTACTAATTTCATCAGATTCAAAGTGCAGCTAACGTTAGCTAACCTGAGCAACACTTCACTGTTACCATAAGTTAACGTTACTCCCTGTCAGTTTGCCGACATTTACTTTAAATGTCAAGTTATAAGTGTACGTTGGTTGGCATTCAAAGTTTATCTTTGGTTATTAGAATTATAGTAGAAGTTAGCACTGAGTGGCTGCCGTGAGTAGTAGCGTAGCGATGAGCGGTAGCGTTAGCTGTGTGAAATAGATGGCAAGCTTGTATCTAGCAATGCTGTTCCTGGTTAACGTTAATTCAGTCATTAACGTTACACACATTGATTGTTGGACAGTGCATCGACTAAGATCAGCAGCACAAAAAGTAACGTTATAACCAGGGACGGACTGGGACTAAAAAACGGCCCTGGACTTTGACTAGGCCCGGCCCAAAGCAATCGGCGCGTGGAAACTCGACAACAACAACAATAACGCCTGCCGCCTGGCATGAGTGTCACAAGACTTTAGCTGTGGCTCATGATACTATACCATCCAAATTAAAGCAGTAGCACTGATGTTGACTAGATGTTGTGTTAAAAGCATATTATTCTAGATTAACTTGAATATTCACATATAAATGGAGGTCTCAACACACTGCAAATGTAACTTCTGTATTCAAAATCTTCAAAGTTTGTAAGCATTAACTGTAACGTTACCAACATTTTTAAAAGTAAAAGCATAACATATTTCTTAATATTGGCTACTGCATGTGGCATTTTACAGCTAAAATGCTGAAGTTTAGCTGTTTTAACTACTGTAATCATTAAAAATGTAGCAAGCTGAACATCACTTCCTAACATCATCCCTAGCAGGTAGTTAACTCTCTTTCTCCTCTCATGGTCCAAACTTACTTGCCCTGTTTCTGCCTGTGAACCAGCTCATCTTTCTGTCCCTCATCATCACTGGTGGCATGTTGCTGCATAGCTGTCTAGCTCACTTCTTCACTGCTGGGTCTGCTGCTAATATTTAACTGTAAGGTGCTGCTAAATATTTCAGTTAGTTTGCGACATTTAGCGGCTTCAGTCTCTAAATTCCACAGTTTTTTCTCTCCCGCCTTCTCAGCCCCTCCCTTTTCTTTACGTTTTTTACCCGCGGCCGCGTTACGCATATTGTTTGTTTGTTTCTATGCTTTTATATAACGTCTTTGCTGTTGGTTTCTTCCTTCGCTTCCACTTCTTCTTCTCCTTACTTGGAGGCCACAGCCAGAGCAGCTGGCATCCAACTTAAAGGTTCATTGCTGCCACCTACAGTACTGGAGTGTGAAACAGATTAGTGGGGGAAAAACAGGTAATGACTGCGTGTGCGGCGGGTGGTGGGCCGGCCCGCCGGCCGTCCTGGAGTACCGGCCGTTCTGTGATTCTCCAGATCCCACAGATGGCCAGTCCGCCCCTGGTTATAACTGAAGCAGTAACTTCATATGTTTTTCTGTTGAGGAGGCTGATATATGAAACCATCGGAGACTTAATGAGCAGCAAGCCAGCCATCCACAAAGGATCCAAATATCAACGAGGTATGTCCCTGTCAGAAACAGCTCTCCGTGTTTAATCGGTGCCTCTGAACAGCTAAAACTGAATATTGTAACCTTCATGAAGGTCGGATTATTGCATGACTGCGTTATTTTTACCTCGGTGTACCTAATAAACTGGCAGCTGGATCTGCTTATAGGCCTCATAGTGCCAAAGTGTATATTTAAGAGTAAGTTAGTGGAATGCAAATACCATGTCCAGCCAATAATAACCAGGACAAACTTTCTTCCACATTGATGCAAATATGAATATAGTGACATGAGACATACATATAATTTGAACTATGGAGGCATTTACACATCTTTTCAGCTGCTGGTCTCACTGTGTTGAAACAGCTGTGCCATTATTTAATTAAATTTACACATATGAGCATAAATGCGTACATTTAATTAAGTGTTTAATACTGAGGTTAAAATTAAAGGGTGTTTTACTGAACTACATTGTGTTGGTTATGAGGATTTTTTTGTCCTCTCTATTAACATAATGTATATTACAGGGCCAGAATATCAGAAACTCCTCTAAATATAATGCTGCTCAGTACAACACCAACATCAAAACAACAACAAGTATGACCTCAGTGATAAAACATGTAAGTGAATTAACACTTGTATGTATGTCTGTCCTGAACAGTACAGGCATCATAAAAGCAGAGTTCATGGCTGAGCTGGTGTATTTATTACATTAGATTGTATAGGTGTACCTAATAAAGTGACCACTGCAGACACAGGTCAAGGTTTTCCCTGTTGCTCCTCTGGGATGGTTGTATGTGGTCACCCCATAGACCAGGGTCACCCTAACCACTGGGCTAGCCTGCAACCTAAACTACAACAAATCTCAACAGTGATGACTGACAACCAACCCTCTTCTGGTATTTAATATTTGGTCATTAAATTCAAAGAATCTGCAACAAAGTAGTAGTACTAAATATGACCATTTTATTAAGGTGTTAAGGAACTTGTCTTACAACTTTTAGTCCACTGAAATACCTTGGAAAAAGTTTATAGTTGCGTAATATCAAACTCTTTACTGGGGCACAGGACCAAATAACCGAAATCATGCCAATGTCCAGATAAAACTGGACCTAACTGTGTACTCTCACTCCTCAACCTCATGACATTATTTGGGAAACACTGGCTTTCCATGTATATTATAATTTATATTATTATATTAAAATCAATGTTTTAAATGTACTAACCTTGTATTAACACTGTTTCATCTTTCTTCTCCCTGTTCTTTCCAGCAGCACCAGGCTCGTGTCTCCTCAAGAGCTGGTCTCATCTGGGCCTATGACCTGGTCTGCTTCTGACAGTGGAATGTCCTCAACAAAACAACCTCTCCCTGTAGATAATATATAATAAAGTGTTTTGTTGAATGCAATTGGTTGCCTTATATATTTTGCACTATTGATCAAACTTCTCTCTTGACTTAAACTGAGCAGCTTCAGTTATTTATTGATATTCACTTGTTGGGGATGTTTATGTGAATGTGTCTTAACACAACAGTACATAGGGACAGGTGATATACAGTAGAATAATTATATATATTCTGCATATGCAGCACATTCTATGCATGTATTTGTGTGTTCAGAGATATAGTTTAGTCTGTGTTTCGGGAAGGATAAAGGGGTAACGTTACAATAGATAATAGGTGATTATATGGATTGTATTTAGGAACAGAGTAATTCACTCAGTAGCCTCTGCAGTTGCGTTTCAACAGATAATCCAAAGAAAACAATCACTACTGTAAGTACAGTTACTGTAGTAATCAATGCACATTATACGAAACGTGCCCGCAAATATACTCTGCTGTTAATGTGTTGTAACGTCAAACCTCTTCCCTCCAAAATTAACCCCGAACGGATGATAATGTTTTTCTCCCGACTCCCCAGCAGAAATGGTCGGCTGTCATATGTAAGTATAAGGGATAGTAGTCTAATCAAAACACATTAGGCCTTCAGATTTCTCCGAAAACTGCTGCAAATATAGTTGCTGGTTTCTGTCCCGCCTGAAACTGTTCAAAGTGTTTGACAGTGCGGATTGGTTGGAACTGAGAGCTGCATGGTTGGCCCTGGTTGTGATCATGTTGAAAGTGACCAATCATAAGAGGGTCAGTGCCCTCCTTGCTTTCTGCCCCCACATTGTCAAAAGTCCTGTAGACTCGAGCGAGCAGAAATCAGCTGAACGAGCAGAAATCCACTGCGCGAGCTAAACACCACTCCGCGAGCAGAAGCACACTGTGCAAGCAGAGTTATCCTTTGAGAACAAACCAGGCGCTCGCTCGCAGAAACTTGTACAACTCTCGGTTGTTGAGTTTGTGCGCGAGTACTGTATCTGTGCGCGGGAAGGTTAATTTTTGCGTGTGTGAAATAATATAATGTGCTCGTGAGAATGTCTTACACCCTCACAACATTTGACATAAAAATGACACCATAGAACGCCAATTCCTCTCAAGTTTATGCGATATTTGACTGAAATCAGAAGAGGAGTCCTCCGTTACTTTGTGACCTGGTAATGAACGTCCACATCAATATTAAAATCCCCTACAATAATAACTTTGTCCATTTTAAGGACTAAAGTTGACAAAAACTCTGCAAATTCAGATAAGAATTCAGAGTACGGACCAGGTGCTCGGTACACTATAACAAATAGAGTTGGTTGCAGTGATTTCCAATGTAAGATACGGTTCTTTTCAGTAGAATTTCCATTGGCAAACTGCTCCAACTTGAAGCTTTATGTTGCGCAAGCATGTTTCACGGTCAACCAAACATGTAGATGATCCGTTAAAGATATTAACTTTGTAAGTGTTTCCCATGAAAGAAGAATTAACTTGGGGACATGGGCGTAAATCTCAGGGGGTCAGAGGGTTGTCGCCCATAAAAATATCATAAAATAATATAAATTTGAAAATTGTTTGAGTAGTAAAACAATATAAATGCAAACAAGGCAAAAATGCATTTTAAGTTAAGAAACATTTTGAGTCCCCACTCACTTGCCTCACAGTCGTTTGGTCCACTGCCTGCTTTCCCTTTACATCACCATCACAAGCACGTTTTTCGTTTTAACCAAGCAGGAAGATGACACGTAAAAGATATGAACTTTGTAATTGTTTCCGATGAAAGGGGAATTATCTTGGGGATGGGTTTTAATTTAGAAAAGATCTGGTTACTACAATGGGTGGTCCAATCACCTAGGCCTTTTTGTAACCAGATGGCGGCAAAAAAATGACTATTTGCATGTTTTGTCTTGCAGCTAAACACGCAAGCAACACACAGAAAGAAAGAGAAGAGCACGTCTATTTTCCCTCGTGTGCCTGCACCATAAACTGTACAAAAAAGGCCTGCACGCGCTCAGTCCATGCTGACTTTAACAGCCATTCGTCACTGTTGCAAGTTTATCAGCACAAGCTCGTCTTTCCGTTGCTTTCATCTTCTGGTATCAGAGAAGGGAGAGTGAACTTCAAGGTTGCAGATGTGTGGGGTTGGAGACCAGGTGGAGTTGTTGATGGAACGGCTGAAGTTGTTGGTGTTTTTTGTGAGTGATGGTAGATTGAGGGTTAGGAGGAGTTTATTTATTGTAGAGAAAAGAAACTTGGGGTTGCTATAGCTGGAATGGTGTGAGGTGTGAGTGAAAGGTGGACCATGTAGTGTTGAGAGCGTTTTTGTATTGGTGAAGGTAGCCTGTGTAGGTATGAAGGTGAACTGTTAAGCCGGTTTTGTTGTAGAGTCTCTCCAGTTGACTCTTGCAGGATTTCATTTCATGAAGTTCAGGAGTGTAACAGGGAGCAGAGTGTGTGAAGGAGAAGACGTTGGTTATAATGGGAGCCAGCAGGTCGAGCCAGGAGGAGAGAGTGTGGTTGTAGTAGTCCACAAGGTCAGATGTGGGGGTAGATATTGAACTGGTGAGTGAAGCTGAGAGAGCCGAGAGATTGATGAGCTTGAGGTTTCTGAATGAGATTGATGAGAGTCCAGTTTATTGTCAGTGATGATTTCATTCAGGATGAGAATTTTGTTGATCGAGTATTGAGAAGGGCCATTTTATGGTGACGTTGTTTTGGGATTTATTGGGAGGACGGGGCAGAAGACGGAGGTTGAAGAGATTTACCTGTGAATTTTTGTGATGACATGGTGGAGAAATGTGTTTTGACACCACATTGAGGGGAAGCAGTTTGGCACTGAGAAGTGGTGAGAATAGGCGAACAGAGTGTGAAGGAAGGTTAGTGACACGTGAGGCTGCAAGGGGGAGCTGGTGAGGGTAATTTAACCTGGGGCAGACTTCAGGGAATAGTGAGGCAGACTGTACAGCATGTTGTAGGTTGGCTGCTAAATGCGATATACCTAATTTGTTTGGTGCACTCCATCGGTCCTATAAAAAGAGAAATGGTTCCAAAACACATTTTCATGGGACAGAGTTGGGAAGGGAGCATTGATAAAAAACGATTTACCACAGTTCAATTTCAGTAAAATCCTTTTTTGTCCTCTCAGATTCCCGACCAGCTGTGTCATTATTGCCAATACGGACAAGCACCCGGTTTATGGAGGATGGGAGTGACTGCAGCTGTTCAGGTAGTTTGCTCAGCAGAGTCGGGACTATGGCCCCAGGGTGACAGTGTGTGGGTGGTGAAGAAATGTATGTTCCTGGTAATCGGCCACTAACAGCAAGATATGACAGTTCCCCAAAACAGATCCAAGTTTCCTTTGTTCCACAGGCCATTCAGTTTCTAGATGGAATTTAATAATGAATGCTAGTAAGGTATGGTCACAAGTGTATGTCCATCCATATGCTGAAAACAGTTTCACTGGTGTCTGTTGTCAAAGGCCATGTGATTTGTGCTGCAACATAATTTCCCCACGGGGACAGTAAAAACAAACAAAACAACGAGATGTGAAGGCGAAAGAGTCATTTTAGCATTTATACAGGATTAAATGTGAGACCATCCCAGTCAATTCAATATGTTCAAGGCGTTCTTCCGGTTTACCTTAGATCCTTATCTGGATCATCTTCTTCTGGTTGTGCCATAATTGCAGTAAAATTGCACAACTGGTTTCATCAGCAGAGCTGCAGGTGACAGGATACTCCCACAAACCTGTATGCATAAAAGGAGAGACTGACTCGTCACTGCTTTCATCAGAAGAGCACTTCATCTTTGGAACTTCTTGGCTTCACCAAAAGGTAAGAGATGCTTAATCAAATTATTTAAAGAAAAGAGAATAATGAGATAAGTGGCAGGCCTTTGGTGTGCGAGACCAATGTGTCCCTGAGCGAGACACTATTAAGTAGCTCGCTTTGGATAAAAAGCATCAGCTAAATGACTAATTATTTAATTATGATTCGACTGTAACTATGGAAGCCTGTAGAGGACGATACCAAAATGATCATGTAAACATGAAAATAAAAATATAATTCAACAACAGCATTATGATGTTCTGCATATGTATACGTTAGTTGAGTGAAAGTCAAAATCAAAAACAGAAAGATTTAAAAACAGAAAAACAAAAACAATTCTGTTTCGATATTTTCCATTTTCCAAAGCAACATGTGAGGACCCAATTGAAACTGAAGGGACTCCTTTTTAGGGCCGAAGAACATGCAAGGAATTATTATTTCAATCAGACTTTTGGCGGCCTTAAACTTTCTTGAAAACTCAGGAAACTTTGCACAAAATTAAATGATGGAAAAAATGTACTTATCATATCATGTCATATGGTTATTGCACATGGGCGTGCCAAAATGCCTTACTAGGGCCCCTACAGAGCAGCCCCGGGGTCACGTTTCTGCAAATTGCCACAGATATATCATGTCAGGACCTACAAAAAAGTCTGTGGGAACAAGGCCCTAAACCCAACAGGAAGTCGGCCATTTTGAATTTCACTAGTGATGATTCACAGGTTTCGTACTTTAACAAACTTCTCCTAGAGGGATCAACTTCTAATTTCTGCTGTGCAATCTAAAGGCATGGAGGATAAAAAGTTGTGCTATCTGAGAGTTTTCGTTGAAAATCGATTTGCCATGAAACAGGAGGTTGTCATAACTTCAGTGTGCATGATCACATCTTTACCAAACT
Source organism: Lepomis macrochirus (assembly GCA_024633595.2). NCBI lineage: Eukaryota > Metazoa > Chordata > Actinopteri > Centrarchiformes > Centrarchidae > Lepomis > Lepomis macrochirus. Next base: position 41,518,974 of record JALXJV020000003.1, on the reverse strand, counting down.
TTACATGTATGATAAGAGTCCCACCCTGAACACATCTACAAGCCAATATTCACCCAATGTCATAGCGCCTCCTGTTGCCAACAGGAAGTTTAAATTTTTCGCTGTGATGTTCTTCTACTAGCAGGTTGGCCACACCCACCTCAAAACAATCTTTAAAGAGCCTTAAGACATTGATGATGCTCAGTTGTGAAGCTTGTGAGTGGTCAAAGTTTGATGTATTCCCATGACACAGGAAGTTATTGTAACTTTACTGTACAAGCTAATGTCTGTGCCAAATTTCACATGCTTGACAAGGGTTCCTGTTGATCATAGTCATAGCACCACCTGCTAGCAACAGGAAGTAAAGTAAAATCATTTCATTTACATGGTATTTTCACAGTGTGGGCCGCACTTCATGTTCTGGTACACAACATATAATTAGCAGGTTTTATCCAGCGCCACCTAGGGGACACAGGAAATCATAATTCAGAGCTGTATCCTGACCACTCCGCCACAGCCGCAGCACGCTCTGACATGCGTCACGGCACGACGGCCCTTCCACCGCTGCTTGCAGCTTTAATGGTTGTTATTATTATTCTCTCCCCACCAGGTACTGTCTGTGTTTCAGAGCGATAATGGTGGACTATGAAGTGACTGTGTACACTGGGGATTTCTTCAGTGCCAGTACTTTCAACGATGTCTATATTAACCTGGTGGGCACAGATGGAAGGAGCAAACGTAGTGTGCTCAGTAGATTTATATCCTTCATTGGAAGAGTAAGTCTGAAATATCCCTCTGTATGTTTAAATGTAAAACACACTTCCTCAGCTTTGCCCATATGAGATTATTTATTACCAATTTAGAGAAGCTGATGTAAACCCTCACCAAGTCAGACTCATATGTGCAGGTAATGTGCTGCTCTGTAATCTATGGCCACAAAGGTGACCACTTGTAGGCTTATAAGTGGGGCGTTCTCGGCATATCTTAAATGTTTTCAAAACACTTCTCTTCTTACTACAGGAGCATCACTGTACTGTGTCCTGCCCAAAATCCCTTGGAGAGCTGGTCCAGATTGAGCTACAAAAAGAGTGTCAATTACCTTTCCTTAATAAAGCCTGGTTCCCTGCCAAGGTGGAAGTGAAATCCTCCTCTGAAGGAAAGACCTACATCTTTCCCATCTACAGCTGGATCACTGACAGTGAGGTGCACTGCTTCAGAGAGGGAACAGGTTTGTGCTGTTCACTGACCACAGAAGACATAAAAGAAAAGTAACTCCTGGAGTAAATTCATGCCAGCATATATCAACAATTTCAAACCTTACTGTGGTTCTTTCTTTTAGCTCTGACAGACTGGAAAGACATCAGTTCTCTTGGCAGCTTCAGTCGAGAGCAGGAGCTGGAGCAGCGAGATCAAGAATATTGGTGAGAACCACACATTTTAGCTTTATGCACCCAAAACCAACATGAAACCACATTTTTTTGATCACATATGTTGGAATACACGGGTGCATGTCTGTATTTTGCTTGCACACTCTTCATCAAAGCTGCATATACTGGTAAGGATTAATAAGGAATAACATAATCCATAAGTGTATATCATGATTCAACATATCAATATGAATAAATCAAACATGGAACATGCTGTTTTCTTAAAACTCACTGCAAAGCTTGGTTTTGGAAAGTACCGTACTAGTCAGCAACTTTCCCTATGATCTCATTTTTGGTTCTGATTTGCCATGATCTCACATGGCGTACGTGCCTCCCCCCTCGTCAGATAAGTCCTCCCTACTCCCTTCTTGATAAGGGGATCCGTTCTTATTGGCTACAACATAGTTCGCTCTCATTGGCTACAATGTCTTGATTTTGCACATTCCCGGTCGAACAGCTTTCTCTTTTTTCTATATTTCTGCCTGACCAATTTCTCTGCTCGTAGGCACATTAAAGGGGCACAAGTTAATACTGAACATGGTAAAACACTGGTAATCACACCCTATAATGAAAAATAAACTACTAATGATCACATTTTATAAACTATCCCTACATCGGAAAAATGACATCAGTGGTCAATCCCTTTACTCCAGGAGACCACCTGTCTTTTCCCCAATTACTACAGTAGATGCACTTCTGAGTGATACAGCACCTCTAGACAATATCAAGTAATTGCATAAACCATAATATGTGATGAACAAAAACACAGCAAAACCATCAAACCAATCAAATAACATATTCAACATTGCATTTGTGATAAACACTCCAAACTATAATATGTGATAAACAAAAAACAAATAAAATATTCGACAGTAGACTGACCAAGCTTCCTTAAACGCTCTGCTCTTCCCTGTTTTTCCTAGTTGGCATGAGTATGCAGAGGGACTACCTCACTGCATAAAGGAAAAAAACCCTTTTCATCTGCCCTGGGAGGTCCAGTTTTCCTTCACCAAGGATGCAGATTTCATCTACAATGCAGTCACAGGGTGAAGTCAGATATCTTTATAACTGTGCACCTGCTTACCTACCTGCCTATCAAAACTATTCAAGAGACAACGATAAAGTTTGTACTTGCTTTATTTTCTAGGCTGTTTGGGCTGGAACTGGAGAAATGGGTTAATTGGATTTGGAAGTGGACTAGTATTGAAACCATCCGTCAGTTGTATATAATACACACCAAACAATCAGGTACAGTACTATCATGGCAGTTTAATAGTATACATTCAACTGTGGACATTCAGATATTCAACTGCATTTCATTACCCTAATTAATTGTCATTCTTGTGGTGGTTTACCACTGAAACCATGAGTGAAGATAAGAGCTACTGAATTTTACTGGCACATCAGAGCAGCATGCAGCGTTCAAGTGCCCTCATCCACATCAACTTGTCTAATCTGTACAGCCCACGTAGGGGACCCCGTACCAGTCGGCTGGTACACGGCTTCCTGCCAGACAAAGTTATCTAGCTCCTCTTTCAAATGTGAGATGTTAGTGTAAAAGAGGAAGGGGTTCAGAAGGTAATTTACTATCGTCATGTGATGCATCGGTTAGAATGCATGGAAGGAAGCCAGGAAACTTGGATATCCTCTGAAAATGTTTATTTTCTCCGATTTTGGATTTGTGAACAAAGGAAACAAAAAGACACACATGAGTTCTTGAATCTGAAAGAAAGCAAACATAAGATTATAACCTTAACTCACATGTCCAATTCAAAGAAATAAGACAGACATCTAAACTAAGTTTAGTAAACGTGAATATAGAACAAAAACTAAAGAGTGAATTAAACTTCTTACCAGAACTGCCGCCCCATGTGGAAGTGAAAGGGAGTGCAGTCCTTAAATAGGGTGAACCAGGTGAACTCAATCAACTCAATTAGGAAGGAGATGTGGAAGTGGGAGCCAATCAGTGAAAAGAACAAGAACTAAAGGAAGTGAGGTAAAGGAAGTGAATAAAATAAAGATAAATTAAGGATCTTTACAACAGTTAGTGTGAAATCTGAAGTTGTAGACAGTCATGTAGTATTCAACAGCAGGTATCGTAGACGGCAGGGTTTAGAGCCAGATGGTTGAGAAATGGTTTCTCGTAGCTTTGGATATTATTAAAGAGCGAATATGCTGCATTTAATGTAGTTATTCTGGCAGATTATGTGTAAAGTAAAATACAGTTTTTCTCTCTCACTCTTTGTTTACAGATGGCTGAAAAAGTTGCACCTTCCAGCAGCAAATATTAAGGCATTTTGTAACATAAAGTCATTCAGGAAAAGGTTTTATAGCCCACATACAGAACGGCTTTCAACATTGGCTGTTCTAAGTGTATTTTATACAGGAAAAGGGGTCTACCATCCAAATCATTTTCATCATCAAAATATTGGATTATAAATCGTCTCTGTTTCACTTTAATATCAGCTTTGGCTTTGGCCCCCAAAAAACAATATCAGTCTGGCTCTAGAAAACATAGAATTGTCTGTGTGGTATTAGTTTAAGCAGACTGTGTTTGTCTGTTGTTGTGACTTAGATGAAGATCAGATCACATTTTATGACAGAAATCCAGGTAATTCCAGAGGGTTCACTTACTTTTTCCAGCGACTGTGTCTAAGCAGGTTTTCTGATTTTCCTTTTGAGAAAGCTAGTGTATAATTTCATATAATCAAGATTCTGACAAACAACTGACTTTGAAAGAACTAGAAACCTGTCCAGTTTCTGCGAAACATATTGTTTCCCATTTTTCTGTTCCACATGCAGCAAACAGATCAGCTAACAGTAGGAGAGCAATGTTTTCCTGTTCAATGTTTGGAACTCAGTGAGGTTATTCTCGTTCTTATTTTTCCAGAATATGTCAAAGATCACTGGAAAGACGATGCTTTTTTTGGCCAGCAGTTTCTGAATGGCGTCAACCCCATGATGATCCAACGTTGTAAAACTCTGCCCGATAACTTTCCTGTCACTGATGACATGGTCAAAGATCAGGTCAAACTGCATGATGAAATGGAGGTACGTGCTGGTAATTAAATGTGAAATAGTATATGAAATATACATATTGTATTACGATGACTCTGAGGGTCAAAACAAAAGAATATTTCACAAACACAACGATATTTCAGATTATGGGAAAGGTGGGCCAACATTTTCCTGGTAACAGTTCATTGTCATTTCCGGTTTTTGTTTTGCACTATTCTCAGCTTGCACAAATTTTAAACTGAGTTTGAAAGGATCATTTAAATTACAGTAACAGTCGCATCCTGAACACATCTAGATGCAAATATTAACTCACTGTTATAGCGCAAGCTACTGGAAAAGGAAGTGAGCCTATAACGAGCAGCCCCCACGCTACATTTTACCAAAGTCCTTATAGCAAGTCCTTCCACTCGGCCGCCACCTTGGCAACGCCTCCGGGCAGCTAATTCGGACTAACAAGACCAGGCTCCTGTCTGAATGAATGAGGAGAGAGTGGAACTGCACTTTCACTGGTTACTGGGACATAAACACTACATGAATAGAATCGGCAGGAAAATCTGATAGAAATTGCTGAAAAAGTTTGACGACTTTGCCCCGAAATAAGGTTTAAAAAGCGTTTTTCCTGACCGGTTATACTTCGGTATAACAGACCTTTACGTAAATATGTTATATGCTAAACCCAACAGGAAGTCGGCCATTTTAAAGTGCAATTTCAGTAAATTTTGCCATCTTGAGTCGTTAATCCCCCACTTCAATCGTTTTGGTCCGATGCTCTCTACCAGGTACCCTAAAAGCATGTTCAGTTTAGTGAGGCGGTTGCATCCCTGCCTCTCCCCTGCTGACCGTTCATGTTGTTATTAACTCTGGACTCACTGGGGGGGTGAGAGGGATTTCTCCTGGGCTTCCCTTCCTAGTGGGCCTCTGCCCAGCTACAGTCACCTCTGGCACACTTTTTTATTTCAATATAGTAAAAAGTTTATATGAATATGCTAACATAATTATATGAATATACTGACTTACATTTAGCATGAAAATATATGTTTGTCCAGTAATAAAACGTACTGATTACTTATGATTTGCAAAATATGTTGAACACCAACTTAGTCATTTAGGTCACTTAGGGCGGCTGTGGCTCAGGAGGTAGAGCGGCCGTTGTTTGGCCGTTAATCAGAAGTTCGGTGGTTCAATCCCCAGCTCCCCCAGGCTGCATGTCTTTGAGTGGTCGAAAAGACTAGAAAGGTGCTATACAAGTACGGAGCATTTACATCATTAACTTTTGGCTTGTTTGTACATAATTATATTTGAAACTGATTTATTACTTAATTAAGTCTTAATTTTTGTTTCTTCAGTTTCACATAGGCTGCCTTTGCTGTTACCACGGACATAAAGGGATGTTTGTTTGCACGTTATGTCTGTTTGATCCAGATTAAAGCTGTAGACTTTAATAAACCGGGGCGATACAGCTTTAACATGCTGCGTGTCAAACAGGTATTATGTGGCGCTATCATGGCGAATAGATGTACCCACATTTGGCGCTTGGCGGGTGTTCATTTCCAGCACTGCTCGTGTCTGTGGTGTGGGGTACAAAATTGATGATTCGCCATGAAACAGGAAGTTGTTGTAACTTCAGTGTACATGGTCTAATCTGTACCAAACTTTACGTGATTAATAATCACGTAAAGTCACGCCCTAAACACATCTACAAGTCAATGATCACTCATATTCATAGCGCCACCTACAGGCCACAGGAAGCGACTGCTGTTACACTCTGATGTACTTCTGCTAGCAGGTTGGCTTTCAAACTGTCTCAGAAAAGCCTTAACACACCGACGATGCCATGTTGTACATGCTTCACAGTGTGTTACACGCTTCATGTACAGGGACATAACCGTAATTAGCAGGTATTCTCTAGCACCACATGGGGCACAGGAAGTGACGTTTAACGTGCTGCATGTGACAGTTCAGAGCTGCGTCATCTGAGTTGTGGCTTCTGCAGTGCGGCCTCGGCTCTTCCCGGTGCGCATCATATATGGCCTACAGCACCAAGCAACACACTGCAGAGAAGAAGCAGGACTTGTCAAGGAGAAGACTTTTCAATAAAGTCAAAAGTTTAACAGATGCCCAGAGCTTCACCAGCTGCCTGACAGCGAAACAACCAATTTACAGCAATTTAGAGGGTCTCTTAGGCTGATTAGCGCCGTTCCACCTTAACACGTTCATCCTCTACTAAAGGTGGGAATCTCTGTCTGTTTGTTTGTGTTTCAATTATGTCACGAACCTTCACACAGGTATGTTGCTGCGGACATTGACTAGAATGGCCCCGATTAGCTCCGGCAGCCGTGCCCTGTGGAAGGTGTCGTGTTTTGTGAAATGTTGATGTTTTTTGAGCCTCAGGGCCACCGTACTGTATGCGTGTGAGTCAAACAATTAATCACCCTCACTAAAATTTCAAACAGAAAGGCAACATCTTCCTGTGTGACTACAAGTGTTTGGATGGAGTGGAAGGAAACGTCATCCATGGGAAGCAGCAGTACTTGGCGGCTCCGCTGGTCCTTTTACACAAGACACCTGATGATAAGCTGATGCCGATCGCTATTCAGGTGAGATTAGCACTCAAATCTAGCTGATAGTAAACCTGTAAATTAGAGTATTAAGATGATCATCTTTAAACCATTAGATAGAGATTTCCCAGAATTCTCTCTGCTAGGATAAGAGTTTATTTCCTCCTGCCTGATCCTGAGCCATGTACCAGTTTGACTGAGAGTCAAAGTCAGGTCAATTTCATTTACATGACACACATCCACTGAGGAAAATATGAATTTCCCCCATAGGAAACTGTACGGTCACGGTTTGGTCTGTGTCTCAGTGTGTTTTCTTATTTTGAAATTGATTGTGTCTGGTGTTTCTTTCATATCTGCCTGTTTGCTGTTTTACTCTTTTGTTGTCTTTGCTCTTTATGATTTATTAGTGTGAGAGCTGGAGCTATCTTCACTATCTGCTCTTGCAGCATTTGTCCTAGAAACTTCAAATTGTACATCCCTTTCAGAAGATGGGTGCAATTACTTTTATCATGATATCTAAAATGGCTGATTTTATATTAATATTTTTATGTGTTTTAGAATGAATGGGTTCTTGGATTAAGACAACTCTCTTCAGACCTTCTCAACTTCAAAAGCGTACTGCTCTGGCAGAAAGAAAGCAAGCAAGCAAGCAAGCAAGCAAGCAAGAAAGCAAGCAAGCAAGCAAGCAAGAAAGCAAGAAAGCAAGCAAGAAAGAAAGAAAGCAAGAAAGAAAGCAAGAAAGAAAGCAAGAAAGAAAGCAAGAAAGCAAGAAAGCAAGCAAGAAAGCAAGAAAGCAAGAAAGCAAGCAAGAAAGCAAGAAAGAAAGAAAGACTTACGTTGCCAAACATGGGTTCGATTCCCACCTCGGCTGCCAGTGTTAATTGCACACAGCTGTTCTGTGTTTGAACTTAAAGCTGCCAACACAATGTTTTTAAATTTGTATATCTATACGTGACAGTGCACTAGACCTAACAGAAAATATATGTACTACCAAAATAGCGGTGTGCATGGCTTTTTCTGGTCATCGAGTCTCGTCTGTTGGTGCAAAGTGGTCATTTCATCTCAGTTGAACACATCTATCTGATAAACAAGCTAAAAGTCAGGTGGTTAAGGCTGGCCTTCAGATACAAAGGTTGAGGGATCAAATCCCATCATGAGCGTATAAACCAAATGGAGTGAAAGTCTTTGGTATATGATAGTTGTTTTATTACCTGTAGGTGACGCTACACGACTTCAAATAATGCTAATGGAGCAGCTGTGTTCTAGTTGTCCCTAACGTGTTGCACCTGCCGAATCATTGTCTAGTTAATGTGTGTATTCCATGTCCCGCTCATCTGCCTGAGTCTTCTGGGAAGTTTGTTCCATATAACTCCTTCTGGATGGTGTTTGCTTCATGGTTTGAGATTGGCCTTTACATTTTCTGTTTTGATGACCTGGTTTCAAAGTTGTATTTTAGGTTTGGATTCTGGACTATCTACAGTGAGTTGTTTGCGTTGAGTTTTTCTTAAATAAATCAAGAAAACTAGTTCTGCAGAGTCATTTCTCTGCTTCTGGGCCCTAAAGCCTGTTTTTCCCCTGAGCTCACAACAAATCCTGACAGACACTCCAGGAACCAGGCAAACATTCTTAAACATTATTGAGCAGGACAAGTAATGGATTGCATGAACCACTTCCCCTCCAACCTCCTGCAGCTGAAGCAGACTCCAGGAAAGGACAATCCCATCTTTACTCCTGATGATTCTGAGTACGACTGGTTGACGGCCAAGATTTTTGTGAGAAGTGCAGATTTCAACAAGCATGAGCTCAGCTCTCACCTGCTGCGCACTCATCTGCTGGCCGAGGTCTTTGCCGTGTCACTGCTGCGCAACGTGCCCTCGGTGCATCCACTGTACAAGGTAACCATGAGGGAGAATACTGAATTACTAATAAAGTTTATTCAACCCGCTTGATCTTCCAAAGTCGATGAACTATAATGTTTAAGTGTGTATACATTTGAAAGTGTCTCACACTGCTAATATAAAAATGTAGACATCTGACTTTAACAAGTAATAGTGTTACTAACAGAGTTTTCTCTCTCCTTCAGCTCCTCATGCCTCACACTCGCTACACTCTGCACATAAACATCTTGGCTCGTGATAATCTAATTTCTGAGAATGGAGTTTTCAAGCAGGTACCAACAGACCAACAGCCTCAGTAGACCATTACCTAAACCATGTTTCTTTTTTTCCAATATCATGTACAATATTTATGCTATTCCTCACATATGATAATGTTCCCTAGATTGGAGCTTTAGCTGGAGAGGGTTTGACCACAGTCCTGAAGAGATCGATGTCCTCTGTGACCTACAGCTCGCTCTGTATACCAGACAACATCGAGGAGCGTGGGCTGAAGGATGTGCCCAACTTCTACTACAGGGATGATGGACTCGAGCTTTGGAAAATCATCCACAGGTATTATAGGCAGTATCCATTTTCCACATTATGTTCATAATTTATTTTTATAATATCTATACTATCTATACTTCACATCACTGAACTCACCCCGCCAACGTTTGGGACAGGCCTTCAATTCCTTTCCTACAAAACTTTTGCTCAGCAAAGATGAAATAGGCTGCTATCAAATAATTTGTTTCAACCAAGTGGCAACCTTAAAGCAGCGCACGGCCACTCCTGAATGAATATAGGGGAAACACTGATCATTTTTTAGACAGGATGTCACTGATTTTTGCAACATTACATAGGTGAAAAGTTTAGCTAACTGATTAGTTTAATCTGGCTTCATTGATAGATACAGTATCTCACAAAAGTTCAATTTATTTATATAGCGCCAAATCACAGCAACAGTTATCTCACAGCGAGGGAGGGGTGGGGGAGAGATGGGGGAGGAGCACACTACACAATATCCACACAGAGAAACAGACAGTAAAGGTGATGTTGCTATAGACTGAATGAAAAATGGTTCAGATATTCATAGTAATGTTTATAGTAATAATCATAAATTTAATGATAATAATAACAACAGGACTAGTAACTAATTGTAGCAGAGGGTGTCGAGCAGGAACACGGGGGGCAGCAGGTGAATGAGTTATAATTTAGTTTAGGTTTAGAGCTGATTACTAGGCTGGAGTCAAAGATAGCAGCAACTCCACCTCCTCGGCCTGTGCTTCGAGGAATGTGAGTATTAATATGACTGGGAGGGGTGGATTCATTTAGGCTCACATATTCTCCATCACCCAGCCAGGTTTCAGTAAGACAGAATAAATCAATTTCATAATTGATATTAGTTCATTTACTAGGTCACCTTTAGAAGACAGAGATCTGATGTCCACATTTAATTATAGGAGAATTAATGATTCTTTGCTGCTCATTGTTTCCCTTAAAATGAACTGAATGTTTGAATTTTGGAGAATCTAACCATGCGTGTCCATATTGAGAAAAGTTTAAACATTTATATTTGTACGCGCGATCTAAGCAGTTTAGAACTTGCTCAAGCAGACGACCCTGTGAGCTTTAAGAGGTTTGATACTCCGCCTCCTTTTCCCACCATAGCTGTGCGGGTCTATCTGTGAACCAGGTTTTGTCATTGTTATGACTGACCCTGGTGCGTGATGTCCTCACACAAGCTGATGTAAGACGTTACTGCCTCTGTACACTCACGCAGAGTGTTGGTAGCAGCCCTGAAATCATCCCAGGGGTTTACACACCGTATCGCAACTTTAATCGTGAGAAGCTGCCATTCACCGGTCTTGTTTCAACCAAGTGGCGGGCTGTGCATGCCCGCGGAGAATTGCATGCACCTTGCGATCCTCGCCGGTGTCTTCTGAGTACTGCTTAAAAATGACATTATTCTTTGTGTGGTTCATCAATGGTGATGATCTGAGCATCCTGTGAGGTGCACACACAACTCTGCACAACACTGGATCAGCTGGTGCTCTCTTCCTCTCCAACCACGAATCTCTGACTATTTAAGATAACCCCTACTCCAAACAAATTATCTGATCGGCGAGCCTGCGCTGTGTCTCCTGCACATTACTTCACCTGCGGCGGATTGTAAACACTGACCATAATGAATAAAGCAAACCTGCAGGGGAGTAAAACTGAAAATGATTCCACATCAGGTCAACATTTCATTGGATCACGGTCAGTGTTATCCCTAACCCCTAGACCTCACTCTGTGATGTTATTTACACAAACCCAACAATTCCCACAAACAGCAGCACGACACAGGCGAGAAAATAAGGCTGCATTATGTTCCTCTCTGAGACACATACCCCACACTGCACTGTGGGAGCTTTCTCAAGTTACTGGCCTGTAAAGCCTGGAGTTCTGCGCTCATAGGAATACTAATGAATACTCATTGTATTCATTAGTATTTCAGTGTTTTGGGATGTTTATGTTATTTGTTACATTATTGTACAGAAATAGTGTTTTTCTGTAGTGTTTAAAAATGTTTCATTCAACTGTGTTTCATCTAATTGTTCCACATTTCTCAAAGGTTTGTGGAGGAAGTGCTCAGCTACTACTACAAGAATGACGATTACGTTGAGGAAGACTCTGAGCTGCAGAAGTGGATTCAGGACATTTTTGAGCATGGATTCCTTTCAAATGCAAAAACAGGTGGGCTTCAAAGAAAAGCAAAATGTCACTGAGGATAAATGGTTCTGTATTTGCACCTATATAATCAAGTTTATTCCTCATAGACGTCTTCAGTTAATGCAGTTTATTCTCTTACATTTGTAGGGATTCCACAGAGTTTTACCACCAAGGATGAGTTGGTCAAGTTTGTCACCATGGTGATCTTCACTTGCTCAGCACAGCACGCTGCCGTGAATTCTGGACAGGTGAAACCTTCTAATGCTGTTTAAATTACATTTTCAGTTTTCTCTGACCTGGAGACATGAATGACACCTGACTGTGTGTGTGGTGTAAGTGAGCCCTTCATATAAACTAGGATCTACAGCAGGTCTGTGAGGCTGTACTTTAGCTCAGCTGAGCCAAATGCTAACATGTTCACAATGATGATGCCAACATGCTGACTTTTAGCAGGTATAATGTTCACTAAGATCGCAGTGTTAGTTTACCGTGTTAGCATGCAAGAATGTGCACAATACAGTAGCTCAGGCTGATGTCTCCAGTTTTAAACCAAAGTACTGGACAAATAAGCTTTTTGATGACGGCAGCAGATGAAAGGTCAGGCGATCACCAAAGTTATTACAGTTCGTCCTCAGGGGAACATCAGGAACCTCAGGAATGTCTCAGCACTTCAGCTGGACTGCCATTAAATACTGGCACTCCAGCTGAAGGTTTGAGACAAATCCACAAATGTGAACCACATGGTGACTAAAGGTCATTAGGATTCATTGTGTAGGGCAGAGGTCACTAATAAGCGAACCGCTGTCCTCTCCGGACCGCCGACCTACAGCCGATTTATTATTGAGACTTATTAACGGAGCGTTTCTGTTTTAACCTGCGCAGCTTTTCTAGCATTTACTGTAGGCTACTGGTTTCGCGGCCAAATAAACTCAGACCAATCGCCTGTGCTCAAATCGTTTCGTGTGGCGCTGCTCAGCCAATCAAATCTGTGCATTCCGATGCTTGATTCACCAGAGACGTTTTGGAAACACACGAATTGAGGAGACGAAAGGGAAAATGGATTTCACATGGCTTTTAATCAACACTGTAAATATGTTTACATGTATATTCTTCACATGGGCAGTTTAAAACCCCAAATATCTCCATACGTCCAGTCCCAGCTGGCAGGACGAGCCAGAGCTCACGTTTCTCACTGAACAAGAGAAAGGAGAAAAGTGGTAGCTCTGTAAGAGGGAATGAAAGAAGAGGAGGCATTACAGCTGATTATTTGTTAAGATATGTTGAGTGTTTATTATAAAATTATTTAAGACTGCACTTCATCACTTCAAGCTACACTTTTTAGTTCATTTTTTCAAAAAACTAGGCACTTTATTTTAGTTTACTTAAATTTAAAATTGTATTATTAGGGTAATTATTATTTATTATCCCTCCACTTTGATGTGCAAACTCACAGCAAATATTTTTAAAATATTATTTGATTTGACAGTCTGTTGTTGACTAAAAACATGTTGATACAAGTATACGTTATGGCACTGATTGATAGGTTAGTCGTTTTGATGTGATGACTGTCTTTAGCTCAAATCATGGCAATAGATCTAGTGGTTGTTGAACTATCTCAGTGTGGACCGACTGAACAACAGATGGACGTGACGTGATTTCAAAAAGTATTAATCTGTCATTCATTCACTGCAGTATGACTATGGTGGCTGGATGCCCAACACTCCCATGTCTCTGCAACGTCCTCCACCAACCAAAAAGGGGACGACAAGCAAGGACACAATCCTGCAGACATTCCCTGACGTCAACACAACAGTTAAGGGAATGGCCACCGTGTGGCTCCTCAGCAAGCAGTCTACTGACTCTGTAAGTGCCCAAGACGTCATGAAAAGTGAAATTTCTGTTTTTGTTTCTTGTTCAAGTTGTGTAAAGTAGGTTTATATGTTATTAGAGCCAAAATACAATTTGATCCTGCTCACTTCCTGCAACTGTACACTTTATTGCCTATAGTCTACGTTTAATAAAAAAAATTAAATGTCATTGATCTCATCAGGTTTTTCTTGGCCAGTACCCGGAGAACCTGTTCATCGAGGAGACTCCCTGTCAGCAGATAAAGGTTTTCCAAGAAGAGCTTAAGAAGTTAAGTGAAACCATCCAAAATAGGAACAAGAAGCTGGAAGTGCCATACACATACCTGGATCCATCAAGGGTAGAAAATAGTGTGGCCATTTGAGTATCAGAAGGAGGGACGTCCTGAGCTGGGAGGAACTGCATGCTCTTATACTAACTGATAACACAGTACTATTAAACTACTGCATGTGATCATTGTATGCTGATCGGATTTTTAAACCGCCTCCTTGGTGAAAATGTACTGCTCTAAATCATAATCCACATTTGTTCTTAGCTTATCAATAAATGCACAGGTCATTTGATGAAATCAAATTACTGTGGGAAAAATATTATTTCGCATTGTGATTCTAACACTTTAGAAGTAAACTGCGCCTTATGACTTACTGTCATAATGAAGTATAAATGAGTGTAGAGACCTATATTTTAAATTTACTGTAGGCTGTGTTATGTGTGATCTCTGAGGAAACTGTGTCTGTTTCATCTCATGTGACAGAACATAGTCAATCACCTGCCTGTCGTTAGACTTGTTTTCCTCCCATGCTGCATTTAAAACTGATTCTTAACATCAATATTGGGTGTTTTTCCTTTTTCTTTCACACTTACAAATGTAAAGCTGCTGAAATGAGAAGCTTCTTTCGGTACAAACATATCTTTTGTTGTTACTAATTAATTTAGTGTTACCCACGCAACCCCATACACGCTGTCTGCCATCTGCCCTGTACAGTGAAAAACGGGACTCATCCGTGAAGAGAACACCTCTCCAAAGCGCCAGATGCCATTGAATGTCAAGTCAGCTTTATTTATAAAGCACATTTAAAAACAGGAGTTGACCCAAAGTGCTTTCTAAGAACACAATACACATAAATACAAGTATAAACGGACAAAAGAACAAAGAGTATTTACCACTGTGTATCCAACTACACAACACTAGTGCACCAATACACAATAATAAAATGGAATATGGAGAACTTGGTAGAGATACAATTCAAAGACGCTAAAAGGAAGTAAATAAGAACAACTTCAGAGTAAAATGGATTAAAATGAATAAATAAAATAAGGGACAGAATCAGGTAAAAGCCAGAGAAAAAAGGTCTTTAAATTAGATTTGAAGTTCTCAATGGTGGGGCAGGACTTGATGTCAGATGGAAGACTATTCCAAAGCCTGGGTGCTGCAACAGAAAAGGCTCGGTCACCTTTGTGAGGCGTGAGAAGGGGACAAAGATGAGTTGTTGTGAAGATGACCTGAGCGACCTAGGTGCAGAATATGGAGTTAGCATATCAGTAATTTATTATGGGGCTAAGCTATTAAGGGCTTTAAAAACATAATAAAAATTTTAAAATCAATTCTGTATTTTACCGATAACCAGTGCAACTGAGACAAGACCGGAGTTATGTGTTGTCTTTTCTTTGTTCCAGTTATAAATCTAGTAGCTACATTTTTAACCATTTGTCGTCGGGAAAGTGTTGAATGGGTCAGCCGTGAGGTGATAAGTGCATGTTTAACTGTTTCCAGGTCTCTATGGGATAAAAATGGCTTCAATTTGGCTAAGTTGAAAAAAATGCCCTACACGACACTACTGATTTGCTTGTTAAAATTCAAAGAAGTATCCATAAAACACACCTAAATTCTTCACTACATTGTGCAAGTTTGTAGTCAAGGGGACCAAGTGAATTACTTAAGCTAATGACAGAGCTTTCAGGCCCAGATAGAATTACCTCAGTTTTATTTTCATTTAATTGAAGGAAGTTCCTTCCCATCCAATCTTTGATATCAGTCAGAAAAGTTAAGAGGTTTTTCAGAGAGTGAGTGCTGTCAGGTGTAACTGGTATGCAGAACTGTGTATCATCCGCGTAATAATGATACAAAATATTGTACTTCTCAAAAACAGTACCAAGAGGAAGCCTTTATATAGTGAAAATAAGAGAGGGCCTAAAATCGAGCCTTGAAGGGATTTTGCATTTAATGGCAGTAGGAGATGACGAACAATTTCCTATTCTAACAGTAAACATTCTTTCTGTCCTGTCAGGTAGGATGCAAACCATTGTAACACCGTGCCTTGTAGACCGACTTTGTCCTCCAGGCATTTTAATAGAATCTCATGGTCAATTGTGTCGAAGGCTGCACTAAGATGAAGCAGGATAAATAGCTATAAAATAGCACTAGAGCCAGAGTCGACAGAGAGAAGTCATTTTGTACCTTTAGCAGGGCAGATTCAGTAATATGAAGTGCTCTGAAATCAGATTGGAATTTGTTGCAGATGCTAAATGTGTTCAGGTAGGAGGAGAACTGGAGAAAGACAACTTTTTCTAAAATCTTGGAAATAAATGGTAGCTTGGAGATGGGCCTATAGTTGTTCATCACTGAAGTCAAGGCTGGGTTTCTTTAAAAGCGGTTGGACAATTGCATGTTTAAAACTGGAGGGGATAATGCAAAAAGGAACTGTTAATTATCGCAGCATGAGAGGGCAAATAGTGTTGAAGACTTCCTAAAATAGGCGAGATAGAATAATGTCTACGGGACAGTAGATAGAATTCAAATGCATGACCACTTCCAGCAGCTGGGAAGATGGCACAGTCTAGCTGGGTGATTGGATTCTAAAGCGTCTGAGTCTGAGGGTATGATGTGAAATCTAATTTTGTCAATTTTGTCAATAAAAAAAGTTCCTAAAATTCTCAGTTTTCAATAAAGGGAGCAGAGGTAGCAGCAACGGCCGGAGTTAGGAAGGAGATGATAGTTTTGAACAATATATTAGGTCTATGGGAATTATTGTTAATTAGTTTAGCATAATATTGTACCTTGGTAATGGTTTGAGCAGTCTCTTAGGATTTCGTATGAGACCAGGGCCCGTATTCACAAAGAATCTAAGAGTCCTCTCAGAAAACTCTTATCTTAGCTTAAAAACTTTTACCTAGGAGTCTCAGCTTAAGAGCTATTCAGGACTGATCTGAGAGCAGCTCTGAGCAAGGAAAAGACAAAAACTTTTATCCTAGTGAGGAGGCGGGGTTGACCCCTTTGCTATGTATGATACAATCTGTTGAAGACTGTGATTGGTTGGTTGTCCAAGAAGGAAAAAAAGAGTGATTTTAAGTGCAGGTTATATTCTAAGCCTTTACTTTGGAAATTACATCTGTAATATTTCCTATTTGACCGTTTCTCTCCTCACTCACACACACACATTATATATGTGTATATAAATCCTGTTTTTTTTATGTACCATGCTGTTAATTTCCTATCAGGTATTTGATTGGCTTGGAATGATAAAAATTGTTCCACTCTTTCCAATAACACTGATTGCTGGCGGTGATAAACACAAGGCAATTCTAAAATGAAAATTCGGCCGGGTGTCACAGCACGGGGCGAGAAGCATAGCGCAAAATATTAACGGTTCATTCTCGTTGTGCGCAAGAGGGAAGCTGCTATATTCATAAATGCAGTTTTTTGAGCCTGCAAGGTGGGAATGTCCAGTGGAAACGAAATGAACTGCGACACAATAAGAGGTTCTGAAAGTGCTGTAAGGCTGATGATACACACAGCAACTTTTAGAGCAATCGTGCAGGGCAACGCTGTCGTCAGTAATAATGAGTAAAGATTACTACCGTAATCCCCTTCCCCGCCACTCCGCCACCCGCCCCGCGCCCGCCGCTATCCATTTAAAACACAGTCGGATTTGCCTCTAGCAAGATTGCCCAGCAACATTGCTCAAAAGTTGCCCCGTGTATCATCAGCTTAAATTGTTTGTGTGATCACTCTGCTTACAGAAGGTTGTGACAGACCCAAATCATCACCGCTGCTTTGTTGCCAAATATCCTAATGTAGTGATTCCTTTCATTCCTGCCTGTGTCGGAGATGTTAGTGCGTCTCTAATAAGATCAGTCACAAACACGATCCCTGCACGATCTAATCTATAGCGTCTGATTAACTCTCTGTCATCCTGCAACACATTTCTTCTCCCTCTGCGTCTTTCTGCCATTTTCTCCTCTACTAAAGAAACTCTTAAGCCTCTTAAAAGTCCTCGTCGCTGCTCCTAACAATTCTGAGCTTAAGAGCTCTTTTAAGGCTTAAGATGCTTTGTGAATTACTTTTTTCTTTAATTTTAAGAGTACACGCCCACTTTTCTCAGAATTTTCTTAGAATTACGTCACTAGTAGCTGCTCTTAGCCTTAAGATTCTTTGTGAATACGGGCCCTGGAGTTTTTTCCATTGTCTGCTCTGCCCCTCTACAATCACGTCTAAAAGCCTGAGTGGAATCATTTAGCCATGGGGTACCAACAATGTTCGCCTTGGGTTTTTTTTAGTTTTAAAAGGAGCTACACATTCCAGAGTGTCAGAGCAGGATGAGGTAAAGAGACTGACTTGTTACTCAGTGTCAGCGTTTACGTAGATACTGAGGTAAATAAGTGTGCATGAAGATGTTGGAGAATTGTGCGGCTGTGGCTGAGTTAATATATCAATGAATTAATCATCAGCCAAGGAAATGAGGCTGGAAACAGTTGGGAAGGGGACATGGTAAAGTGGAATTGAACATAACCATGAGATGGTCAGAGACACCAGTAGCAGTAATTTCAAGGTTGGAGACAGAAAAACCGCATGATAAGATCAAGTGTATGATCCGTATGCTGAGTTGGACCTGATACAGATTGTGTTAGACTGTGAGCATTTGCCCACTCGAGTCGGTTACGACGACGAACTACAGTCAGGTCGAGACCCCGATGAGGACGATGAGCATATGGATGAGCTTCCTTGAGACGATTCCTGACAGTTTGTGCAGAAATTCTTTGGTTATGCAAACCAACTGTTGCAGCAGCTGACTGGGTGGCTGCTCTCAGACGATCTTGGAGGTGAAGATGCTGGATGTGGAGGTCCTGGGCTGGTGTGGTTACACATGGTCTGCGGTTGTGAGGCCGGTTGGATGTACAGCTAAATTCTCTGAAACGCCTTTGGAGATGGATTATGGTAGAAAAATGAACATTCAGTTCACGAGCAACAACTCTGGTAGACATTCCTGCAGTCAGCATGCCAACTGCACGCTCCCTCAAAACTTGAGACATCTGTGGCGTCATGCTGTGTGATGGAACTGCACATTTTGGAGTGGCCTTTCATCGTGGCCAGCCTAAGGCACACCTGTGAAGTCCCCATGCTGTCTGATCAGCATCTTTATATGCTACACCTGTGAGGTGGATGAATTACAGGTGAAACTCAAAAAATTAGCATATTGTGCAAAAGTTAATTTATTTCAATAATTCAACTTAAAAGGTGAAACTAATATATTATATAGACTCATTACATGCAAAGTGAGATATTTAAAGCCTTTATTTGATATAATTTCGATGATTATGGCTTTCAGCTTATGAAAACCCCAAATTCAAAATCTCAGAAAATTAGAATATTGTGAAAAGGTTCAGTATTGTAGACTCAAAGCGTCACACTAATCAGCTAATTAATCTAAAACACCTGCAGTCTGTCAGTCTGGTTCAGTATAATTCACAATCATGGGGAAGACTGCTGACCTGACAGGTGTGCAGAAAACCATCACTGACACCCTCCACAAGGAGGGAAAGCCTCAAAAGGTAACTGCAGTTTTGAAGTTGGATGTTCTCAAAGTGCTGCATCAAGGCACATTAATAGAAAGTTAAGTGGAAGAAAAAGGTGCACGAGCAGCAGGATGACCGGAGCAGCCTGGAGAGGATTATCAGGAAAAGGCCATTCAGATGTGAGGGGGAGCTTCACAAGGACTGAGGCTGGAGTTACTGCATCAAGAGCCACCACACACAGACGGGTCCTGGACCTGGGCTTCAAATGTCCTAGTCTTCTTGTCAAGCGTCAACAAGAACAATAAACGTCAGAAGCGTCTCACCTGGGCCAAAGAAAAAGAGAACTGGTCCAAAGTCCTCTTTTCTGATTCTCATTTGGAAACCAAGGTCCCAGAGTCTGGAGGAAGATGGAGAGGCCCACGATTCAAGATGCTTGAAGTCCAGTGTGAAGTTTCCACAGTCTGTGTTGGTTTGTGGAGCCATGTCACCTGCTGCTGTTGGTCCACTGTGCTTTATTAAGTCCAGAGTCAGCGCAGCCGTCTACCAGGACATTTAGAGCACTTCATGCTTCCTTCAGCAGACGAGCTTTATGGAGATGCCGACTTCATTTTCCAGCAGGACTTGGCACCTGCCCACACTGCCAAAAGTACCAAAACCTGGTTCAATGACCGTGGGATTACTGAGCTTGATTGGCCAGCAAACTGGCCTGACCTGAACCCCGTAGAGAATCTATTGAAGCATCCTGGTCTTCCATAACACCTCAGCAGGTCCAAAAGGCTGACAGCATCCATGTCACGCCACACTGAGGCAGTAATTCATGCAAAAGGGGCCCAAACAAAGTACTGAGTACATATGCATGATTATACTTTTCAGACGGCTGACATTTCTGTATTTAAAATCCTTTTTTATTGATTTCATGTGATATTCTAATTTTCTGAGATTTTGAATTTTGGGGTTTTCATAAGCTGTACGAAATAATGATCGAAATTATATCAAATAAAGGCTTGAAATATCTCGCTTTGCATGTAATGAGTCTATATAATATATTAGTTTCACCTTTTAAGTTGAATTACTGAAATAAATGAACTTTTGCACGATATTCTAATTTTTCAAGTTTCACCTGTATGTGGCTTAGGATAGCAGTTAGCCTGTTTAAGTTTCTATTATTTAATTCATTTTTTTAGTTTGTGATATTTATGGGCCTTCTTGCTATGTGGGAGCTCACCCAGCAGAGGGCTCTCTACACCCTTCTGTGGCGCCAACAGGCAACAAGATTTTGACCTTTTGACTTGTGTTTATATCAAAGAGAAGGCTGAAGGAACTTCACCTGCCTTCCAGATGCTCTTTCTATGGCGCTATAACTGCTGAAATCTCTCAGCTTCAGCCATCGACTGCTGCCCCTTCTGTGTCAAAACAAAACTCTTCCAAGACAAATCTGTGGAGTTGTATACTTTTTTATTTTCCTTTGCAATTTTCTCCAGTGTAATATACTTATGTTAGTTTAGTAGATTCAATATTTTAATGCAGCCTGTTGTTCTCATTAGTTATGTCGGCCTACTTATATTTGAAACCTGGTGAGCGTTACTGTGAGGGAAAAAGCATCTCCTCCTCAAGTCTTTTACTGCCTTTCTTGGGTTTAATTATGTTTGCTAAGCCACCAGGGAAAGCTCTGCACTGATCAAACATGTGTAAAGTAAAATAGAAGTGAAACTGAGTCCAAAGACTGGTGATGTGATGATAGGAGCAAAGCTGCCCCATCACCTACCATCACTCTCTGTTCAAATACAGGACAAAGCAGAACACCACTCCTTCCTCCAGCACCAGAAAAGAGCCCTGTTGTCAGATATTTATGGGAACCACACCTTGTAATTGTGGCTCTGCTTTTGTGGATAGGGATGTCAACTTTTTACACATTTACATCATATACAGTAGGCTATGTACAACAGTACAGTGAAGCAGGGCTCTGCAGTGCAACTCTTTAACTCACATATGCCCTTAAATGATTTACAGCCCATTATAGTGAGTGAGTGAAGACTAAAGCCTACTGTAAATGTTGTTATAATGTTAAGGTTATATTATACCAATCGTCATTTCCTCCTCCAGGCTGTGTTTAGAGTCTCTGCAGTGGACAGATGTAGATTTAGCCTGAGTCAGGATGTCGTTGTGCCGATACAGCCTCCTCCTGAGAGCAACAC
>JALXJV020000003.1:41480149-41497046 GCA_024633595.2 Lepomis macrochirus | reverse complement strand
TTTTGACAGTTTGATTCGGGATTTATTTTATTTTGGGGGTGCCAGTCAGGTCTCTCTCCTGACATATAAGATATTTATGTTTCTTTCTAAATCAAATGCCACAAGGCACCCATATATCAAAATATGGAGTAGTTCATTCAATTCTTCCAGCAAAACAATAACTCAATTATTCACAAAATAAGGTTTGAATGAAAGAGACACACAAAAAAACCAGCTGGGCAACAAAGGGATAAAATGCTTTGGCTGACTTACGACCAGGCGGACTAATGGCAGAAAGATCCTGGTCGGGTTTTTGGTGATTGTTGTTTCGCGTGGTAAAATGCCGGTAAGTGGTTAGTGGTGTTCTGCAGCAGAGGCGATGATTTTTGTAAAGTGATGTGGGACGATAAGCGGTATCGCGGCCGACGCTTGTGTAGATGATGACACGAACGACAAGGGATTATACTACCTTGGTTTAAAACACGTTCACTCACACGAAAATGAGCCGTTTCCGCTCCGCCGCAGTCGCGCTCTATACTGCTAAAGCCCCCTGTCCTCTTCCTCTTTCGCTCTTTTAATCACGGGGAGGATTCCCCTGCGGCTGTAGCGCAAAGCGAACCAGAGCGGGTGGGCGGTATCGGCGGTCCTCACAAGGGCGGTGCATTCTGAACAGGTTGTCACAGTGTGGTGTGGGTTGTGGGTGCATGTGACAAAATCAGTAGGTTAAACAGCTGCAACATTTGAAGGCCCATGTCGAGCGCTCAGATCCAGTGGTCTTCACTTCCATGAGCCTCTGCTGGTTTTCACATCATAAAACTTTGCACACAAGGAGAAGGAGCTCAGGCATATTAGAAATATGTATATGATAGATTGTTATAAATGAATTATGTGCTACTTTAACACCTTTGGACTTCTGTGCTCCTTAGGAGAAAGGTTAGCGTAGCACTACAAGCAAGCTTGGGAACAGATCCACAATCTAATCTTTTATGTTAACCCATGGGATAGAATTTTTACAGAGCATTTCTTTCTAAAGAAATGCTCTGTAAAAATTCTATCAACCATTCTATCAACCCATGGGTTTCAACTGGAAAGGTAGTTTATAAACATCAATATTGAAAAATTAGGTTTTGGGCAGCTCAAACAAAACTAAACCAACAAGATGTTAACACCAATGCTGCAGAGATGCTAAAGGATCCAAGCAAAACACCTCAGAATCTACAGAAGGTAACCTGAGGGCCCTGACACCACACACATAAAACACCACACAATAAACACCTGCAACAGAGCCTCATAAAAAGAATCACATTTAAAATCAGGACACAGAAATCAGCAGTTAATCAGGCAGGAAAAACAGGGGTCTTGGCGACAGGTGGCTTAAAATGCCTGTAATAAAAACAATTTAAAAAGTGTTCACAAAAGCTGAAACAGTTCTGCTTCAGCCTGGAGGGATACCATCCAGAATCCTGCTCCCTGATCACACTGCAACACAGTGCATGACAGATCCTGAGTGCTCCCTGAACGTCAACTCATAAAGAGCCATTTGTCTCCAGGTGTGTGCTCGCTACAGGAGAGGCAGAGGGTGGAGCTTAGCTGAGAGGGTGAAACTAGATTGTGGCATTACTAAGCTGAAAGCCTACCAATCACAGTAAGAAGATAACTAATATAACTAATTCAGTGACATACAAACTTAAATTTAAAGACCTAGCCTTGTTATCAAACTGAAACATCTGTTAATATTTAGTTTTCTCTGTCATTAAGCTGCCAGCTATCTGTAGCTCACTATGAAACATGCAGAAGTGTCTAAATACAAACCTGCTGCCATCTGAAAGAAAGAAAAAGTCTTTGAAAATAGACAAAACTAAAGATGGCACTATTTCGTCAAGGAACCACCAGGAGACACAAACACAGTATTTGTTTTAATAAAAGGTGACTGTGGCTGTTGCACTTTCAGGAACGACAGAGTCCCAAAAAGTGTCTTTACAACATTTAAAGATCCCTGGTAGTGAACATTTGTAGTGTAGTTTGTAGATATTTTTGGAAAAAAGTCATGACAAGAGCATAAAAAAACAGAAGCATACCACGTATGTCCCCAGCTTAGCAGCTCAGCACTCCGCACACGGGGAACTAAGGCAGAAAAACAAAATGTTAAACTTGATCTCTAAAGTTTTCACAAAGTCAGTAAAGTGGGCCGAAGCAATGTACCGCTAAAGGTAAACTGACAAACTGGCGAAGAGTGGAGGCAGGTCCAGGGCTTAAGACTGTTGTGGTTGATTGGTGATGAGCTGCAGGTGGAGATGATCCAGGACACACCCACGCATACACAAACAGACACGACTGACAGAGACAAAAGGAAAGGGGGGACCAGAAAACACAGGGAAGGGAGGAGAGAACGAAGCCAACCCATAACACCCAGCGCTGTACAAAAAATAAAGTGCTAAATTAGTTGTGCTGGCAACATGGCCAAACTCCCCTGAACAGGAGGAGAAAGTCTGAGCACTTTGTTCAGTCTTCTCCAGAGCAGCCTTTACTGCCAGTTAACAATCTGAGGAGTCAGCAGTCTGATTGACACCAAGCTTTATGTGGACATTAAGCCTTTCATTCACAAACACCTCAGAAGAAAAACCTTCTGGATATTCCCTCTGTTACAAACTTATCCTCCTCAGTTCTTTCTACTCCTGCTCCTGTGACCTCTGTGCTCTTAAAATACTGCAGGATGCTCGATTCTCTGTGAACATTTGACTACATTTAATCTGTTTGTGGACACACAGCAAAGACACAAGCACACCTCAGGACGCAAGTTTTTAAGGTCAAGGATGGACAGGGGCCAAAAGAAGACCAGGAGTTTGTCCCTGGTCAGCCCTCCAGACAAAATTTGTTGGGGCCTCTGGGTCTTCAGAGACCTTTATTCCTGCATTCTTGAGAATTTTATGCAAGTAGAGTACATCACTAAATGAGCCATTAACAGACATTTTCAAAACTACAAACATCTCTTTAACTAAAGTAAAGAAATCAGCTCAGCTGAGCTCTTTAGTACAAAAAATACAAAAAATAAACATATCATCATCAGCCTTACCACTGGTGCTTTGGACTGTGCTGGCTCTAAATCCTTTATGCTATCGCCCTCACCTCTGCTGTCAAGACCCTGTAGCATTGCTTTTTAAATGCTCCGTATTTGTATGTTGCCACATGCCTTTCCTCTCTCTCAAAATGGCAAATTCTTCCTCAGTGGAGGTTTAGTTTTTTAGATCTGAACCTTAATAGGTAAGTCAGTGTCATAGTCTCAATTCTAGCCCGTCACCAGTTCTTTAAATTAATAAATTTTCCTTCCTGTTTGGAGTTTGGACACATCATGTATATTTTTATACTCAGCTACTCAAACTTTAACTAAAAACACCAAAATGATAGCTGAACAGCATTTTTAAACAAATGCACTTTTCTATCAACAAAGCATCAAATTGTGACTTCCTCAGACATCTGGCTGAATAGCTCACTTGGTTAGAGTGTTGGTTCTCCAACAGAACCAGAATCAGAATCACAACCAGAACCAGAAGGAGCTTTATTACCAAGTAATTTTTACACGTAAGAGGAATTTGCTTTGGTGATGAAGTGCTACACTTAGACAAACATACAGTTGACATAAATAAATCCAGAAATATATAAATATGGAATAAATAATGCTATATACAAGTTATATAGGAATTATACAAAGAATAGAGAAAATAATAAAACTGCAGAGAAAGAACGTTGCAAATATTTACATGTGTATTTCTCTGGTTTGTGTTGTGCAGACGTGTTGAAGCAGAAGAGAGTGTTGTTGTTAGGATTTGAGTTGTGTGCTGTTGTTTTTCGTGTTTATTTGATATTGCCTTGGTTTAGAGTTTTGTAGTCTTGTTTATTATTTTGGTTAGTTCACTTTTGTCGTCTTAGTAACTGTCTTAGTCCTTAGTCTTTTGTCTCCATGTTTAGTATAGTCTTGTCACCTGTTTGGTCCCGTCTGTGTACTGTTTTTGCTGTCTTTGTGTTTTTACTTTGGTAGATCTGTCCTTGTGTGTTTCAGTTAGATTTACTTCCTGTTTTAGTTTGTAGTTGTCTGCCTTGGTGTGTCGTCTTGTTTTACTTCCTGTGCTTGTCTTTGATTGTCTAAGTGGTTTCACCTGTGTTGGTCCCGCCCTGCTCGTTACCCCTGTGTGTGTGTGTATATATACCTGGTGTTTCTGTCTTGTTTTTGTTGGATCATTGTTCTGTTGTTCTGGTGTCTGTGCTTGTGTGTTCCTGTTCTCGTGCTCCTTGCTTTCTGTTTCGGATTCCCTGTGTTCCTGTTTCTTTCGTGTCTTTGGATTTTGTATTTTTGTTTGCATTTTGGATATTTGGATTTTCCCTTTGGATTTGGACATTGTTTCTGGACTTTGTTTTTTCAGCCACCAGTAAGTGTGCTCGCTTTTTGTTGCCTTCGCCTTTTGTTAATAAACTTTTGAACTGTACCGGTCAGCCTTCAGTGTCCTGCATTTGGGTCCTACAACCAGCCTCCATGTCCATGTACTCCATGTACACCATGCCCCATAACAGAATGATCCAACCAAGAGAGGACCCAGCGGACACTATGTCCGAGGATTTAATGGATCTGTGTTTGGATTTGTTGGAGTTGGATAAGATGTGGAGGAAGGCTAGCCACAATGGCCACAAGCTAGTCATAGTGACTCTGGCACGGGAGAGGATTGCTGCCAAGCCCTGGCTCAAAGACTCTCTCCCTGGTTGGATTTCCACGCTCTTCCTTACCTCAACTCCCCAGCCAGCAGCTTCCTCATCGGCGTTTCGGCCTGTTAGCCAGGAGCCAGTTAACAGGCTGCCAGCCGACGCCAGGCAGCCAGATCCCCGGCCTGTTAGCGCTCCAGCGGCTAGCCCTCTGCCTGTTTCCCGGCCTGCTAGCGCTCCAGTGGCTAGCTCTCTGCCTGTTTCCCGGCCTGCTAGCGCTTCAGCAGCTAACCACCAGCCTGCCCCGCCCATCTGCCTGCCCGAGCCCTCTGAAAGAGACTCTGGGACTATGACTCTCCTGGCCTATTTTGCTATGAAGGCCAGGGAGTCAGAGGAAGCTCGGGCAGCCAGTCTGCGGCCTGCTAGCCAGGAGGCAAGTTCCACGCCAGATCCACCTCCAGTAAGGCCAGCTGGAGGGCTGACGTGGTTCTCGCCGGGCGGGTTTCCAAGAAATCTCGCGCAAGCTCCATTGGTGACCCAGCCGACCTCTGCCCATGGACTTTTGTCGGTGGACCGACCAACACCAGCTCCGTTGGTGGCCCAGCCGATTCCCGTTCCTCGTGCTCTGTCGGTGGCCCAGCCGACTCCTGGTTCCTCGTCGGTGGTCCGACCAACACCAGCTCCGTTGGTGGCCCAGCCGATTCCTGCTCCCCGTGCTCCGTCGGTGGTCCGACCGGCACCAGCTCCGCCGGTGACCCAGCCGACTCCTCCTGTTCCTGGTCCCTCGTCGGTGGTCCGACCGGCACCAGCTCCGCCGGTGGCCCAGCCGACTCCAGCTCCTCGTGTGCGGTCCATGGTCCCCAGCCCAGCTGTCGAGTCGGTGGTCAGACCGACTCCAGCTCCTCGTGCTCCGTCGGTGGTCCGACCGGCACCTTCTCCGCCGGTGGCCCAGCCGAATCCTCCTGATCCTCGTGCTCTGTCGGTGGTCCGACCAGCACCAGGTCTGCCGGTGGCCCAGCCGACCTCCGATCCTGAACCTCTGTTGGTGGCACAACCAGTTCCCGCAGCACCGCCTCTGGACCTCTGCTCCGCGGCACAGCCCCCGGACCTCTGCCCAGCAGCACCGGAGTCCGTGGACGCCTGCCCAGCAGCACCGGAGTCCGTGGACGCCTACCCAGCGGTCCAGTTGGTGATCAGACAGACTTCAGCTCCTCGTGTCTGGCACATGGACCCAAGTCCAGTTCCGCCTCCAGAGGTCCCCAGTCCAGATCCTCCGTCTGTGGTTCCCAGTCCAGATCCTCCGTCTGTGGTTCCCAGTCCAGATCCGCCTCCTGTGGTTCCCAGTCCAGATCCGCCTCCTGTGGTCCCGAGTCCAGATCCGCCTCCGGAGAGATCCCGCCTTCGCCGCCGGCCTCCAGCAAGGTTCCGCCCTCGCCGTCGGCCTCCTGCCCGACCTCCGGGGAGGCTCTGCCCACGTCACCAGCCTCCAGCAAGGTTCCACCCTTGCCGCCGTCCCCCTGGACTGTCTGGCCCTGCCCCGCTCTCAGGCTGCCCGCCTGAGGTTTCCCTGTCGGGCTGTCCTGCCCTGTTCTCAGGCCACCCGCCTGAGGCTCCTCCGTCTGGCAGCCCTGCCCTGTTCTCAGGCCGCCCGCCTGAGGCTCCTCCGTCTGGCAGCCCTGCCCTGTTCTCAGGCCGCCCGCCTGAGGCTCTTCCGTCTGGCAGCCCTGCTCCTGTTCTCAGGCAGCCTGCCTGAGGCTCCTCCCGCCTGGCAGCTCCTGCCCTGTTCTCAGGTCAGCCCGCCTGAGGCTCCCTCCGCCTGGCAGCCCTGCCCTGTTCTCAGGCCGCCCGCCTGAGGCTCCTCCGTCAGGCCGCCCTGCCCAGCTCTCAGACCGCCCGCCTGAGACTCCCCAGTCAGTTCGCCCGCCTCAGGTTCCTTCTCTGGGACGGCCCCATGAACTCTGTTTCCCCCCTGATCTGCTCGGACTGTTGGGACGGCCTCATGAACTGTTTGGTCCCCGTTCTCCCTCTGCTCTGCCTTCAGACCACCCACCTGATACCCTTACTGTCCCAGACCACTCGCTGTTTTGCCCCTGCCTTCCTGGACTGTATGTTTTGTTTCATGTATGTTTTGTTTTCATGGATTCTCCTTGCGTTCTGTTTCGGATTCCCTGTGTTCCTGTTTCTTTCGTGTCTTTGGATTTTGTATTTTTGTTTGCATTTTGGATATTTGGATTTTCCCTTTGGATTTGGACATTGTTTCTGGACTTTGTTTTTTCAGCCACCAGTAAGTGTGCTCGCTTTTTGTTGCCTTCGCCTTTTGTTAATAAACTTTTGAACTGTACCGGTCAGCCTTCAGTGTCCTGCATTTGGGTCCTACAACCAGCCTCGTACACCATGCCCCATAACAGTTGTGTACATAATATTTTTGCAAAATATAAAAATATTGAACAATATTAATTATTATTATCTAACAATTAAATATGTGCAATGTGCCGGGTTTGTGCGTGACATGACATGAAATAATATTTATATGTGCAGAGACATTTATATTATTTGCAAAGGGGAGTGTCAGTAGGGGACCCGGGCCTTGTTAATGAGGCTAGTTGCAGACGGGAAGAAGCTGTTTCTGTGTCGACAGGTTTTGGTCCTGATGGACCTCAGCCTCCTGCCAGAGGGGAGAGTCTGAAACAGTTTGTGTCCAGGGTGGGAGGGGTCAGATGCAATCTTTCCTGCTCGTCTCAGAGTCCTGGAGGCGTACAGGTCCTGGAGAGAAGGAAGATTGCAGCCAATCACCTTCTCTGCAGAGCGAATGATACGCTTCACCTGAACTTCTTCAGCTGCCGCAGGAAGTACATCCTCTGCTGGCCCTCCTTGGTGAGGGAGGTGATGTTCAGCTCCCACTTGAGGTCCTGGGAGATGATGGTGCCCAGGAAAAGGGAGGAGTCCACAGGATGATGGGGGAGGGTGGGGCTGGGCTCTTTCTGAAGTCCGCGACCACCTGTAGACCACCTGTCTTCAGAGCATTGAGCTTCAGATTGTTCTGGATGCACCAGGTCACCAAATGGTCGATCTCCCACCAGGCGGACTGATTCCCACCAGAGATGAGCCCAATGAGGGTGGTGTCATCTGCAAACTTCAGTAGCTTGACAGACTGGTGACTGAAGGTGCAGCTGTTGGTGCACAGGGAGCAGGGGGGGAAGAACGCAGCCTTGAGGGGAACCGGTGCTGATGGTCCTGGAGTCAGAGACATGTTTTCCCAGCTTCACGTGCTGCTTCCTGTCCGTCAGGAAGTCTGTGATCCACCTGCTGGTGGAGTCAGGGGGTTCCTATTTTCCTCTATTAATGATGAGTAGTACGCTGCTTTGGCATTTCGGAGGGTCTTCCTGTAAGTTTTAACACTATCTTGCCAAATTAAATGAGAATTTTGCAGTTTGGTGGAACGCCAATTCCTCTCAAGTTTCTGCGATATTTGCTTTAGTTTATGAGTTTCAGTATTATACCATGGGGCTCACCATCTTTGTTTTAGTATTTTCTTTTGTAGAGGGGCTACAGAGTTGAGAGTCATTGGCGGCGAGCCTGCAGCGCTATCAACAAGATGATCCATTTGGGAGGGACTGAAATTAGCAGAGGAGTCCTCTGTTACTTTGGGACTTGGTCCATCCATCCATCCATCTTCATCGCGGGGCCAGCAGCTCCTGCAGGGGACCCGAAACTTCCCTTTCCCGAGCCACATTAACCAGCTCTGACTGGGGGATCCCGAGGCATTCCCAGGCCAGCGTGGAGATATAATCTCTCCACCTTGTCCTGGGTCTTCCCCGAGGCCTCCTCCCAGCTGGACGTGCCTGGAACACCTCCCTAGGGAGGCGTCCAGGAGGCATCCTTACCAGATGCCCAAACCACCTCAACTGGCTCCTTTCAATGCAAAGGAGCAGCGGCTCTACTCTAAGCTCCTCGCAAATGGCCGAACCTCCACCCTATCTCTAAGGTAGACACCAGCAACCCGCCTGAGGAAACCCATTTCGGCCGCTTGTACCCGCGATCTCGTTCTTCCGGTCATGACCCAGCTTTCATGACCATAGGTGAGGGTAGGAACGAAAATTGACCGGTAGATTGAGAGCTTTGCCTTACGGCTCAGCTCTCTTTTCGTCACAATGTTGACGGTCATTCTCCGGCCAATCTCCTGCTCCAGTCTCCTATCACTCGTGAACAAGACCCCAAGGTACTTGAACTCCTTCACTTGGGGCAAGGACTCATTCCCTACCTGGAGTTGGCACTCCATCAGTTTCCTGCTGAGAACCATGGCCACAGATTTAGAGGTGCTAATCCTCATCCCAGCCGCTTTGCACTCTCCTGTGAACCGATCCAGTGAGAGCTGAAGGCTACGGACCGATGATGCCATCAGGACCACATCATCCGCAAAAAGCAGTGACGACATCCCAAGCCCACCGAACCGCAGCCCCTCCTCGCCACGGCTACGCCTTGATATCCTGTCCATGAATATCACAAACAGGATTGGTGACAAAACGCTGCCCTGGTGAAGGCCAACCCCCACCTGGAAAGAGTCCGACTTACTACTGAGTACTCGGACACAGCTCTCGCTTTGGATGTACAAGGATTGGATAGCCCTAAGAAGGGCCCCCCTCACCCCATACTCCCACAGCACCTCCCACAGTATCTCCCGGGGGACCCGGTCATATGCCTTCTCCAGATCTACAAAGCACATGTAGACCGGATGGGCATACTCCCAAGCCCACTCCAGGATCCTTGCGAGAGTAAAGAGCTGGTCAGTTGTTCCACGACCGGGACAAAAAACGCATTGTTCCTCTTCGATCTGAGGTTCGACAATTGGCCGAACCCTCCGTTCCAGCACCCTGGCGTAGACTTTACCGGGGGAGGCTGAGAAGTGTGATACTCCTGTAATTGGCACACACTCTCTGGTCCCCCTTTTTGAACAGGGGAACCACCACCCCAGTCCACCACTCCTTGGGCACTGTACCCGACTTCCACGCAATGTTGAAGAGACGTGTCATCCATGACAGCCCCTCCACACCCAAAGCTTTTAGCATCTCCGGGCGGATCTCATCAATCCCTGGTGCTTTGCCACTGTGGAGTTGTTTGACTACCTCAGTGACCTCCTCCAGGGAAATTGACGAGAAACCCCCATCAGCCTCCAGCTCTGCCTCTACTAGAGAGGGCGTGTCAGTCGGATTTAGGAGTTCCTCAAAGTGTTCCTTCCAACGCCCAATTACCTCCCCAGTTGAGGTCAACAGGGTCCCATCCTTACTGTACACAGCTTGGACGGTTCCCCGCTTCTTCGAACTTCTCCCACACCTGCTGCTTTGCTTCTTCCACAGCAGAGGCTGCAGTCCTTCGGGCCCGTCGGTACCTTGCAACCGCCTCCGGAGTCCTCTGAGACAACAAATCCCGGAAGGCCTCCTTCTTCAGTTGGACGGCTTCCCTGACCACCGGTGTCCACCACGGTGTTCGAGGGTTACCGCCCCTTGAGGCACCTAAGACCTTGAGACCACAGCTTTCCGCTGCAGCTTCAGCAATAGAGGCTTTGAACATTGCCTACTCATGTTCAATGTCCCCAACCTCCACAGGGATGCCAGAAAAGCTCCACCGGAGGTTTGAGTTGAAGATCTCACGGACAGGGGCTTCCACCAGATGTTCCCAGTTCACCTGCACTACCCTTTTGGGCTTACCAGGTCTGTCCAGAGTCTTCCCCCAACCCCTGACCCAACTCACAACCAGATAGTGATCAGTTGACAGCTCCGCCCCTCTCTTCACCCAAATGTCCGAAACATGCGGCGTCAAATCAGATGAAACGATTACAAAATCAATGATCGATCTTCGGCCTAGGGTGCTCTGGTACCATGTACACTTACGAGCATCCTTATGCTCGAACATGGTGTTTGTTATAGACAATCCATGACTAGCACAGAAGTCCAACAACAAACACCCACTCAGGTTCAGATCAGGGGGGCCGTTCCTCCCGATCACGCCTTTCCAGGTAGCTCCGTCATTGCCCACATGTGCGTTGAAGTCACCCAGCAGAACTATGGAGTCCCCTACTGGAGCCCCATACAGGACTCCATTCAGGATCTCCAAGAAGGCCGAATACTCCGAACTGCTGATTGGTGCATATGCACAAACAACAGTCAGAGTTTTCACCCCGCTACCCGAAGGCGTAGGGAGGCGACCCTCTCGTTCACCGGAGTAAACTCCAACGTAGCGGCGCTCAGCCGGGGACTTGTGAGTATCCCCACACCCGCCTGGCACCTCACACCTTGAGCAACTCCAGAGGAGAATAATGTCCATCCCCTATCGAGGAGCACGGTTCCAGAGCCAAGACTGTGCGTGGAGGTCAGCCCACCAGATCTAATTGGTAGCGCTCCATCTCCCGCACAAGTTCCGGCTCCTTCCCCCACAGAGAAGTCCACGTCCCCAGAGCCAGCCTCTGCCGAGCGGATCTGGTCTGTCGAGGCCCCTGACCTTCACTGCCACCAATGTGGCAACGCACCCGACCCCTGCGGATCTTCCGATGGATGGTGGGTCCAAAGGATGTAGAGGGGGGTGCCACGTAGTTTTTTCGGGCTGTGCCCGGCCGGGCTCCGTGGCAAACTCGGCCACCAGGCGCTCGTCGACGAGCCCTCCCTCTGGGCCTGGCTCCAGACGGGGGCCCCGGGCTTCTTCCGGGCAGGGTCTCGCCTCCTCTTTTTTGATCTTCCATTGGGGTCTTTGTGAACCATTCTTGGTCTGGTCCCTCACCTGGAACTTCTCTGCCTTGGGAGACCCTACCAGGAGCACTAAGCTCCAGACAACACAGCCTCCAGGTTCACCGGGGCACCCAAACCTCTCCACCACGATAAGGTGATAGGTCACCGGAGAGGCTTTGGGACTTGGTAATGAATTTAAAGCTGATAGAATCACATCCTTAAATCTATCAGATAGATATCTAGTGTAGGAATTTCTGCCTAATGGCGTGGAGACCAGCAACAGGAACTCAAAAGTTATTAATATTATTTCATCTGTGTTACGTTAGGCCATGGAGCCGGAACAACTGATCCAGACCCAACAGGACCAGATTCAAAGGTCTGTTCAACACAGCCAGAATGACCCTCACTCGTCCACTTTCACAGTTCTTCTGACGGATTCCCAAACTTTAATGTGACGACCCCCCACAGTCTGTGTGCTGAGCTCCAGCACCCCTTCATCAGCACTAAACGTCTTTATTTGAACTGATTTTAAACTGGATGTTATTTAACAGTTTTCATTCTAAAGACCTTTATCAGCAGAATCCCCAGAATAAGCAGTGTGTCACAAACTGACGCCAGTGGGTCATGACCATGTGTCTATATGTGACGACTTGAGAGTGAGAACGGGTTGCTTACATGGTACAAACCACCGTTAAGCGGCTCATGGGTTGTCAGTTGTATAGTTGGAACTGCAGCTCCTGACCTGTGGTTAGAAGTGGAGTTCCTTGTGACTCAACGCTGCCTTCTGTTATTGGGGGGAAATGCAGAACAGTGTTACACTAAGAAAGGAAAAACCACACAACTACACATTCACTTCTTTAAACTCTCTGTTTGAACTTTTCTCATTTCAAAATGTTCTAAAGTCATAATTCCCATGTGTTCCAGTCAGCTGTGCTCCGTCACAATCTACTAACAAGACGGGTTTGTTTGGAGGTTTCATTTTTACTGCAGAAGGAAAAATAAGAGCCAATCCTGTGTGTTCATACTCTGAAGAGACTCCGCCCCTCACCTGACTCACCTGAGACAAACCAGGAAACAGGCTGTTATTCTACCTCGCTGAGAGTCAGACGGTAAGACTCCCCTTCAGACCAAAACCAGCACTTCCACTGAGAGAGAACAGCTGCAGGAGGGATACTGGGAATACTGGGAATACTGGGAATACGACCACTTCAACCTGCTGCTGAATCCACAAACTGAACAAGAGTTTGACAAGAACAAAGACTCAAAGTGAAGGTAACTTTCAGGGCCGTTACTGAAGGAGGGAGTGGCTGACTGTTTCCTGTCCGAGCGTCTGCCTGCTGTGACTTCAGCTTCACTCAGAGACTAAATGGCTTCCAGATTAGAGGAAGATCTCTGCTGTCCTGTCTGCCAGGACATCTTTAAAGATCCTGTCATCCTGTCATGTTGCCACAGCTTCTGTAAAGGCTGTCTGCAGAGCTGGTGGACAGAGAGAGGAAGTCGGGAGTGTCCAGTTTGTAAGAGGAGATCTTCAAAGGATATTCCACTTCTAAATCTGGCTTTAAAGAGCCTGTGTGAGAGTTTCCTACAGGAGAGAGATCAGAGAGCTTCAGAGTCTCTCTGCAATCTGCACTCTGAGAAACAGCCAGTTTGTGACTCCTGCAGAGATTCAGAAAAACACAATAACCACAGATTCAGACCCGTCGATGAAGCTGCACGACAACACAAGAAGGAACTTCAGGAAACTCTGGAGGCCTTAAAGGAGAAGTTAAAGGTTTGTGAACAAGTTAAAGTGAAGTTTGATCAAACAGCAGAACACATGAAGGTCCAGGCCCGACACACAGAGAGGCAGATTAAGGAGCAGTTTAAGAAGCTTCAGCAGTTTCTAGAGGAGGAAGAGGAGGCCAGGATGGCTGCACTGAGGGAGGAAGAGGAGCAGAAGAGTCAGATGATGAAGGAGAAGATGGAGGCTCTGAGCAGAGAGATAGCAGCTCTTTCAGACACAGTCAGAGCCACAGAGGAGGAGCTGAGAGCTGAAGACGTCTCATTCCTGCTCAACTACAAGGCTGCAGTGGAAAGAGTCCAGCAGCGCCCCCTGCTGGATGATCCACAGCTGCCCTCAGGAGCTCTGATAGACCAGGCCAAACACCTGGGCAACCTGACCTTCAACATCTGGAACAAGATGAAGGACATGGTCTCCTACACTCCTCTCATTCTGGACCCAAACACTGCTCATCCAGACCTCATCCTGTCTGAAGATCTGACCAGTGTGAGAGAAGGAGAGAGACAGCAGCTTCCTGACAATCCAGAGAGGTTTGATGGTTACTGGTCCATCCTGGGCTCTGAGGGCTTTAACTCAGGGACTCACAGCTGGGATGTTGAGGTTGGAGACAGAACATGCTGGTCACTGGGTGTGTTAGCAGAGTCTGTCCAGAGGAAGGGACTCATATGCTCTGGATTATGGAGAATATGGTTCTACAGAGATAAATTCTCAGCTCAGTCACCATCAGCTCCACCCACTGATCTCAGCGAGCAGAAGAAGCTCCAGAGGATCAGAGTGAATCTGGACTGGAATAGAGGAAAGCTGTCATTCTCTGATCCTGATACTAACACACACAGACACACCTTCACACACACTTTCACTGACAGGATGTTTCCATATATTTACAGTGGGGATGAACTCCCACTGAAGGTTTTACCAGCGAAGGTCTGTGTGACTGTAGAACAACAGAGATAGATGATGATGATGATGATGATGATGATGATGACGACGATGACGACGATGTTGAAGACTATATGCTGTAGTTTTCATTGTGTCGTTCCTGCTGATGTGTTTACTTTACTTTACTTTATACTTTATTCAGTCCCATCACTGGGAAATTTGTCTTGGACAATGTGCAGCGTCAGTACATACAAAAAGAACATACGTTAAAAACAAGTAGAGACACAGTGACAATCGATACATACAATAAATAGAAAAGAGTGGTAAAATACATTCAGACACAGTGGCAATTCACAGTACTTTATCTCTATTTAATGCTTTAATTGCAGTGGAAACAAAATAATTTTTCAGTCTGTTAGTCCTGCACATCAAAACCCTGTACCTTTTTCCTGATGGTAATAATTTAAAGTGGGCATTCAAGATATGAGTAACGTCTCCAACAATTTTCTTGGCATGGTTTAGAATAGAAGCATCAAACATCTCTTGTGGTGATAATCTCTCCTCACCGCCTATAATTTTAAAAGCGGTGTGTACTAAATGTCCTAGCCTCTATTTTGATTGGACAGACAAGTTACCATACCATGTAGTGATGCCATATCTAATTAAAGTCCCCCTCCAGCCAGTTTTAACGGTCGTTTTTGGCGACCGTTCTTTCTCAAACAGAGAATGGGGGTGTGGTTAATAGTCGGACGTAACATTACCATGACAACCAAAAACTGACCGGCTGGAGTGTTCACTAACGATATGCTGTGTTAACATCACTACACTGTAAAGTTTAGCCCACTTTACTGTCTGGCAGGAGCAGCTGTTATTTAGTCATGATAGACTAATGTGCGCGTATCAGCTGTTATCAATCACACAGTCGATGGTCCTGTCAGCGCTGCACACGATAACTCCCGCTACATTTTATGGTGCACATACTTTACTGCGGAGGTGGGGGGTGTCTCCGCCGATGCATTGGTAAAACGGCCGTCGGTAATGCATGTTACAGACTGTATACAAGACGGTGGCAGGTGAAAGCGCGTTTTTATGAAGGACATGATAAATTGGTTAGTTCACAACGATGTTTATCGGTTTGATGCTCTGAATGAGCCCTGACAGTTTTTTCGGAGGCGTGACAGTGCGCCTGCGCAAGCTTGGAGAATGACGTATGACTTATGGAATTTACTAAAGTCATACGTCACCACCCCGTTTTAACATCTAAGCAACTTTTGCAACTTTGAGCACAAAATTAAGCCATTTGTCAAAAAATATTTGGCGAACTATGTGGGTAATCAACATTGTGAGGAAGTGACTCAGAAAAATATGAAATATCATAGAAATGTCAAAATACACTGGAGGGGGGCTTTAAGCTCTCGAAAATAGATTGGTAAAATAAGTACATGATTCTCTGATTCACTCCAAACGCTTTTAACCTGCGAAGAAAGTATCTCTGCTGTGACCTGGAACAAAGGTTGTTGACATGAAGAGACCAGCATAGTGAATTATCTATGTAGACTCCCAAGTACTTATATGAAGGAACCTGTTCAATGATATTACCATGTATCCTTACTGGGCTATGATCCCCTATGCTTCTAGGATCAACGGTCATCTCAACCGTCTTAATTCCATTAAGTGTTAACAAATTATTATCACACCAACCTACAAATCAATCCACTTCTGAAAAATAATGTGAAACATTGTCCTTCCCGTTTAATAAGCTTAAAATCGCTGTATCATCAGAGAATTTTATAAAAAAGTACTGTCTTGGCTTGCTACGCAATCATTTGTATATAATGTAAATAAAATTGGTGAGCAAACGCATCCCTGCGGAGCTCCCGTATTAGTGATTTTAACCTCAGAGTATGAGATGTTGACTCTCACCTGTTGTGTGCGGTTATTCAAAAAAGAATAGAGCCACTCGATACAGTATGGATTTACCTTAAGCTCTTTTAACTTTGTGGTCAACAACATGGGATTCAGGGTATTAAACGCTGAACTAAAATCAATAAAAAGTAATCGAGCTTATGCTTGAGTGTCTTCTAAATGACTAATAACCATATGAGAGATGCAATTAATGGCATCTTCAGTACCTCGCCTCTCCTTGTATGCAAATTGAAATGGGTCAAGTAATGGTTTTACTTGATCCTTTAAGCCCATTAAAACAAATCGTTGAAAACACTTCATAACATGAGATGTAAGGGCTACTGGTCTAAAATCACTATTCTCCACTGAATTCTGTTTCTTAGGAACTGGTATTACAATGGATTTCTTCCATAGAGATGGAATAATATGTGCAACCAAAGATTGTGGAAAATGGGGCAGAAAGCCGTGGCAAGCTCCATCGCACACGTTTTTAACAAAAAGGCCGAAATTCTATCCGGGCCCATAGATTTTTTAGGGCATAAACCTCTAAATAAAGTGCTAACCACTTGTGGGTCGTACACTAGCCTCTGGCCCGGTTCACATATTAAATTATCCAGAACACCCCAATGATCATCTGGAGCCTCAAACCTAAGAAAAAAGTTGTTTAAATTATTTGCCCTTTGTTCGTCATCATTAGTTATCAAAGTTTTGTGAGGTGGTGCCATATATGTTACAACTTTCATTGTATCCCACAGTTGTTTTGAATCCCCCCTAGTAAAGTTATCTTCTATTATATCTCTATATTTTCTCTTCGCCCCTCTCAGTAATATATTAAGTACCTTCAGAACAATTTTCAACTTAATTTTATCATGATTTATAAATGCCAACTTCTTCCAATTCAAACATTCCTTAACTTCCTTTGTTATGAAACTTTTGTTATTTG